>CM061150.1:590055-662555 GCA_030710495.1 Labroides dimidiatus | reverse complement strand
GTCCGCTCAGAGCTGTCAGCGTTTTTCACCCCGAGGACGGCGGATCTCAGGGCAGGATCTCTCACGGGCTGCTTCTGTTGAGCAGCTGAAATGACATCAGGGCTTCTGGAGCGGCTCACTCTTTGGTTTTTGTTTTTATATGAGCGTGTTTGCTGGAAAGCTTGAGAACAATCTGAGGGAAGGTGAGCCCCAGGTGGATGTGGGAAGTGAATTTACTGTAGGACATGAAGAGTGCACCTCAAAATATGGATCCAAATCAAGGCAGAGGGTCAAGAAATGTGAAAATAGAGATGAAAAAGTTACTGTAGGTCGAACGTGATGAAGAAAGAGTCTCCAGACTGATGACAACATGAGGATTTAGATGTAAAGTGTGGGGAAAAGAAGCGTAGCTGTTCCAGAATGACATCAGAAAGCAGTTAGAGGCACCGTGCACATTTTTCCCGCCTTCCTGCCTGATATTGACCTGCAGCTGGTGGTAAACGGTTGGCGTGGGTTCAGTTTGGACTCAAGACAGTAAATAGCAAACAGGTCTGTGCCCACAGGCCGGGTTTGGCTCCAAACATCTTTCTTCCTGCCCTCTAAAGGCTCCCAGAGCCTGATGAGATATTATAATCTGATTCAATGAAGCACAATTATATCATCCAGCTGATCCAGGGGTTCGTTATCTACAGCCTCTGCCTCGCTGAGCTGGATTAACTGAGTCAGACTGCTAAAAATCACCTGGATCATGAAAACAGAGAGAGCTGCACCAGAGCCCTGCTTTATAACAGCACAGCAGGTCTGACCAATCAGGACGCGAGCCTGTCTGTGAATATGAACATCTGTTTAATGACGTGAGACTGAAACACTGTGAGTCCAGGATCACACCAACATGTGGATGAGCCGAGTCTGTGTGGGATCAAATTAATTTTAGTAAGGTGAACTGGCGTGTGGCGATGAGCCACATGGAGACACGTGGCTGCCCTGTGGTGTGCAGTATAAGAACAAGGTCCAGCCAGGTGCTCCGGCTAAGACGTCTTCTCCTGTTCTTCCAGGAGCTCCAGTCAAGTCATCAGTGATTAGAGTTCTGTTTCTGTTACTGAGTGTCATCTCTGAGAGTGGAGCAAACTGGACGTTAGCAGACAGGAAGTGAGATTTAAATACGGACAGCACGCTGTCGTCTGTACCGGTTCTAAAAAAGTGAAGCCAAAAAAAAAAGTTAATGTGATGCAGCTTAAGAGTTTAATCATGAGCAGAAGAAACTCACAAATAAAATAACAAAAATCCTTCAGGTTGGAGCAGTCCACATCAGAACTAAACCTTTTGTGGGCTCAAACTTCCTGTGAGGACTTTCAGAGAGATCCTGAAAAAGTCTCTCTTCCAGATCTCTGCCTGATCCTGATCCATAACTTCAGATCAGATTATCATAAACCAATATACAGTACAAGATACAGCTTCCTGATCAGGTCAAACAGGACCAGATTGATTCACAGCACGTTGAAGTCTCCATGACAACACCACGCCAGCTGATGAAGTTTATCAGAGAGAAGAGAGATCTGAGTTTGTCTCTGCTGGAAACGATTTCTGTGATTAATTTAGTAGAGATGGTGGAGACTGGAGCTGAACTGACAGACAGAAAAAGGACAGAAGAGAAGAAGAAAGAGAAACAGGAGAGAGAGAGAGAGCGAGAGCACAGGCTAAAGGCTAAGACATGAGCTAAAGGCTAAACCACAAGCTAAAGGCTAAAACATGAGCTAAAGGCTAAAACACAAGCTAAAGGCTAAACCATGAGCTAAAGGCTAAAACATGAGCTAAAGGCTAAACCACAAGCTAAAGGATTAAACACAAGCTAAAGGCTAAACCACGAGTTAAAGGCTAAAGTACAAGCTAAAGGCTAAAACATGAACTAAAGGCTAAAAAATGAGATAAAGGCTAAACTATGAGATAAAGGCTAAAACACCAGCTAAAGGCTAAAACATGGGCTAAAGGTGAAATCATGAGTTAAAGGCTAAAACATGAGCTAAAGGTTAAAACACAAGCTAAGAGCTGAACCAGGAGCTAAATGCTAAAACACAAGCTAAAGGCTAAAACATGAGCTAAAGGCTAAACTGTGAGATAAAGGCTAAAACACGGGCTAAACGCTAAAACATAAGCTAAAGACGTAACTGTGAGCTAATGGCTAAACTGTTAGCTAAAGGTTAAAACAAGCTAAAGGCTAAACCACGGGTTAATCTGTTTGTGCTAATGTTCATTCCAGCCCACATGCAGCAGTTATTCTGCAGTGATCTGATCTTTGCGATGCGTTCACTGACATCAGTGTTTGTTTGTTTCAGCCATGACTCTTTTTATTTCTAACCATCAACTCCCCATAACGAGAACATCCAGCTGATTACGAGTCGACTTAAACTTTGACTGAAAGTGATGAAAAAATGTTTTTACATGTTAACCCTTAAAAGCCTGATCCATCAAAAAATAGACAGAAAATTCTAGAGTCCAGGGTTGTGTCTTTGAAATTAAAGCACATGTATTCTATATGTATTCTATATATATTCTGTATGCTCAAGGGACCTCGGATCTGTGATTTACCCTGGATGGAGGATAACTGGTGCATTCGTATTGGCGGCCATGTGCTTCATCTGCCATCCTCATCCTCAGTAAACGATTTCATCATCTGTGATGTGATTGGATTCCTCTGACAGCTTTTTTTCAGCGAGCGCTCTGATTAGCAGTGACATGATTGGTATCAGTCTGGGATGAGCTCGTCCTTTGTGTTCCTGTGTGGGAGTGAGCGCTCTGGGTTTGCTCCACTGTGCTGCGTTCACAGCCCCTGTGTGTGTGAACGCAGCACAGTTTCAAACCAAGACGGCGGGATGCAAATATGATTTCTTTTGATATAATTAGTGTGTTTAATTATGTCTATAATAAAGCCTTTTGGCAAAGTGATTCAAGTCTTCCCTGTGCCACCATCTGGAGTAGAGGGACGCACACACACACACACACACACACACACACACACACAAAGACAGAATCCATCAGTGAGCCTCCACGACTGAGTGAGTAATTAATGAGAGGACAGAAAGAGACGGACACACATGCATATCAAAAATACTGTTTCATTCACTCCAGAGATGCATCCACACAGTCAGTCAGGGAGGCTGATCACAGACATTTGAAACAACTGATTTTCATCTGATACAAACTTTGTTTAAATGCATTAAAGCAGGTATAAACAGCTCCTTCAAGTTCTCTTCAGAAAATTAAAGTTTCCAAAATTTCAATAAAACTCAAATGTTTTAAGTACAAACGGTAACAAAAAGTGAGAGAGAGTTCCCAGGGTCAGTAGCATCTCTTATAAAGTTAACTGAAAATGTAAACAAACAAACAAACAAATAAAACAACTAAATAAACAAACAAGTGCCTCGGCTCTGTGTGTAACCAATCAGATGATTCCGTGGGTGGGACTCCAGGTATTGTTTCGTACTCGTAGGAAGAAGAAAAAACTTTTCCTTGAAGGAAACAGTTTGATGGAGTCGTAGATACAAAACTTGCTCAGAGTTTTTTTTTGTCTTGTAAAGATTTTTTTTGTTGTTCTTTTAAAGAAACGTCTTTGTACTCACAGTAAGCGGCCGCGGAGCGCAGATGGCCCAGTGGTTAAGGTTGCGCTCCATGTACGCAGGCGGCCCGGGTTCAAATCCGATCTGTGGCTACTTTCTTACATGTCACTCCCCACTCTCACCCTGTTTCCTCCTCTATCAACTGTCCTGTCCTCTAAATAATGAAGGTATAAATGCCCCAAAAAAATATTAAAAAAAAAAAAAAAGTAAACGGTCTCTCGTGATCCGAGGCAGATCTTAACATTTTCATTGGTCTTCAGAGATTCTTCAACATGGAGTCACCTGGACCGCTGCTTTGTAACTCCAGAGGAAAAAGTTTGATAACTTTAAGACTCTAAAATTCATATTTATCATTAAAGAGGGGGCTGAGGCTTTGACTTGCTAATAGGAGGCTGCTTTCAGAGACATTCAAGGGTAAAGGAAGTCACGTCATGTGCTCCACATGGAAATAAGTCCCACTCTTTGGTCTGTGTTTGAGATTCATTTATGCCGTCAAGTGGCTTTCAGTCCAGCTCTGATTTACAAATCAAATGAGACGAACCGAACATAAACTACGTTCGCTTCATTCATCCATGCTTTTATAAAAACATCAACTCTGAAGTCGGGTCAAACCCGGGACGCTCTACAGGAAACGAGCAGGAGGGTTTTTAATGATTCCATCTTAAACATGATCATATGTAACAGGTCTGAAACGCTGACACGCTTAAAAAGACGCTTCAAACAGCTGTTGAATCTTTGGTCGTCTTCGTCTGATGGTCACAATTGTTAATGAGACATCCTGACTCATGAAAGACGACGTTAGAAGAAGAGTTGTTAGGAAACATTCGGTTTATAAATTCTAACCTGATATTTATGATTTTATTGATTTATGGAAGAGAGAGTCGTTCCTGTCAGGCCTTTAAGAAACAGGTGGAGTGAGGGCGCCTGATCTAAAACACGCCGTCTTTTTCATGAAACTGTTTTCAGATACGAAACGTGATTTTGTGATTTTGGACTCAGCAGGAGTTTCTTCTTCTGGTCTCTGTTTTATGGAGATTCTGACCATCGTTAAGAACCACGACTGCCCCCTTTAATCAATCTATGAGTTACACGGTACTGCACTTATTTTTAGCACAACATCAGGTCCTTGTTTTTATTTGTTTTTGCGTCCCCATCCATCCTCTCCTGGATGTATGACATCATCCGTACAGACGAACGCCAGACAGGACGGGTGACCACCCGTGCCACATTCATTTACTGATATCTAAAGGAAGACGTTTATGATGCTATTCTCACTCTCTCTCTCTCTCTCTCTCTCTCTCTCTCTCTCTCTCTCTCTCTAAAGTGAAAGCCGCTCTGAGCAAACATCTGCATCAACAGAGCGCGTGTGTTTTTCAGACTACACAGTGTTCTCACCTCTCTCTAAGGCGCTGTAGCCATAATTCAAACAAACGGCCATCTTGCACTGCATTGTGGGAAGGGAAGCGTGAAGTGTGGAGGCGTTTTATGGGGGATAAGAGAAAGGAGAGTGTGACAGGAGGGAGAGAGAGAGAAACTGAATCCTCGGGTTGGATCTGTTTTTGCTGGTGTACACTTCGGGTGTGTGTCTGAAACAGTACACACAACATTCACTGAACACACTCTGAAGGTTCAGTGAACGGCGGCGTGTGGATGCCGAGCGTGTGGATGGCGAGCGTGGGCGGACCCGGCGGGAGAAATGAATTCAATTTGATCACAATGAGAAAGAGTGTAAGAGAGCGAGAAGGCGGGCGGATGGGAAACAAGGTACGATATGAGGACGTGATGGCTGCTGCAGATAAAGAGCGTGTGTGTGTGTGTGTGTGTGTGTGTGTGTGTGTGTGTGTGTGTGCACTGAGGTGTGATGTGAGGGCCTATCAAACAGCTGTACCTTATCTGATGCCTTCATGCTTCTCTGTATCTAAGCACAGCTTTGTGCCTCCCAGCAGGCCTGAGCCACACCTGCTGGTTAAGGTGTGAAGTTACCTGTTCACATACAGTAACATCATGACATCATCACATCATGACATCATCACAGCGAGCTCAGCTGCTGGTTCCTTTCTCTCTGTCGGTGAAGAACTGAGTGAAGGAGTCATTTTTTGTGAGGCTGGATGAATCTGGAGCTTTAGGAGTGATTCCTCTGATCCTGATGAGCGCACTCCTCGCTCCTCGCCCCTCGCCCCTCGCTCCTTGCCCCTCACTCCTCGCCCCTTGCTCCTCGCCCCTGGCCTCTCGCCCCTCGCCTGTCCCTCCTCGCCCCTCGCCCTTCCCTCCTCGCCCCTCGCCCCTCGCTCCTCGCTCCTCGCCCCTCGCCCTTCCCTCCTCGCTCCTCGCCCCTTGCCCCTCGCCCTTCCCTCCTCGCCCCTCGCTCCTTGCCCCACGCTCCTTGCCCCTTGCCCCTCGCTCCTTGCCCCTCGCTCCTCGCCCCTCGCTCCTCGCCCTTCCCTCCTCGCCCCTCGCTCCTTGCCCCTTCCCGCCCCTTGCCCCTCGCCCCTCGCTCCTCGCCTCTCGCCCCTCGCCTTTCCCTCCTCGCCCCTCGCCCTTCCCTCCTCGCCCCTCGCTCCTTGCCCCTCACTCCTCGCCCCTCACTCCTCGCCCCTCACTCCTCGCCCCTTGCCCCTCGCCCCTTGCTCCTCGCTCGTCGCTCCTCGCTCGTCGCCCCTCGCCCTTCCCTCCTCGCTCCTCGCCCCTTGCCCCTCGCCCTTCCCTCCTCTCCCCTCGCTCCTTGCCCCACGCTCCTTGCCCCTTGCCCCTCGCTCCTCGCTCCTTGCTCCTCGCCCCTCGCTCCTCGCCCCTCGCTCCTTGCCCCTCGCTCCTCGCTCGTCGCCCCTCGCCCCTCGCCCTTCCCTCCTCGCTCCTCGCCCCTTGCCCCTCGCCCTTCCCTCCTCGCCCCTCGCTCCTTGCCCCACGCTCCTTGCCCCTTGCCCCTCGCTCCTCGCTCCTTGCCCCTCGCCCCTCGCTCCTCGCCCCTCGCTCCTCGCCCTTCCCTCCTCGCCCCTCGCTCCTTGCCCCTTCCCGCCCCTTGCCCCTCGCTCCTCGCCCCTTGCCCCTCGCCCTTCCCTCCTCGCCCCTCGCTCCTTGCCCCTCACTCCTCGCCCCTCGCCCCTTCCCTCCTCGCCCCTCGCTCCTTGCCCCTCGTTCCTCGCCCCTTGCCTCTCGCCACTTGCCCCTCGCCCTTCCCTCCTCCCTCCTCGCTCCTCGCCCCTTGCCCCTCGCCCTTCCCTCCTCACCCCTCGCTCCTTGCCCCTTGCCTTTCGCCCCTTGCCCCTCGCCCTTCCCTCCTTGCCCCTCACTCCTTGCCCCTCACTCCTCGCCCCTTGCCCCTCGCCCCTCGCTCCTCGCCCCTTCCCTCCTCGCCCCTCGCTCCTTGCCCCTCGCTCCTCGCCCCTTGCTCCTCGACCCTCGCCTCTCGACCCTCACCCCTCGCCCTTCCCTCCTTGCCCCTCGCTCCTTGCCCCTCGCCCCTTGCCCCTCGCCCTTCCCTCCTTGCCCCTCGCCCCTTGCCCCTCGCTCCTTGCCCCTCACCCTTCCCTCCTCGCCACTCGCTCCTTGCCCCTCACTCCTCGCCCCTCGCTCCTCGCCCCTTCCCTCCTCGCCCCTCACTCCTCGCCCCTCGCTCCTCGCCCCTTCCCTCCTCGCCCCTCGCCCCTCGCCCCTCGCCCCTCGCCCCTCGCTCCTCGCCCCTCGCCCCTCGCCCCTCACTCCTTGCCCCTCACTCCTCGGCCCTTGCCCCTCGCCCCTCGCTCCTCGCTCCTCGCCCCTCGCCCCTCGCCTCTCGCCCCTCGCTCCTCGTCCCTCGCCCCTCGCTCCTCGCCCCTCTCTCCTCACCCCTCACCCCTCATGTTTATGTGCACACTGAGCTCCGTCTCTGTGTTGTGTTTGAGTTACTGGTGTAATTGTCTCGTCTTGGTTTTAATTGTTATGTCTTCAGAACCAGCTTGTGTGAAACGGGCTCACCCTGCGGGGTGAATAAAGTTTAAATTGAACTGAACGAGGTGGAGGCCCCTCCATTAAAGCAGGCTCCAAGCAGCATGTGCAGCGCCGCTCTGACTCATGACACATGTTTGTTTTCCTTAATGGACTCCCCGGCAGCTCACAGGGGGGTGGATGTTAATGAAAATCCTATACGTGGCTAATTGAACTCCAGCTTTAACGGCTGTGCCCTCAGACTGTCGCTTTAAATCTGTTAACTTTGTAAAACCCATCTCTACATCTTTAAAGCAGCAGGGACGAGGCAGACCTGCCTGATCCACGCCCTGCTTTAAATAAATGGTTCACACGGGCTGAGAGAAAAACAGACGTGAAGCTTTGAGCTCTGAAGACGACGGAACAATGAGTGAAAAACGTTAAAGGACGGTTAAAGTCAGACAAATCCACCTTCAGACGGGATCAGAGGAATAAAAATCGCTGTTATTTATCTTGATATCGAGACTTCTTAAAGAGGGGGCATTGTTTATTTATTTATTTTTACCTTCCACCTCCTCACTGATACCCTAATAAAAGTTAAATCTGATTTACTGATCATAAAAATCCACCTCTCTAACCTTTTTTCATCCTTTCTCTGAAACGCTTCATTTTAGCTGCTGTCTCTTTAAATCTCCATGCTTCACAAACCCCCTCCCTTCTGATTGGCCAGCCCTCTGGAGGCCTGTCGGGGGTACAGCTATGGGCAGACCTTCATCCTCTGAGCCGGTCTCCTCACGGTCTCAGGCTGTTTTTAGTTTTTGTAAATTTGAACACATTTGGTTTGGACTTCCAGCAGAATACCCTCTCTTTAACGCTCTGAGTCTGTATTGATTGTACTTCCTGTTTGGATACCCTAACCCTGATTTCAAAATGAATCTGATTCTGTACGAGATTAAAGACATAAAGAGCCTGAAGGTTTGTCGAGTGGATAAAAATTAAACATATGTTTGAATAATGACGGCAGAACTTTCCATCCACTTCACCTCCACGTTTACCTGAACGTCCACAGTTTGACTGACAGGCTGAGTTCAGGAGATGACAGGAGCAGCAGTCAGCACAACGTATAGACAAGAACACACACACACACACACACACACACACACACTCCTGGGCTCAGAAACATGGCATACACCTGTCTGCTCAGGTTAGCAGGTGCCCACAGTAATCATATCTGAAAGTTTGTTGGCAGTTTGCACAAAGCAGTCAATCTGATAGGAGGGTCGAGAGGGCACTGGTGTGTGTGTGTGTTTGTGTGTGTGTGTGTGTGTGTGTGTGTGTGTGTGTGTGTGTGTGTGTGTGTGTGTGTGTGTGTGTGTGTGTGTGTGTGTGAAGAAAAGTGCAAGGAACGCCGTAGGATACACTACTAGCCACCAGGTAGCATGAAAGGGAACGAAGGAGAGAGGATAGAAGAGAGAGTCAGAAAGGGCGAGAGACACAGAGAGAGAGAGAGAGAAACAGAGTGAAAGAGAAAAGATGAAGAGAGACAAAGAAAGGGAGCAAGAGAGAGAGAGAGAGAGAGAGAGAGAGAGACATACTAGAAAATCAATGCTGTGTCCACCAGGGACAGAATGTCACGACATTTTTTTCCTCAGTGGTGAAATGGAGGACTGGAGCCTTTTACTGCAGGAGTCACCTTGTCTAATGGAGGGAGGGAGGGAGGGAGGGAGGGAGGGATGGAGGGAGGGATGGAGAGGAAGAGAGAAAAAAAAAGGGGGTAAGGAGAATATTTGATGATAAAGAAAGAGAGATTAAAGAGGAGGGATGGTGAAAACGATAAATGGACGGAGAACAGATGAGACTGAAGGGGTTAAAAAAGGAGGGAACGTGAATGAAAGAGAAATATCAGACAGAACTGATCCATTTTTGGTCCAAAGTGGAGTTTTGTGTCTTTGTGTCTGTGAGGTCAGAGCTGAGTGAGCTCAGTCCACAGGGACTCGCTCTGGTAACCAGAGGGTTGCTGGTTTAAGACCCTGATAGCTGGAGAGGTGTTACCATCATTTCCTGAGCACTGCCGAGGTGCCCTTGAGCAAAGCACCAAACTTCAAACTGCTCAGTGTGATGGTCATGAATATCAGGTTTGACCTAATCGTCTCTATGGAAACCAGTGACATCACTGAGCCATCAGAGTGTTGGGCAGACCTGACTGTGCTTTGTTTGCATTTCAACTGAGAACTATCAGATTATTAACATCTGGTGAAAAAAATCCCAGAAACAACCAAAACCAACAGAAACATGTCAGAAACATGTGAGAAACATGTCAGAAACATGTCAGAAACACGTCAGAAAACCAACAGAAACATGTCAGAAACACATCAGAAACACGTCAGAAACACGTCAGAAACACCTCAGAAACATGTCAGAAACACCTCAGAAACATGTCAGAAACACGTCAGAAACACCTCAGAAACATGTCAGAAACACCTCAGAAACATGTCAGAAACACGTCAGAAACATGTCAGAAACACGTCAGAAACACCTCAGAAACATGTCAGAAACATGTCAGAAACACGTCAGAAACACCTCAGAAACATGTCAGAAACACCTCAGAAACATGTCAGAAACACCTCAGAATCATGTCAGAAACACGTCAGAAACACCTCAGAAACATGTCAGAAACATGTCAGAAACACGTCAGAAACATGTCAGAAACACCTCAGAAACATGTCAGAAACACGTCAGAAACACGTCAGAAACACCTCAGAAACACCTCAGAAACACGTCAGAAACACGTCAGAATCATGTCAGAAACACGTCAGAAACACCTCAGAAACATGTCAGAAACATGTCAGAAACACCTCAGAATCATGTCAGATACACGTCAGAAACACCTCAGAAACATGTCAGAAACATGTCAGAAACACCTCAGAAACACGTCAGAAACACATCAGAAACACGTCAGAAACATGTCAGAAACACGTCAGAAACACGTCAGAAACACGTCAGAAACACCTCAGAAACATGTCAGAAACACCTCAGAAACATGTCAGAAACATGTCAGAAACACCTCAGAAACACGTCAGAAACACCTCAGAAACATGTCAGAAACACCTCAGAAACACGTCAGAAACACCTCAGAAACATGTCAGAAACATGTCAGAAACACCTCAGAAACACGTCAGAAACACCTCAGAAACATGTCAGAAACACCTCAGAAACACGTCAGAAACACCTCAGAAACATGTCAGAAACATGTCAGAAACACCTCAGAAACACGTCAGAAACACCTCAGAAACATGTCAGAAACATGTCAGAAACATGTCAGAAACACCTCAGAAACATGTCAGAAACACCTCAGAAACATGTCAGAAACACCTCAGAATCATGTCAGAAACACGTCAGAAACACGTCAGAAACACGTCAGAAACACGTCAGAAACACCTCAGAAACATGTCAGAAACACCTCAGAAACACGTCAGAAACACCTCAGAAACATGTCAGAAACATGTCAGAAACACCTCAGAAACACGTCAGAAACACCTCAGAAACATGTCAGAAACATGTCAGAAACATGTCAGAAACACCTCAGAAACATGTCAGAAACACCTCAGAATCATGTCAGAAACACGTCAGAAACACGTCAGAAACACGTCAGAAACACGTCAGAAACACCTCAGAAACATGTCAGAAACATGTCAGAAACACCTCAGAATCATGTCAGAAACACGTCAGAAACACGTCAGAAACACGTTAGAAAGACGTCAGAAACACGTCAGAAACACGTCAGAAACATGTCAGAAACACGTCAGAAACATGAGTGAGATTCTTCTTAACAGAGTCAGAGAAACTCAAACATGTTACTAAATGAGCATCAGTTCAGTGAAAAACAGGTACGAGCAGGTGAAATGACCTTAAACTGAATCTGTTTACAGACTGATCCATGAAAAAGGTGTCGATGTTTCTAAACGTATCCTCAACAGAAACTCAGGTTTTCATCTCTTTCAGAAAATAAAATAAAATCCTGTGGGGAGGAAAGAAAACTGGGAACAAGATGAGGTGAAAAAGAGCAAAAAGGGTCGGACAAAAGACTGAGAGACAAACGATGGGACGAGAGAAACAAGAGGAAGACAAACGATGACGGGACAGTAAAATTGTTAGCTTGGAGGACGGCAAATAAAGACACGATGACAGATGGAGGGAGAAAGAGGAGGTGATGAAAGACCCGGTGAGGAGGAGGAAAGGAGTCAGTTTAATGGGAAAAAAAAGAGGAAGAGAAAGAAAAGAGAAGGAGAAAGTAGGAAAGAGGAAAAGAGTAATCTTTATAAGCCTGAGTCACTTCAAATTCTGGCAAAGAAAAAAAAGTTAAACGATTCACTTTGTAGGTCAAAGCAATTTAGGGGAAAACATTTTAAGGGAGGAAAGAGACAATTTTACTGTCAGATTTGATTGATACGACTTTACGGCTTTGGCAGAGAGTGGAGAGAGAGAGAGAGAGAGAGAGAGAGAGAGAGAGAGAGAGAGAGAGAGAGAGAGAGAGAGGTGTTAAAAAGGTGAGGGCAGAGAGAGGGGAAGACGTCCAACGAGCAAATTCTGGGAACTGTGGTTGAATTTCACGCTCTTCTCTGATCTAAGTGTGTCAGTGGGAGGAGCATAGCAGACCGTGGAGACGTTGGCCGCGTCTCGTAGCGTTGAGTACGGATCAGAAACATCGACATCATCACTGAACCTCAAACCTGCTGCTTCAGAAGGCTCAGACCTCCCCGAGTGAGCCGGAGGTAAAATACGACGCGTCTAATGTCGGAGGATTGAGTGGATTAAACCTGAACTCAAACGTTTGGAGCTCAGCCATGAGCTCTGACACCTGCGCCCTCACACACACACACACACACACACACACTCAGTCAGTCAGTCACACACACTCAGCAGTATGAAGGAGAAGCACTTTCAGCTCCATTTAACTTCAGAGTAATAATCTCCTGTAGACTTTGGCGTCCATATTGAACTTACATCACGCTTGGGAGGAAACTAAGCAGATCTGCTGATCTGTAGCAGGATGCATATTCATCAGTTCCCAGACGGCCTGATGAGAGAGAGTTTGAGGATCATGGAACTTTAATCTAAGAGCACAGTTAGAGGTGAGGCATGGCTGTGGCAGCTGCTGTAAATGCACTTGAAATAAAATCCAGCAGTTTATTCTCTCTGTCTGCTCCATAATCTTTGATAATCTTTGATAATCTGAGTTTTTCAGTCTTCAGGGTGAGTCAGAAGCTTCCTGCCTCCAGCTGGAGTCAGGATTCTGATCATGTGACCACCTGTTCACTACGTTTCTGTCTCTCCATCACTTCAGTCTCAGCTGATCAGAGATCTGGAGCCTCAGTCTGATGTTTTTTTTGTTGTTTTTTTGATGTATAAAATTTGTGGTTTTTGTTTGGAGCTCCAGACTTCAGCAGCACTGAGGGCCTGTTTCCTGTTCCTGTCTGATTGTTATAATGTATTCCAGCCGTCCGGCCTCATATTGAGCCGTCCTGCGATCAGGACTTTGTTTACCCCCAGGAGTCTGTCTTATAGTTTCCTTTGCAGCATCAGGCAGAATCGATCAGCTGTTATTGATGACAGACATCGATTAGGCCCTGCATTGATCACACTATTGGTGATTGGGCCATCATTAATGAATGACAGGGGGGGGGGGGGTATTGAGTGCTTGACCTGAGGACAACACCTCCCCTGACAGGAGGCGAGGGAGAGGAGGAGAGGAGATGAAGACGGGTGAAGAGGGGATATTTGATAGTGAGGTGGAAAAACAAGAGGCAGGTAGAGAGTTCCAGAATAATCTGATCAGAATGAGGCTGTTTGTGTCGGATTAGATCAAACATTAAAAAAAAGCTCTGGATGTTTGGGTAAATTTGTTACTCTAATCTTTGTTTTGTTTGCATTTGTTTGGATTTTTGTCGTAATACTTTTGTTTCAGCAAACAGCTGTAAACATCAAACATAAAGAGTTTCATGAAGATGTTTTGTTTGCGTTGATTTCGGAGCCCCTGGGATTAAATAACGTTGTGTTCTGTGTGTGTAATCTGGATTTGTTAATCCCCCAAAAGATGAGGTGAAAAGAAAACTGGACTAACCTGAAAAAAGAAACAAAAAGCAGATTTTATCAAACTGATCTTCACTGAACCTTTAAGAGTCAGGTGGTCCAGATATGGTCTAGTGGTTTAGGCTGCACCACGTGAGGCCTGGGTTCGAATCCAGCCTGCAGCCTCTTTTTCACAGGTCACTCCGCGCTCCACCATCTTTGATTTAAGGCATAAAAATCCCCCAAAAGAAACACAAACAAAATCCATAAAAGGAGCCGAACGAGGAGATGAACCGATGAGGTGTTCAAGAAGAAAACCATAAAAACAGAGTGAATCTTTTACTGTCAAAGCAAACGTTTGAGACATAAATGTGACGATTGATCAGGTAACATTTAAAATCTACTTTTGGACATTTTCTTCCTTGAACAGCTGCTCCACATCTCTCCCAGAGTCTCCTCTTTTCAACAAAACCTCAACCAGATAAAAACGTCTTTTCAAGCAAGCTAATGCTACCTAGCCTCCTCCTTCTTCTTCTGCTCCTTAATCTTCCCGCCATTTTACTGGAGGCTCAAACCACGACGGCTCCTCACTCATCCAACCAGAGAGACTAAAACACCTGATCAGCTGTACGTCAGAGTCAGGGACGCCTACAGAGCTGCTGCCTCACCACCAACAGGCGAACCCTGTGTCCTGAGGCAGCCTGTAACTACCCTCACAGTCAGGAGAGCCTCACCACCTGAGGCAGGTGAGGCTCTGAGGGGCTGCTCTGAGAGCACAGAGTGGTTTGATGTGACGTTTATCATTTCATCCATCAGGTGATTGAATTTCTTACTCTGGATGCTAATCTTAGCATGCTATCAAAACCTGGTCCCTTGACACAAATAAATTTTGTTACTTCAGCGTAGATGATGCAGTTCTTCAAATGCTCCTCAAAGATCTGCATCACAGACGCCTCCAGCGGTGCAGGAGGACAAACAGACGTCTACATGAGACGCGGTTCTGACTGAGGTCTGGTGTTTAAAGGGTTAAATGGAACCATAACATAAACAGATCTCCTCCTTCTGTGAGATTCTGACAGGAAACGGAACAAAGGACCGGAGCGTTTGTGCTTACAGGTTCTTGACGCTGGTGATCCCTCTGAAGGCCTTCCTGGGAACCGCTTGGATCTGGTTCTCACTCAGGTCTCTGAAAGAGAGCGAGAGAGGGAGAGAGGGGCGAGAGACAGAGAGAAGAGATTAGAACTCAAAGTTACACAGAGTCAAATGATAAAACAAAAACCACAAGCATTTGATCTTTTGCCAAACACACACACACACTCACACACACACACACACACACACACACACACAGCGAGCCAATTACAGCACAAAGGCACAGAAGGAGAAAGAGACGCAGAGAGAAAGGAGGGAAGGATGATGTGACATTTATGATCAGTGGAACAATTTGGTCCAAAGAGCTTCAAAGACAAAAGAGAGTATCAGAAATACAGCAGGCACCCGTCCATCCACTGCCTGGAAGCGTGTGTGTGTGTGTGTGTGTGTGTGTGTGTGTGTGTGTGTATGATTGAGGCAGAATCAGTGTGTAAGACTGACCATGAGAGCGAGCAAAGGCCTGGACGGTCTGAATAAGGAGCAGCGTCTGTGTGTGTTGAATGTGTGGGTTTTTTGCATGTTTAATGTAAAAGTTGTTTTTTGTTTTTTTTTCGGTGTCTCCTGCAGCGCGGCGTTGCCATGGCAGAGAGACGGAGCGATCACAGCGAGACCAAGAAACCACGCACATGCATTCTGATTCCACCGCAACTTTAAAATATGTTGTTCTCTTCAGCTCTGCAGGGATCTCTCTCTCTCTGTTTAACACAGAGAGAGAGAGAGAGAGAGAGCACAGCTTTTCTCTCTCACCTCCTCTTCCTCTGTAATGAATACAGATATGAGCCAAATGATTTCTGACATGACACGACAGCCTGGCCTTAACTCTATTAGCCGTGTTTGTTGGGGAGAAGGTCTGGCAGGCAAACCAGGTTCAGAAAGCAGAATGTAATTAGAGAGAGAGGACGAGAGGTATGAAATATCAGACAAGCTAATCACCTTATAGTCCTGCCAGTCAAGCCAGAGTTACACACACACACACACACACACACACACACACACACACACAGATACACAAAGCGTGCACACTGAAAGTTCTCACAGAGCCAATCAGCAGAAGAAATACACAACCGCGCATGTTCAGACCATCAACACACTCTGACACCACCATGAAGCTACACACAAGAGCAGCAGACCCTTAGCTGGACTCTCTTTGACCTTCACACACACACACACACACACACACACACACACACACACACACACACACACACACACACACACACACACACACACACACACACACAGAGAGAGCATGGAAATCAGCCGACCTCTTTGTGGAAAAAGGTAATTATGTTCGACTACATTCATAATATTTTCCCGTCACGCAGCGGAGAATCGCTGCCTCCTATTGGTCACTTTCTGCAGACAATTACATGCACAAACATGCACGCCTGCACATACACGTGTTTTAACGCTCACACACACACACACACACACACACATAGATACTGTATATGCTTACAGCGACTAATTAACACGTACACAGGGGGAAAATTGGTTGTGCATTATTCCAAAGCCAATCAGCTTTTATTAGAGCTCTGGATGTTAATTGGATACTCGTGTTCGGAAAACAGAGAACTCATTTTCTCAAACTAACAAGGCTTCGTCGTTTTAGACGTTTAGCTTTCAGCGCTCTGTTTTTTTTCTGCCTCGTTCCCTTTTCTCTCTTTTTTTTTTCTTTGTTTGACGAAGAGATGAGCGCTCGCTCGTTCACCCTCTCCCTCTCTCCCTCTCTCTGCAGGCCTTGATGGGAGAAGTGTGTGCCTGGCATTGTATACACTGCGCGCTCAGGAAGCGTGCGTCTTTATGTGCAGCCCTGCACCGAGCCTGCGGTAACGACGGAGCAGAAAAAAAAGCAAACATCTGACAGGCAGGAACGGTATTATGATATTTTAATGTGCAGCACAGCTGGGAGGAAAAAAAAACAGCTGCTGTTTGGAGGCTCTGACACGTTCTGAGATGTGTTGGGATTCTTCTTCCTGTAAAGGTTTCCTCCTTCTCTTCTTCGTGGTTCTCCGTCTGAGAGCGTCTGAGCAGAGAGGAAACTGATAACAGCTTTGCTTTCTATCAGTCTCTCTCTCTGTCTAACCACATGACTGACTCCACTGGTGCGTCTATCTCATGTTTCCTCTTTGATTCTCGCATCTTTTCAAACCGTCCTGCGCTCCACGGACTGCTGACGGAGCAGGGGACGATAACCACAGAAGAAGAATCCAGAAGGAGAACATTAAAGCCTCATATTTTGAAGGAGTTTCACACCTAATAAATCTTTTATTATTTTGTTTACCCACCATGATGTTTGTCTGTAATGCTTCCTAACAGAAGGACAGCCAGCTGAGTCGTATAAAAGCCGTTATGGGACTGTGTGTCTCCATCGGTTTTTATGAAACCAGCGGAGTGACTGACAGCAGCTCCATCGGCTCACACAACGCAAAAAGGCTTTGAAAGAGGATTTCACAATCCTGCTGGATGCCGATTGTCCATTTGTTTACACTCGGTTTGAGGGTTATGGAAATGTTTGTGAACGACTTCGCTCCACGAGGAAGTCTTTCCCCCTTCAGCGGGGATTTAAAAGGTGAAAGCGAAAATGAGGGGACGCGGCAAAACGACAGGCTTTTCTTCTCATTTTAATGAGAACAACAGGATGTGATTTCTGGGTGATTTCCTCCGAACGTGTTTCTGGTCAAATGAAGGAAGTGTCGTTCGGTTCAATGTGTTCGGAGTGATTGTGAGGAGCTGAACCGTGCTCCACATGAACGCTGGTTTGATCGGCAGGAAACAGAAGAATCCTCCAGGCTGAGACGCTGAAGGAGCCCAGGCTCACAAACCTGCTCAAGAAGATAATTATAATAATTATTATTATTATTATTAACCAATAAAGACAAAACAACAGCTGAAGGTTCCACTCCAAACTAAAACCCTGCTCCTCTGTTTGTTAGAGGAGCTGCTGGAGTCGCTATCAGTGCTGTGGCCTCAGAGCAATAAGCCTCCTGGTTCGATTCCCTCTGTGTGCAGTGGGCTCACAGTCAGTTTATATCTTAAACCTCTGATTGGGGACCAGTCCAGGCTGCCCTCTGACAGCTGGGAGAGACATCCATCATATGGGAGGTAAAGATCACAGACGCTCCGGCCTCACGTGGCTTTAAAGAGGAAATGAAACATGTCATTTTCTGCTCTGGTTTTGCTCAAATATACACGAAAAAACAATCTGCCGAAAATCTGTGGTAAAAAATACCTGAATCCACAGATGTGACCGATTTTATTTAGTAATTTGACCAAACTGGAGAGTCAGCAAGCCGGCGTTTTGGAGTGACGTCATCGTCTACGTAGGCGGGTTGGTTGGGTCTTCGGCCGCGAGTAGAATCCAGAGCGAAGAAGAGTTACGAACCGCCAATAAAACAACAAAAAAAGAAGAAAACTAGCCATGTTGCGTCCCGGTGAGAACGGATCACACTTGTCACGAAAGACAAAACGTTTCTCCGTTTTTCTTTGAAATGTTTTTACAGCCAAAGACTTCCACCTCGCCTTTGAAAACTCCACCCTCTCACCCTCACCCCACTGCCGGAACCTTGGAGTCATCTTTGACAGCAAACTCACTTTTTCCACTCATATCAAAACAGTCACAAGATCAGCTTTCCACCATCTAAAGAACATCGCCCGCCTTCGCCCCTCTCTCTCTTTCCCTGCAGCTGAAACCCTCATCCATGCTTTCATCACTTCACGTATCGACTACTGCAACAGTATCCTGTACGGCACCACCAACAACCTCCTCAACAAACTTCAGTACATTCAAAACTCTGCCGCTCGCCTCCTCACCCGTACCCGTTCCCGTGACAACATCACCCCCATTCTTCAAGACCTTCACTGGCTCCCTGTTCCATACCGCATCAAATTTCAAAATCCTCCTACTCACCCATAAAGCCCTCCATAACCAGGCCCCCCTCTTACCTTAAAGATTTACTCCATCCCTACACTCCTTCCTGTACCCTCCGCTCCTCTAGCGCAAACCTCCTCACCGTGCCGAGGACCAAGCACCGAACCTGGGGGGACAGAGCCTTCTCTGCTGCTGCCCCCTCCCTTTGGAACTCACTTCCACAACACACTCGGACCATATCTGACCCCACCACCTTCAAGACACAATTAGAAACACACCTGTTCCACACTGCTTTTAACTTATAACCTCTTTTAACTCCACATGTTCTGTTCAACCTGTTTAACTTTGCTTTTTATCTGTAATTTTAAACTGTTATATTTTAGATTTGTTTTATGCTCGATTGGATTGAATTTGTTTGTTTTTTGCATGTCTATATTTGATGTTTATTTGAATTTTATTCTGTAAAGCGTCTTTGAGTCTTTGAAAAGTGCTATATAAATAAAATGTATTATTATTATTTATATTTGTCGAGTTTTTTTAATAATCATTGATAAGAATAGGTCCCATTGAGTAAAACATGTTTATTTGGTCGACTGTTTCATTTCCACTTTAAATCACAGACTGAGACGTTAGAATCAGGGATGGAACGGTTCACAAAATCCACCAGGATCCACCAGGATCTGATCAGACCTGAGAGTCTGTCAGTAAAATGAAGAGTGAGGTCACGTTAGCTCTGATTGGTCGATGAGCAGGACATGAGGATTCATAAGGATACGTCTCAGAGCTCCGTCTACTAAACTCCAGAACAAAGTGACAATACCTTACCTCCTCATGTTGTATCCAGTAAAAAGTCGTCTTGAACAAAGAAAAGTAGTGTTAAAAAGAAGATCTGATCTCCATTCATTTCCAAAACAAACACACGCCTTGTTCAGAGCCAGAAGGTGGCGCTGTGATCCACTTCAGACTGACCTCACAGAGCCTCTGAAAACTTCCCTCTTCAGCTCAGTCAGAGCTGATTATCACCTGCACACACACACACACACACACACACACACACACACACACACACACACACACACACTCCAACACTCCAACACTGACGATGACTTCAGGTTTAAATGATGCTTCAGTCTGACTCTTAAAATCCAACCAATCAAAATAACCCAAACAGATCAGACTCAGAGATGGACGCATGCTTCCCTAATCAGCACCAAACGCTGATCATGAAGACGTTCTCTGTCTTCAGCCCACTTCCTGCTCCAGCAGATATTAAAAACACATCTTTCCTCAAACGCAGTGCGTCACTGACGTCTGAACACGTCCAGCACGCCGAGCTGTGTCACATGTCTCCATGTAAACAGTCGTCCTCTCATCTCTGCATGAGTCATACCTGCCGACCTTTGAGCAGGGCGAAGGATATCATCAACCAGAGAGCGGCCTGCGATCCTTGAAAAGGACACTCACTGATAGACCACACACACACACACACACACACACACACACACACACACACACACACACACACACACACACACACACACACACACACACACACAGAGCCCATTTGGATAGCAGGGTTGTCTTCCAATCTGCTCCCACATTTCAATTATTGGATTTAGTCTGTTTAGTTCTCCTCTACTGCTGCAACGATGGAGGGGGGGGGGGGGGGGGGGGCAATTAATCTCCAAAAATTCTATTAAAGAGACGGATGGCTGTTTGAATTATACATCAGTTCTATTAGGATGACAAATTCAGTAAATGATGTGGTTCTGCTTGTGAAAACAACTGCTTATCTTCTGTGGAATCAGAGGGTCTGAAGGAGCCGATGGAGACAAGATAAACATGAAATGAAGTTTGCTAAAGTTCACGTCCCAAAAGTGAAGAACGAGGAGAAGAAGGAGGAACAGAGAACCAACACGAGGAGACACAGGAACAGAAAGAAAAACAAAAGAGGAGGAGAAGAAGGAGGAACAGAGAACCAACGAGGAGACACAGGAACAGAAAGAAAAACAAAAGAGGAGGAGAAGAGGGAGGAACAGAGAACCAACGAGGAGACACAGGAACAGAAAGAAAACACACACAAAAAGGAGAAGAGGAATATTCACAAAGACCCCCAACCAGAGCTCAGCCCTCCCCCAGCTGAGGCCCCTCATCTCTGGGCACAGTGACTCTCTGTGGCCCCTTGGAGAGAGTGACAGCGGGAGGCTCCTGGGTGAGGACAGCGGTGCTGGTTTTGGTGTGTGTCTTCATGTGTGTGTGTGTGTGTGTGTGTGTGTGTGTGTGTGTGTGTGTGTGTGTGTGCTCCCAGCCATCACCTCCTCCTCCATATTAACTTCCATTATTCATGTGAGGAGAATAATAACACTCACCAGGTCACTCTTTGCCACTTCGGATATTACAGTTAACCCTTCAACACACGGAAACACACACAGGCGCTAAATGCTAATCCTCCTTACACACATACACTCACACACATTTTGTGCATGCAAACACACATTTGATGCGCAGCAACATGAATGCAAATAGAGAAAGAGAGAGAGAGAGAGAGAGCCCCACTCGTCCGTCTGTCAGTCAGACGTTCCTGTGGGGTCGTCACTCACTGCGATGTTTCAGCGCAGCAACAGAAACCAGATATTAGACGGAGCCGCCCTCAGGCTCCTCCTGATACCAGCCAGAGCTGCTCTGAACATTAACCTGCGAGCAGAGGGGAGTGGAAACAAGCCTGTTTGATTTCATGTGTGTGTGTGTGTGTGAGAGTGTGTGTGTGTGTGTGTCAGGAGGCATCACAGGAGGTCTCAGTTAGACACAGATGACAAGGAGGGCGGCCGAGGTGTGTGTCCATGTGTCAGGGAGAATTTGTGCGACTCTGCGTGAGAGAAACAGCAGGCGAGTGAGAGAGAGGACGAGCCACAGTGGACTGAGTGTGTGTGTGTGTGTGTGTGTGTGTGTGTCTTTTATTAAAAGAAGAGCGACTGTAATGGAAGAAAGAAGGAGAGATGACCCTTGGCTTGCCTCCCGGGGAGAGATGAAAGAGAGAGAGAGGAGCAGGAAAATTGAGGCTGAGGAAGAAAGGCGACAGACGGAGGTGGAGTTCTTTCTTTTTCTACTCTTGAAACCCCACAGACCCTCCACCGTTAGCTCAGGCCTCTTTCCTCTTTCTACCCATCTCTCTTCTTCTTTTCTGCACTTCCTGCTCTCTCACTTTCTCCTCGGACGTCTCCCTCTCTCTCTCCCTCTCTCTCTCCCTCTCTCTCTCTCCCCCGGGGGTGTAACTGCGTTTAATATTGTTCCATAAAGACAGTAATAAATATCGACTGCTGGCTCGCTCATATTCTGCTCGTGTTTTAAGGCAGTGGGCTGTCGGGTGAAACCAAAGTCAAGCAGCAGGTCTGAAGCTGCTCTGACTGAACTGTAGAAGTGATCAAATATCCTGTAGCATCTGTAACCTTCTGATCTATTAAAGTGTCCTTTAAACCACTTTAACAAGCCGTCACTGCTTTCAGGATCCACACAAACACAAACCGTTCAAACCTTCACCTCCTTTGGTGACGCTTTGAAAAGGTGCAGTTATTTAAATTACAGTTTGTTTATTTTTTTCGTTTTTTCTTTATTAAATTTCATCATATATCATATAAATCAGGGGTGTCAAACTCATTTTCACCGAGGGCCACATCAGCCTAATGGCTGTCCTCAAAGGGCCAGATGTAACTTATAAATGTAAGTAAATGTAATCGAATCTAATGTGAAATAAACGTAATACTCCTTATTTTGGGCTGTGGCTTTCGAAAACACGCTCTGCTGCAACCGCAGTTTGCCTTTTAATTCTTGGGCAATTTGTTGCTTTTCTTGAAGGCTAGCTTTGCGTACTTAGCTCCGTGTTTGGTGTCAAAATGCCGCCGCAGATTGTACTCTTTGACAACAGACAACGCCTCGTAACACAAAAGACATACCGGTCTTTCTCCTTGTATTGGCCTTCCCATCTTTCTTGAAACAGTCTTCCATCTTTATCAACTTTTCTCTTCTTGGACATTTTGGGATCATTATTTATTTCTCAATTCCACTCGTTGGCATTGATGTAGAAACACTGCTGTGTAGTGGCGGTGAGCCGTCAAATCGCGGGTATCATGGTCGACAGGCATTGTGGGAAATGTAGTTTTTGGTCAAAGCACACTTTTGACCTATTGATTTTTAAACACTCAAACCTTTTAAGCTCTCACGGGCCACATAAAATTACGTGGCGGGCCATATTTGGCCCGCGGGCCTTGAGTTTGACACATGTGATATAAATGGATTTTGTGGGTTACATTCTTTTGTTTTTCCTTTGTACAGTCTTTCCATCCCACACTTCTTCATAAAATACAAACATACATCTTATCACAGTGAAAATGAGAACAGAACAAGGGGTGTTGTTTTGGTATCATATAAATACACAAGAGAGAAAAATAACTATTATTTATCTCTTTTATATATAAGCCAGTCCTTTAAGGGAAACGTACAAACTCCATTTCTTCCACATGTCCTCACATGTGTTGTCTTAGTGCTTCAAAGAAAAACTGATTCTTTCCTTTACATAGATTTCATATATAATATAATATCACTCCACTCTTTTATAGTCGGGGTATCTGGTTTGAGACATTTCTTAGTGATTGATTTTCTAGCTGCTGGACTCAGTATTCCAAACAGTTTCCTACGTCTAATGTCTACGCTTGTAGAAATCAAGAATCCAAAAAAAAGTTCATCCCAATTAAAGGCAATTTCTGTCCCAAATATAGTTTCTAATTCAGAGTGAATCTTAGGCCAGAAACAGAGCACCTTTGGACGGTCATTCTGAGAACCACACTTCCTCCAGCAGCTGGAGGAACCTGAAGAGTCAATCAATCAATCAATCAGTCTTTATTTATATAGCGCCAATTCATAACAAACGTTATCTCAAGACGCTTTCCAAGCATTAACAGGTCTGGACCTGTAAATGGTAATAAAATGTTATTTAACAGAAACCCAACATCAAGACAAGATAAGAAGTCTGATCTCATCTTAACCCACCATGAGGACAGAGCTTTGAAACATTTAGCAAGTTACAATGGAGAGGAAAAACTTCCCTTTAACAGGCAGAAACCTCGGACAGAACCAGACTCATGTTAGACAGACATCTGAGGAGACTGTGTTGGGATTAGAGAGAAGAGTGAGAAGATTGAACCTGTAGGAGATTTTTTCACAGAGAAAGATGAGTGCAGCTTGCTGAGTTCTCAAAAATGCAACACGCTCACTATAGACTCCAGTTGTCTCCCAGAGCGCAGAACAAAGTCATAAATCTGTTGACCTTTGCCCTATCGAGACGCCGTTCAGGCTGGTCTGGCCACGATGCTGAGGCTCGCAGACATCTGATCTTCGATGACCAGCTGGACCCTGAAAGAGCCTTGTCTTATAACTCATAGATGCATTAACCAACATTGGAACAAAAGTCAACGGAAGAAAAAAACTGTTGCAACCAGATTCAGAACCAAAGTATAAAAGCAAACTCATGATGACACCTTTGATTAATGCTCAGTTTGATTCACAGCAGAATCTTCAGTATGACCACAGCAATCAGTCTCTACTTTTAGCCCCTGCATCGATCAGGAAGGATCCTCCCTCCATATAGGGAGCTAACCTAAAGGAGACTTGTCTTTCGACAGAGACGACCAATCAGGAGACAGGAGCGAGGAGAAAATAACCGTCCTCTGGGTTATAAAGATGCTACTTGTTGATCATGTTTTCAGTTGCTTGGAGTGATCTGCAGAAGCTCTCAACTCATTTACTCTGTTCAGATACGTTTGCTTTGAATAAAGTATCTCAGATTCAGCTGAACGGCCTCTTCTGATGATTGGACTCCTCGTGTGTTTTACTCTTCTTGAGTGACGTAGTTTTAACAAGAACAGTTCAGTAGTTCGGTAAGTTTATCCTGTCAGATTCAGGGCCTCACCTGGCCTGCCGTCAAGACACGAGAAACTCCACGAAAAAGGCTGAGATTCAACAAACCGGGGAAATAAAGTATCAACAAAGGCTCTTCCAACCCAAAGTTCTCCAGGAACGTGAGCTTCAGAGATCTTCCATTGGAATTCACAATATTGATACCAAACTTCATCAGGGAGGCACGTGCTAGCCTCCCTTTCCCATTTTTGCTTGATGTTTGTGCTATTTGCTCTTTTGGCACCTTGAAGTCCCTTATAGAGTCATTTTTATATGCACTAATAAAGACTTTCAATCAGCTATTTTCAAAAACAACTTTACTCTGTTATTAAATTCCAGTTTGACTCGTTTTCTTTTATCAAAATGCAAACTTACAAACTCCAGTTGTGCATTAATTCAAACACAGTCTTATCAATCAGTCTCTCTAAAGAATCAACGTTAGCGCAGCAAACAGGTTGGTTTGTTTGAACACATCAGGGTCAAAATAACTCAAATTTACTCCACATGTTTTTAATTTATTGGAGAAATGAAACTAAAGCAACATTATTATTATGATTTTTGTTATTATTATCATTTTTAAATAATGTCACCGTACAGCTTTGGAGGTTTCCCCTCACAGTCAGTCGTCTCTCTTCTTGACTGACCTGAGTTGTGCCAACAAACTGTGGGATGAATTAACCCTCATGCTGGCAGCGTGTTGCAGACCGGAGGGCCGCAGCGTGGAGCTCTGATATTTCTGAAGTTCAACGCTCGTTTTTCAACGTCACATTTTGTCAGAAGTTTGTGCTAAAGATTGATGACGGTCTGTGGACTCCAGCGCACTCTCTGTCTTTACTTCCTCTTTCATCTGAGGGCTTTTTCACCACGACATGTGTGCGAGTGATTATTTGATTTTTCTGATTTATTTTCCCAGAAACTGTTTCTGTCTGATTCATACGGTGGTTTACAAACCATCCAATCAGAGGACACGATGCACGGATCCAAATCTGAGCAGGTTTGTTCCACAGCTGCTCAGGATCTGAGTTCAGGTACAGGTGGGTACACCAGGTGAGTCCTTGATCTGATTTTAAAACTGTGGGAGATCACACACACACACACACACACACACACACACACCTGACATCAGGGTGATATCTCCTCCACCTGAGTGAGTCTCCTTTAGTTTTTGTGAACATGAATTTTCAGCTGCATTTGTTGGGTCGGCAGGTGTTTGAGGAGGTGCTGCTGCGGCCAGGAGCAGAAAAACTCACTCTGATTCCAAAGAGTTGATTAATTATAGACGAAGGATGGTTTATGATCAGGTCCGGATCAGGTCAGAACTCCTGGGTCACTTTCTGAGGCTGATCAGGACTCGTCCCTTTTCTCTTTGCAGCATCTCTACTAGGGATGAGCGAGTACACCATTATCTGTATCTGTATCTGTATCTGTTTGCCCATCCATATTATCCGTATCCGTACTCGTATGGGCGGGGCCTAAACCGGAAGTGGTTGTGTTTTGCCCGGAAATGGGCGGGGCTTAAACACGAACTTTATTTTAAGTCTGAAACTGGCTTTTTTTTTTCTTTTAAAGGCTTTTGTGTGATCAGCTATGTATTATGTACAACTGGTAAAATGTGTATGTAGTGGTGTGAAAGACTGTCTCTTTATTTATGATCTGTGTAAATTTAATAGGTGATTTGTGCAAACATTCAGTGGCAAAAAAATAAAAAATATGTCTTGTTGTTCACTTTATTTTCAGTTAATCAAGTAACTTTAAATATAAAAAAAGAACTAAAGAGATGCGAGACAACGAAAACCTTAAAAAAACGGTCCTGAATTGAAGCAAGAGGCACTGAGCAGCGCGACACGAGCCGTTTTCAGCCCCGTCTTGTCACATGCATCGCGTATGACAGGAAATAAGTTGAAGAAGTAACTTTAAATACCAAACAAACCTCAATAGAGACGAGCAGAAGAAAACTGAGTGAGTAGTACAGAGATTAGAGCAACGTAAACTACAGTCAACTCAAGCAAGCAAGAGAAGCAGTCGCTGTCACTCGCTGCCTGTCTGTGTGTGTGTGAAAGAGGAGAGCAGGCACCTCCTCGCTGCAGCATGTGGGTGCAGGGAGGGGGGTGTGCTGTGTGTGACTGGCCAATCACAGAGCATGAAGAGTGAAGACAGTAGTTGTTGATACCCAATGAGGATTCTTTTAGCACGGATACGAATAATCCTAAAAAAAACTTGTGTTGTATTTGTATTCGGCAAAAATGCATTATCCGTAACGAATACTCGTTTGAAACGAATATCCGGCTCATCCCTAATCTCTACAGACGTCTGTTTCTTCTTCTTCTTCTCTCAGATCAAAACAACAGCTGCTCTAGAAGCTGCTGATCAGAGCTGTTGTCCTTCAGTGAAGGCAGAAGAAGAAGAAGAAGATCTGGTTCTGAGTCCACTGAGCAGCTCTGGCATCATCTCAGAGACTCTTTCTGCTCCCAGAGGAACTCTTCTTTTATTGGATTTTCTCTGCTTCCCGCCAAACGGCTCATTTCTGTAAAAGCTACATTTATTTTAAGGGAGATGGAAATGTTGTAGAACGTTCTTCCCATCAGACGCAGAGTGCCTGTAAAGTGTGTCCTCTGTGTCCTCTGTGTCCTCTGTGTCCTCTGTGTCCTCTGTGTCCTCTGTGTCCTCTGTGTGCTGTAACAACCTGAACAGACGTCTGTCCCGTACGCTCACTCTGAGCCTTCCTCGCTCCACTCTTTGTAATTCTTCATCAGTCTTTAGACTCCCTGCCCTTGCTTCGTCTTGTAACCTCGGCTCATCCCTCCTCCTCCTCCTCCTCCTCCTCTACCCCCCCCCCCCCCCCCCCCCCCCCCCGCTCCCTGTGATTTAATTAAGTGGGCCCTTTATGAATAAAAATATTGCCCCCTCTATTGATCATGTTGGACGGGAGGATGACAGAGCTGGCTGGGACGAGGGACGGGAAGAGACGGCCGCTCTGCAGACTCGCTCTGGATCTGAGTAAATGGGTGTGTGTGTGTGTGTGTGTGTGTGTGTTTGCCAGTGAAACAGTCATCTGGGCCAACAGGGAGCTGTAGCATCTAAATCAAACTAAACGTTCTCAAAAGCTCTCCTGGGTCCTTGGAAATCCTTCGGTAGACACACACACACACACACACACACACACACACACACACACACACACACACAGTCACTTACAGACATCTACATTCACACACACACATGCACATATTCCTCGAACGCCTCCTCTGATACATACACAGCATCAGCATTATAAATGGACATTGTCTGCAGTTTTGGTTCCTCCCTCTCTCTCTCTGTGTGTCTCTCTCTCTCTCTCTCTCTCTCTCTCTCCTGCCCCCCCGCCCCCTCCTCTGCCCATCGCTCTCTGTGAGGCTGTAAGTATCTATTATGTTTTGTCGATACTGTAATTAAATTGGACAGCTTAATGTGATTCTCTCTGATCCATAGGCCTTTATGGATATAAAAGCTTTTCTGGCCCCGCGCCCGAAAGACGTCCAACAAATTCAGATGAGTTACCATGGAGAGAGAGAGAGAGAGAGATGTTGGGGGGGTTAAGGTAGCTGCGCCGCACACATGGTCATTTGTAATTGGCTAATTCACTTTAATGTCCTGGAAGCCATTTTGTTTTAATGCATTTTCTTCTGTGAATTGTCATCCTTGGGACGAGGCCGCGCTGCTGCTCCTTGTTAGTTCTCTCTCTCTCTTCTTCTGGTGCTTTAGCTAAGCGCTGCAGCAGGCTCTTAGGGACGTTTATAGAGCTAATAAAACCTCCGCAGCAAAGGATCAAGAGAGGACGTTAGGATGGACACAGAGAGGAGAGATTAATGGAGGGAGAGGAGGTGGGATTAACATGCAGGCCAGAAACCACAGAATCAGACCAGAGGATGAGGAGACGGATTAGAGACCCACAGATGAAGGATACCTCTGCTGCTTCCTGTCAGGACGGAGAGTCTCACACTCAGAGCTGAAACAGGCTGAAGCTAAACCGCTACATTCACTACATGCTGTCTCCATCCTGAAACTGCAGGAGGTGTCAGCTCAGGTGTGTGCAGGTCTTATTTCACGCTCTCATGAGTGAACGCTTCAGTGACATCATCAGTGACACAGCGAGCGAGCGAGCGAGGGTTCAGCTCTGTGTTTTCATCCAAAGTGACCACCTGTAGCACAAACAGCAGCTTTAATGTTGTTTCATCACGTTCATGAAAGATGAGCCGCATGTGTTTCAGCCTCAACACTCAGACCCTGACGTGAAGCTCTGCTGATAACTGAGGTCCAGCTCTGAAGACCAGAAGAAGACAGGAAGCAGCTTCTCTGCCTTCGCCCTCATCTGTAACCTCCTCCTTCAGGACAGTTTTTCAGTGTCTCAGAGTTTAAACCAACGAGAGTCACACGTTAGATTCAACCAGCCTGGTGGAGTTCAGCTCACAGTAGATTCATCACGCTGACTGTTATTAAAACATGAAACCAGTGAGGGGGGGTGGGGGGGGTATCGATCTGCCTTTTAATTCCAGCAGGTTTTTTTTCCAGCTTCATTCAACACAAGTTAATTCAACCATCCTTCAAAAACCATGAGCATCAGCTTCAGCATTTTGAACGAGTCATTTCTGTGACAGGAAACGCTCCTGTTTCCTGTTTCATTCATCCAATCAACTGTTGGACTGACGTCCTCTGACTCCTCCCTCAAACGTCCACCTGGTGCTACCTGCAGGTGTCTGTGGGTCAGTCAGGAAAAAGGATCAGCTTGTTGTTTTCCCCCCTGAGGCCTCACGAAGAGAGGAGATACACTGACACTGACAGAGGCACGTACCTCACACACACACACACACACACACACACAAGACTAATTACAATGAATCACAGTGCAATACATCAGCCTCCTAAGGATCTGCTTGTAATGAATTCTTTTGCGTGAAACGGATAATCCCTGCTGGAGAAGAGAAACGGATGTGAGTGTTTCAGCTGATGGAGGGTTTCAGCTGCTGATTTTCATTTGGAGGAAGCTCAGAGCTCCTTGACTGAATGGATTTGTTCTTTGGGGAAACTGTTTAACCAACAAAAGGCTGTTTGAGAGTCTCTTAGCTCAAAGACGGAGGTCTGAACCTCGGAGACTTCACACCAGCTGACTGAAGCTCCGAGTTTAACAATCGCTGCATCAAGAAGAACGACTGACGTGAAAGAGAATGAAGGAATGAAGCTGATGGTGAGATGGTGACACTGAGGAGGAGAGACTGAGGAGGAGAGACTGTGGAGGAGAGACTGAGGAGGAGACACTGAGGAGGAGACACTGAGGAGGAGAGACTGAGGGGGAGACACTGAGGGGGAGAGACTGAGGAGGAGAGACTGAGGAAAAGAGACTGAGGAGGAGAGACTGAGGAAAAGACACTGAGGAGGAGAGACTGAGGAGGAGAGACTGAGGAGGAGACACTGAGGAGGAGAGACTGAGGAGGAGACACTGAGGGGGAGATCCGAGGGGGAGAGACTGAGGAGGAGAGACTGAGGAAAAGAGACTGAGGAAGAGAGACTGAGGAGGAGACACTGAGGAGGAGAGACTGAGGAGGAGACACTGAGGAGGAGAGACTGAGGAGGAGACACTGAGGAGGAGAGACTGAGGAGGCGAGACTGAGGAGGAGAGACTGAGGAAAAGAGACTGAGGAGGAGACAATGAGGAGGAGAGACTGAGGAAAAGAGACTGAGGAGGAGAGACTGAGGAGGAGAGACTGAGGAGGAGAGACTGAGGATGAGACACTGAGGAGGAGAGACTGAGGAGGAGACACTGAGGAGGAGAGACTGAAGAGGAGAGACTGAGGAGGAGACACTGAGGAGGAGAGACTGAGAAGGCGAGACTGAGGAAAAGAGACTGAGGAGGAGAGACTGAGGAGGAGAGACTGAGGAGGAGACACTGAGGAGGAGACACTGAGGAGGAGAGACTGAGGAGGAGATACTGAGGAGGAGAGACTGAGGAGGAGAGACTGTGGAGGAAAGACTGTGGAGGAGAGACTGAGGAGGAAAGACTGTGGAGGAGAGACTGTGGAGGAGAGACTGAGGAGGAGAGACTGAGGAGGAGACACTGAGGAGGAGAGACTGAGGAGGAGAGACTGAGGAGGAGAGACTGAGGAGGAGACACTGAGAAGGCGAGACTGAGGAAAAGAGACTGAGGAGGAGAGACTGAGGAGGAGAGACTGAGGAGGAGAGACTGAGGAGGAGACACTGAGGAGGAGACACTGAGGAGGAGTAACTGAGGAGGAGAGACTGAGGAGGAGACACTGAGGAGGAGAGACTGAGGAGGAGAGACTGAGGAGGAGACACTGAGGAGGAGAGACTGAGGAGGAGAGACTGAGGAAAAGAGACTGAGGAGGAGAGACTGAGGAGGAGAGACTGAGGAGGAGACACTGAGGAGGAGACACTGAGGAGGAGACACAGAGGAGGAGAGACTGAGAAGGCGAGACTGAGGAAAAGAGACTGAGGAGGAGAGACTGAGGAGGAGAGACTGAGGAGGAGAGACTGAGGAGGAGAGACTGAGGAGGAGATACTGAGGAGGAGAGACTGAGGAGGAGAGACTGTGGAGGAAAGACTGTGGAGGAGAGACTGAGGAGGAAAGACTGTGGAGGAGAGACTGTGGAGGAGAGACTGAGGAGGAGAGACTGAGGAGGAGACACTGAGGAGGAGACACTGAGGAGGAGAGACTGAGGAGGAGAGACTGAGGAGGAGACACTGAGGAAGAGAGACTGAGGAGGAGAGACTGAGGAGGAAACACTGAGGAGGAGAGACTGAGGAGGAGAGACTGAGGAGGAAAGACTGTGGAGGAGAGACTGAGGAGGAAAGACTGTGGAGGAGAGACTGAGGAGGAGACACTGAGGAGGAGAGACTGAGGAGGAGACACTGAGGAGGAGCGACTGAGGAGGAAGACTGAGGGGGAGAGACTAAGGAGGAGAGACTGAGGAGGAGACACTGAGGAGGAGAGACTGAGGAAGAGAGACTGAGGAGGAGAGACTGGGGAGGAAAGACTGGGGAGGAGACACTGAGGAAGAGAGACTGAGGAAGAGAGACTGAGGAGGAGAGACTGAGGAGGAGAGACTGGGGAGGAGACACTGAGGAGGAGACACTGAGGAGGAGAGACTGAGGAGGAGAAACTGAGGAAAAGAGACTGAGGAGGAGAGACTGAGGAGGAGACACTGAGGAGGAGACACTGAGGAGGAGAGACTGGGGAGGAGACACTGAGGAGGAGACACTGAGGAAGAGAGACTGAGGAGGAGACACTGAGGAGGAGAGACTGAGGAGGACACACTGAGGAGGAGACACTGAGGAGGAGACACTGAGGAGGAGACACTGAGGAGGAGAAACTGAGGAGAAGAGACTGAGGAGGAGACACTGAGGAGGAGACACTGAGGAGGAGAGACTGAGGAGGAGACACTGAGGAGGAGAGACTGAGGAGGAGACACTGAGGAGGAGAGACTGAGGAGGAGTGACTGAGGAGGAAAGACTGAGGAGGAGAGACTGAGGAGGAAACACTGAGACTGAGGAGGAGAGACTATGGAGGAGAGACTGAGGAGGAAAGACTGTGGAGGAAAGACTGAGGAGGAGAGACTGAGGGGGAGAGACTGAGGGGGAGAGACTGAGGAGGAGAGACTGAGGAGGAGAGACTGAGGAGGAGACACTGAGGAGGAGAGACTGAGGAGGAGACACTGAGGAGGAGACACTGAGGAGGAAAGACTGAGGAGGAGACACTGAGGAGGAGAGACTGATGAGGAAAGACTGAGGAGGAGACACTGAGGAGGAGACACTGAGGAGGAGACACTGAGGAGGAGAGACTGAGGAGGAGACACTGAGGAGGAGAGACTGAGGAGGAGACACTGAGGAGGAGACACTGAGGAGGAGACACTGAGGAGGAGAGACTGAGGGGAGAGACTGAGGAAAAGAGACTGAGGAGGAGAGACTGAGGAGAAGAGACTGAGGAGAAGAGACTGAGGAGGAGAGACTGAGGAGGAGAGACTGAGGAGGAGACACTGAGGAGGAGAGACTGAGGAGGAGAGACTGAGGAGGAGACACTGAGGAGGAGACACTGAGGAGGAGAGACTGAGGAGGAGAGACTAAGGGGGGGACACTGAGGGGGAGAGACTGAGGAGGAGAGACTGAGGAGGAGAGACTAAGGGGGAGACACTGAGGGGGAGAGACTGAGGAGGAGAGACTGAGGAGGAGAGACTGAGGAGGAGATACTGAGGAGGAGACACTGAGGAAGAGAGACTGAGGAAAAGAGACTGAGGAGGAGAGACTGAGGAGGAGATACTGAGGAGGAGAGACTGAGGAGGAAAGACTGAGGAGGAGACACTGAGACTGAGGAGGAGAGACTGAGGAGGAAAGACTGAGGAGGAGAGACTGAGGAGGAAACACTGAGACTGAGGAGGAGAGACTGTGGAGGAGAGACTGAGGAGGAAAGACTGTGGAGGAAAGACTGAGGAGGAGAGACTGAGGGGGAGAGACTGAGGGGGAGAGACTGAGGAGGAGAGACTGAGGAGGAGAGACTGAGGAGGAGACACTGAGGGGGAGACACTGAGGAGGAGAGACTGAGGAGGAGACACTGAGGAGGAGACACTGAGGAGGAAAGACTGGGGAGGAGACACTGAGGAGGAGAGACTGATGAGGAAAGACTGAGGAGGAGAGACTGAGGAGGAGAGACTGAGGAGGAGACACTGAGGAGGAGACACTGAGGAGGAGAGACTGAGGAGGAGATACTGAGGAGGAGAGACTGAGGAGGAGACACTGAGGAGGAGACACTGAGGAGGAGACTGAGGAGGAGAGACTGAGGAGGAGAGACTGAGGAGGAGAGACTGAGGAGGAGACACTGAGGAGGAGACACTGAGGAGGAAAGACTGAGGAGGAGACACTGAGGAGGAGAGACTGATGAGGAAAGACTGAGGAGGAGAGACTGAGGAGGAGACACTGAGGAGGAGACTGAGGAGGAGACACTGAGGAGGAGACACTGAGGAGGAGACTGAGGAGGAGACACTGAGGAGGAGACACTGAGGAGGAGAGACTGAGGTGGAGAGACTGAGGGGGAGAGACGGGGGTCAACACCAGGTGAGGGGGGGTCAAAGATGATCTGAAGTAGCTAAATGCTAATAACCAGCATTAGCTTCATGTTTCCGCATCTGCTGCTCAGCTTGAACACGGTTCGATTCCCTCCTGCTGTTGTTGCTTCTGACTGTATCTGAGTTCATTCTTCAGATTAAAGCAGTGAAACTGAAAACAGTCGCTGTGTCACCAAAACTTCACGACGAACAACCTGAGACTTAGTTAATGACCTCAACAAATCCACCAGTGACATCACAGGTAAACGGCTGCTGTGCGAATACGGTAAATGGAGGTGGAGAGAGAGGGAGTGAGAGAGGGGAGGAGGGGAGGAGGGGTGAGAGTAAAGGAGCTGAGTGTGGCGTTTTGCCTTTACAAGCATCTGGGGAGCACCATAAATAATCCACCACAAATTAGCAGATTGGAGAGAAGACGGGGCCTGACTGCAGGCAGGAGGAGTGTGTGTGTGTGCACGTGTGTGTGTGGCAGTAACTGCACACTCTTATACTGAATCTGTGTGTGTGTGTGTGTGTGTGTGTGTGTGTGTGTGTGTGTGTGTGGGCTGTGTCCGTATTAAACACTTTGTACTGCATGTACGGCGCTCCTCCTGGTATAGTGTGTGAGTTTCAATGTGTGTGTGTGCATGTCCTGTGTTTGTTAGTATTTGAGTACATGTGCATGTTGTGTGTGTGTGTGTGTGTGTGTGTGTGTGTGTGTGTGTGTGTGTGTGTGTGTGTGTAGCCCATCTCTCTGAGTTCTGATCCGTCTCTCAGCAGGTCAGCGTTGTCAAGGTTACCAAAGGCCATTTCGCTGGTGGGCCAATTAACTTTTAGCACAGACAGAACGGAACAACGCAGGTGTCTCTATAGTGCCAGGGATATAATGCATGTGTGTGTGTGTGTGTGTGTGTGTGTGTGTGTGTGTGTTCTGTTGAAGGGTACAGCAGTGATAGAAACAGACGAGCAGAGTGGATTTGTGGCGGTGATAAAAGCAGACGACGTGTGTGTTTGAAAGAGGAAATGAGAGGAGGAACACTGAGGCTTTGTTGTCTCTGCGCTCGCTGAATGTCTGAGAGAAGAAAACAGGACTGAGGGAGACGTCGGCCAGTCGCAGCACAGTGAGACCTGACAGAGTCCAGAGTCCATGTGCTCCCTGTGAGGCTTGATGCGGCCTCCTGTGTGTAAAGAACATCTGATGACATCATGTAAGAACACCTGAGGTGTGATCTGATTGGCTGTTACCTCATACGTTTGATTTCATGTCTTTAAACAGAGCTTATTGTTGATGCTCTGGAACTGCAAACCACATGATGAAGTGATGTCACTCTTTGCACGTCCGGCTGTTTTGATTGGTCCAGTCTTATTCTGAGGAAGGCGTGATGTGCTGAAATGCTTCAGTTACCATCCACGGTGTAATATTTGGATGTAGCCTTCATGATGTCACTCATCTGTTTCTGACGCACAGCTCTGAATCCCACCGTCAGCAGGCGCCAGATTAAAAACATCCTTTGAGTTATAATAACGTCTGATTATTTTTATTTCTGTTGTTATTATTCTGAGATCACAGTCAGAACTCTGTGTGTGTGAACAGAGGAACGAGTTACTCAGACTGAGAGCGTTTTTGAACCAGGCTGTTTGAGAGTTTGAGGGTTGAAAACCTGCTTTCATGAATGTGTGTGTGTCGTTTCAGTGCTTTAGCTGCTAGCCTCTAGTGGACGCTCAGTGAACTGCACTGTTTTAGCACTTTCACTTTGGCTTCATGGTTTAAGATTAAAAGCTTCAACATACTTCAAACGCTTCTTTACCAAAGTTAAAGGTCGTAGAAAGACGTGCGACTTTCTTAACCACTTTAACCGTCTCATCCAAACCGAGCAGACAGCTGTCTGTGTCTGAAGACAGTGAGTCTAAGTCTCATGATGGGGGCCGTCCTGTGTTCAGGTCAGCAGAGTAAATGTGTGAGAAGCAGCTGTGAAAGGTGATCTTTGGGTACCTGGTGAAGGCTAACAGTCGTCCTCCACGTGTAGAGGTGGGCTCACTTCTCTGACAGACCATCGACCACGATGGCTGCTGGCTCCTCCGCCTGAGGGCCTGTCTGTGTGTGTGCACGGGTGTGTGTGTGTGTGAGTGTGTTAGACAGAGGAAGCGTGGGAGGGAAAGACCCGGGTGAAATATAAGGAACAACCAGGGAGGAGAAAAGACGCAGTTTGTGTACAAGTGTGTGTGCGTAACACTGTGAGTGGGGTTGCCATGGCGTCTGCCGGCTGTAATCTGATCAGATCCTGTGATCCAGTTAGAGACGGTCAGCACGTGGCTGAGGGCGGGGCCGGAGCCCGGGGGGGGGGGGGGGGGGGTTAATATTAAATATGGGTGCTTTAAAACCAAATGTGTGTGTGTGTGTGTGTGTGTGTGTGTGTGTGTGTGTGTGTGTGTGTGTGAGGAGCATCAGTGCCTGTTAAAGGCTGAGAGGTTAAATTGAGTGAGTCCAGCCTCTCTCTCTCTCTCTCTCTCTCTCTCTCTCTCTCTCTCTCTCTCTCTCTCTCTCTCTCTCTGGGGGAGGCAGAGCAGGTGCAGGAAATGTGTTTTTAGCTGATTAGCTTGGACCAATCAGGGTTAAAAAGAGCAGGAAATAAGGAAATGAGGTTAAACGTGTGGCCTGGTGGGTCACATGTGAAGGGCTGAGCTTCACCAGGAGGAGATGAAGGATGAACCTTTAACCCTTTACTGACAAACGTATTAAATACATGAGTTTCAAAGACCTCCACCTCATCCACATTTACACTTACACCTGAACACCTGTTGGATTTGATTTGATTTAATTGATCATTTGAAGGATTATTACTCCTCTTCATTAAAATAAGTATTTTCTGCATTGATTAGATTCATGTTTAATAAAAATGTTTCAAAACCGCCCAACACGTCAAATATGATGAAATGTTCTGGTTTATTTTGGTGGCTCAGGCTGTGTGTGTGTGTGTGTGTGTGTGTTTCTGTCTTTGTTCGGTGCAGGTCCATGCAGAGCAGCATGTAGACTGATGCTGTAAATGTGCTTGAAGCCGTCACGGCGTGATTAAAGCGGACGCGCTGATCAGCAGTTTTGTCACATAGGCGAAAAGTAGAGCTAACTCACCCGCTGCCATAATAAACGATAAGACGCTGACACAACGGGAATGATGAGGACTCTGAGCTAATGGCCGCCCGCTCGCTCACACGCGTTCATAAATATAAGCAGCTGTCGTCCTCTTTCTGTTTCTCCATCTCTGCCTGTCTGTCACTTCTCCCCCAGCTGTCTCTTATCCTCCAATCAGATACCGAGAAATGACCTGTCCTCCAGAAATGACATTAAACCTTCCCTTCATTCCAGAACATTCTGCTGCACAGCACCGTGTCTAACGGCGTGCCAGGCCTCAGAGGCTGTGGTGTGAGGATCTTTCACGCCCTGGGGAATAAACGGAGAGGACTGAAGGATGGATGCAGACTGAACCAGAGTCTCCCTCCCACCCAATCACGCTGCAGCACAAATCACCGGCACGCCGCTAATTCAGGGCTGTTACGCCGCACAGGCCTCAGCATATGTCATGCATGTGTGTGTGTGTGCGCACACACCGAAGTGTGTGTTTGCATTTTATAGTTGGTAGATGAGAGCGAGAGAGAGAGAGAGAGAGAGAGAGAGAGGAGGAGAGAGAGGGAAAAGATGATTTAGGAGTAATGAGAGCCGGTAAAATCATGGTGCCCAGCAGCATTATGGGACTAAATCTAATCTGCTAATGGAGAGAGAGGCGTGATGCAGGACAGGAGGTGATGGAGGGAGGAGGAAAAGAAGGAGGAGGAGGAGGAGGAGGAGGAGGAGAAGAGGGAAAGGACAGCAGGGAGGAATGAAGGTTGAGGATGAATGGATGAGTGAAAAGAAGGAAAGTGGAGAAAACAGGAAACAGAAGCTAAAGAAGCAAAGAATGGACATTTTTAAAACCCACGTGGAAGAGTGACGATGATGAGAAGAGGAGGAAGAAGGAGGAGGAGGAGGAGGAGGAAGAGGAGGAGGAGGAAGAGGAGGAGGAGGAGGAGGTGAGAGCGTAACGAAGAAGAGGAGCATCAAAAGAGAGGAAGACCAACCAAAATAAAAGAAAGAGAGGAGAGCAAAAAGAAGGTCAAGGACATAATGAAAGAGTGTGTGTGTGTGTGTGTGTGTGTGTGTGTGTGTGTGTGTGTGTGTGTGTGTGTGTGTGTGTGTGTTAGAGAAATAACCCGGGGTGAAGGCATCGGGAGGGCAAGGCCCAGGAGAGCACAATCAGCACATATTGCTATCACATGCTGAACAACACACACACACACACACACACACTTGAACAGTCTACACACTCCATGTGTGAGCTCTGTGCAGCAACAGAAACAAGACAACTGTCCTCATAGCTGCCCTTTCTGCCACACACACACACACACACACACACACACACACACACACACACACACACACACACACACACACAGGAGGGGTAATTGGCTCAGACTGGCTCGGACTAATTTCACGTCTTTACGTCTTCAGCTGAACAGAGTGAGAAACCACACGGTCAACACTCCAACGAGACACAGAGGAGAGGAAACTACATGCTACACGCTACATGCTACACGCTACATGCTACACGCTACATGCCACACACTACCATCACAGTCTTATTGTGATGGGACAGCGCCTGGTTGCATCCCTACGGCCATGAACTGTTTTGTTCTGTTGTTCTGTTTCCAGTCTCTTCATGTCTGGGTGAACTGGTCCAGGCTGGGTGGTCTGCTCAGACTCCGTCCTGCTCTGCTGTGTTTGTGGTTCTGTTTGAAACACTGTGATAAACCTAAAAGTCTCTGATTGTTTCACAAACATCAGCTCAGGCTCATGATGGAGGTTGAACTCTGGACCACAGCCCTGAACTCCTGCACGGGTCTGAGTCCAGACTTCACATGAATCTGAACCAAAACCTCAACAATGAGAAGCACAAACAGAGCAGAACCGCGTGGTGACTCTGTTATCCTGACGGTGAACAGGAGCCCAGCCCTGCAGAGCCCAGCATCCAGGCTACAAGCTACAAGCTACAAGCTACAAGCTACAACAACAACAACAGGCTGCAGGCTGCATGCAGCATACAGTCACCCAGTCACACAGTCACACAGTCACACAGTCATACAGTCACACAGTCACACAGTCACACAGTCATACAGTCACACAGTCACACAGTCACACAGTCATACAGTCACCCAGTCACACAGTCATACAGTCATACAGTCATACAGTCATCCAGTCACACAGTCACCCAGTCACACAGTCACTCAGTCATACAGTCATACAGTCATCCAGTCACACAGTCACCCAGTCACCCAGTCATCCAGTCACACAGTCACTCAGTCACACAGTCACACAGTCACTCAGTCACACAGTCACTCAGTCACACAGTCACACAGTCATCCAGTCATCCAGTCACACAGTCATCCAGTCATCCAGTCACACAGTCACTCAGTCACTCAGTCACACAGTCACACAGTCACACAGTCATCCAGTCATCCAGTCACACAGTCACACAGTCATCCAGTCACACAGTCACACAGTCATCCAGTCACACAGTCATCCAGTCACACAGTCACACAGTCATCCAGTCACACAGTCACACAGTCATCCAGTCACACAGTCATCCCGTCATCCAGTCACACAGTCACTCAGTCACACAGTCACACAGTCATCCAGTCACACAGTCACACAGTCATCCAGTCACACAGTCACTCAGTCACTCAGTCACACAGTCACACAGTCATCCAGTCATCCAGTCACACAGTCACACAGTCATCCAGTCACACAGTCACTCAGTCACTCAGTCACACAGTCACACAGTCATCCAGTCATCCAGTCATCCAGTCACACAGTCACTCAGTCACTCAGTCACACAGTCACACAGTCATCCAGTCATCCAGTCACACAGTCACCCAGTCACCCAGTCATCCAGTCACACAGTCACTCAGTCACTCAGTCACACAGTCATCCAGTCATCCAGTCACACAGTCACACAGTCATCCAGTCACACAGTCACACAGTCATCCAGTCATCCAGTCACACAGTCACACAGTCATCCAGTCATCCAGTCATACAGTCACACAGTCACACAGTCACACAGTCACACAGTCACACAGTCACACAGTCACACAGTCACTCAGAAACTCAAACACGTTGATGTAACTGGACCTCCTAAATGACCTCTTCCAAAGTCCACAGCTATAACAAAAGACATCACTTCCCTCCAGAAAACCTCCAGAAAACCTCCAGAAAACCTCCAGAAAAGCTCCATCTGGGTCCTCAGGAGTCCAGAGAAATGAGTCCAGACTCTACATGTATCAAAGCTGGACAATAAGCGGCTGTTTGTTGGCGATGACGCTGAACAGCAGCGGGATCGGATGTCAGGCTGTGAGGTTTTGTGTACGGCCGTTTGTTTTAGGGGTCAGGAAAAGAAAACACAGATGCAACGTTACACTGCAGCTCAGACAATTACAGCAAATTACAGTGAAGCTCTGCAGCAGGTCACGTCTCCACGAGCTAACGTACAGTTTGAATACAGGCCAGCTTTCTGCGCCCGTTCAGGTCACAGGCGTGCAATCAAATATCCATTACAGCGCTGAGAGCTGGAGCTGAGGGAAAGCAGACCAGGGAAGAAAAAGGAAGAAAAACGGTCAAGAGAGCAGAAGAAATCTCTCTCTCCCTCCCTCTCTCTCTCTCTCTCTGAGTTGTATAAGATGATAGAAACATTCTGTCTTTTTGAATGAAAATGCAACATCTACTTCTACACAGTAAAGAAAGAATCGGGTGAGAAAAGGAGCTCAAACTCTACTCAGGAGGCTCCATCAGGGCCCTCTGCCCTGCAGGGCTTCTGGACAGTAGATGGCGCTGTAGTGCTTCTTCTCAGCACAATCAATGCATTCAGATCACTATCACACACACTCAGCCTAAACATCACAATCGACACTCCACCATCCGAGCGAAGAAGAACAACCTGAAGACGGCCTGACGGTAAAAACAGAATCAGGAGCATCAGTGAGGCAAAACCTGCACCCAGACCTGGTCTGGGCCTGGTCCATGAGGTGACACACTCTGCTGGTTTCTGATTTTCCAAATTAACAGTGAATCAATCATGTTGTTGTATCTAAACCTTTGAGTCTTTTAAATTTGATGTTTGATTAGCTGGAATACACCCACAACAATCCAGATCCAGATCCCCCCGCCGTCAGCTCGCTAAACGGCCTCCACATTCATCACAGAGAGACACGAATCAAACTGACACCTTCATTAAGCCGACTGATGAGGGGCAGAGCGGGCAGAGCGGGCAGAGCGGGCAGAGCGGGCAGAGCGGGCAGAGAGCGGGCAGAGCGGGCAGAGCGGGCAGAGCAGGAAGAGCGGGAAGAGCGTCCGAAAAACACAGATTTGTCCTCTTTTTTTTACCTCACACACCTGTTGTGTGTCCTCTCAGTGTTTCCTCAGTGAGTGTGTGTGTGTGTGTGTGTGTGTGTGTGTGTGTGTGTGTGTGTGTGTGTGTGTGTGTGTGTGTGTGTGTGTGTGTGTGTGTGCCCGTCTTTATTCCAGACTGAAGGATCTGTGAGTCATTATCCGCTCGCTGTGACACCAGGAGCTAACAGGCTCCCAGCAGGGGATCAGTGTGTGTGTGTGTGTGTGTTTCATTTTCTCTGGTTCTTATATATTTTAATCAATCAATCAGTGATTAATTGATTGATTATATATCTAAAACATAGATTTTAACACGTGTTTTGATGTAATGAGTGTGGACAAAATTTATAACCGTGTTTTTGCTCCTCGTGCAGATTTTTTTACACACACTGTTTCTGTTCCTGTGTGTGTGTGTGTGTGTGTGTGTGTGTTTCTCATTTCCTGTGTGCAGAGATTAGGGCCACAGAAGAGCAGCATTATCAGACGGCTGGAAATTAGATCTCAGTGGGGGACTCAGCTCCACTCTCCTCCTTTTCATCCCTCGCTCCACTTCTCCCTCCTGTACTCCGTCCTCTTCTCTCCTCCTCTGTGACCCCTGGTCCATCTCTCTCTTCCTTTTTTTTTATCACCTCTGAAGTTCAAGCTTCTACCTGTTAGTCCCTTCCTACACTGTAAAAATGATCAGGTTGGTTAAATTCAATCTCTTCCTTAGAAACATTTATAAACTTTATTTCCTGAGTGTGGAACCACTGACTGAATCACACTCAGCGTACAGCAGGGTCTCAGGTCCACTGTGTGCCTGAGAGTGTAGATCTGACCCTGTGGACTCTGAACTGAGACACGGCTCTGGTCTGTCTCAGTTCTGGTCTCAGAGAGTTTGATATGTGCTGATTCACTGAGCTGATATTTGAGTTGTTTGTTTGTGGCACTAAGAAAGGTCGATGTAGTGGTGTAGCCCTGCTGTTTAATGTGATGATATTCTTTCATGATGATTTCACGATGTGTTCGCAGAGTGACGTCAAAGTCCCCTAAATGAGGGGACTTTAAGGGGTTAACTTCTTCTTCTTCTACTCTTTTCAGTCAAAGGTCACCTTGACGACAAGAAAACAAACAAATCACAAGCTGCAGTTTCATCATTAAAAGCTAGAAGCTCCGTCATCTTGTCAAAGTAAAGACATAAAACATCTCAAAGCGTCTGCTGGAGCTCGTGTGTGGTTCCACATTGTTGTGGTTGCTGGAGTTCTGCCTGCATGTGGGGGGGGGGGGGGGGGGGGGGCACAGTAATCTGATCCATGTTTCCATGTTACATAAACAACTTTCAAAAGAAGGATTCAATCAAAGAAAAAGAAAGGGTTAAATTTAAACACGAAGGCTCTGAGGACGTTTGGACGACGCTCAGAGAGACAAAAAATGAAGCCAAAAACAGTCAATGTTCAAAATGTCAAAACTTTATCAAAAACATTTAATAGTTTGTGTGTGTGTGTGTGTGTGTGTGTGTGTGTGTGTGTGTGTGTGTGTGTGTGTGTGTGTGTGTGTGCGTGTGTGTGTGTGCTTGTGTCAGTGTTGAGTCTGTTGGGTATTTCCAGGAAGTGGTAGCTGAACTAAGTTTATTATCTCTTTTCCTCAATCAACTCAGTGAGAGTGAAACATGTAGAACAAGACACCGTTTCCTCACACACACACACACACACACACACACACACACACACACACACACACACATTGCTATCTTCACTCAGACATCTACAATGAGTGTGAGAGAGGAAATCCCTTCCCAACCCACACCTATACTGGCGATGTTTTACAGCCCTGTGTGTGTTTGTGTGTGTGTGTGTGTGTGTGTGTGTGCGCGTGTGTGTGTGATGCTATCTGCCCCTCTCATTGGCAGAGAGGAAGGAAATGAACAGTCAGTCCCAGTGACAGCAGCACAGTCACTTCAGGATGTAACTAACAGCCTGTTCAGATATCACACAGCAGGTCATGTGTTCACACACACACACACACACACACACACACACACTGCTGACACACACTTTGTAAAAACACAGAATGATGGGGGGGGGGGGGGGGTACTGGGCTTCAGACTTCATACTGTGGTGGTTTTACATGATGTACCTGTTTTTCAGCCTCTGAAGGCCCTTCAAGGGCAGAGTAATGGGTAGAACCTTGGTGTTTGAGGCCCGTTCCGCCAATGAGTCATGAAGCAGTTAGGAGCTCCTTATTGTATCTTATTGCTCCTTATTTCATTTATTTATTCCTTATTGAAAAAAGGTCGAGGTGAAAATTTATGGGGGAAAAATATGAAAACATGATAAAATCTTGATACAGAGAGATAAAAGAAAGTTAAAGATTCATCAGATGTGAAGGTCTTTGTTTCACAGCTCGTTTCTGCTTGTTGTCTAATTCTCTTCATATCACAGGTCAAAACTCATCCTCACCGCCTCCTTTCCTTCGTTTCCTCATCTCCTTCCTTTCTTTCTTCCTCGTCAGGGTTCTCCTCTCACTAAGCTGCTCCTCATCCCTCCTCCCCTGGTCTCTGTCTGTGTTGGTATTAAGCATCACTCAGGGGCTCAGAGGCCTCATTCAGTCCAACAACAACCGCTTCCACGTCTGCCGCCTCCACGCTCAGAGCACTTCACTCTGCAGAGTGTTTGTGAGCAGGTAGAGCTACCTGTATCCATCTGTCTGTGTGTAAATGTTAAACGCTCGGCTTCCAGACAGACGAAAGGTATAAAGTCACTGAGATTACATGTGGCGCCGGCGGCCATGCAGACACTAATCAAATCTACGATCCCTGTGTCAGCTCGCAATGGGCTGGTAGAGCGGGAGAGAGATGAGGGGTGGCAGGAAAAGAAGTGGGCAGGCCAGCGTGGAAACGTGGGAGGATGGAGAGAGAGAGAGAGAGAGAGAGAGAGAGAGAGAGGAGGAGGAAAGGAGGGTGGATTGTGAAAAATACACACTCACATGCAAAAGACATTCATAAATCAGCCCATCTAAATGTTAATTGGTGCTAAATGGCACGTTTGAATAGGTCAAGTGGAGCCTCTGAATTAGTGAACCCGACGTAGGTGGTTCAATGAAAACACATCCTGAGCCCATAACTCCCCAAATATCATCCGTGTCAAACAGCAGAGCGCTTCATGGCTTACCCCGGGACACACGGAGCAGCTTCAGGCACGGACGCAGCAACGGATCATTAAGCTCGATAAGAAACAGACAGAAGCCGGCGTTTTAAAGGGACAGTTCGCCCAAATATTAAGAAAAATATCAACATACACTGCAAAAAAAACAACAACAACACTGAAATCTAAGCGAGTGTTTTTGTCTTATTTTGAACTTGACATGAGCCACATTCAACTGACGAGTCGTATATAAAGTTATTCAAAATAAAGTCTGAATTACTCGTAACAGGTAAAGAACCATCTGCAAATGCAGTGAGAAAAAAATGCTCTTGAGGTTCCTTAAAATTAGAATAATGTCTTAATACATGAAACCTTTTATCTTATCACAGTTTGAGACTCGGGTCCTGTTTTAGTGTTTATATGGCTTGTTCTTAGTTTTTAAGTTCTGTTTTATTGTTTTTAATTGTTTTAGGAACAATGAAACGATTATTTAAATCCTATTTTTATTTTCATTGTATTTTATTTATTTTATTTTAATGCCTTTGTGTGCAGCACTTTGTCTCAGTTGTGGTTGTTTTTAAAGTGCTCTATAAATAAAGTTGAGTTGAGCTGAGTTATCCTACGGGCAGATTTTTATTAGTTGTTTCAAACAAATCGGAGCTCATTTTTGTCTTTAAATAAGTTGAAATAGACGTTATCTGGACCTGTCAGGTGATTGTGGTTCATATTAAATTTAAAAAGATTAAATAAAACTAAAACAGCTGCTTAGATTTCATTCTAAAACTGAAAAGATGTTGATACATAAAACTAACCGGAATAATCCAAACTGATCATCAATAAACTGTGATTATGTTCATGTTGCTCTGTTAACTAGCATTAATTAGCATTAACTAGCCACTAGCGTAGCAGTGTTGTTGTTACCTTTAAATACCCAGGTGTAATTTTTAAAGCATTCATCACTATAAACAGTTTTCTGGGTCAGTTCTGAACTTCTGATACTAAAAACGTTGATGAGTGTAAATATGTAAAGAAAGAGGAAAATGACAGAAATCAAAATAAAACATGTGACACTTTTATGGTTCAACGTTTTCACCAAAGCTAAACTACAAACAGGTCGTTTACACCCTGAACGAATCATCACACAGTCGTTCACAGTGAACTCAGCACTCTGTCTGTTACCTTTTCTGTGTAACACATTTATCAAATATAGCATTAAGCTAACGTACACAAGGTGCTGAAAATGACCTGAGCTCAACCCCCAGCATCATCACCACCACCAGGGGGGGTGAGGTGGGGTGGGGGGGGGGGCAGCTTAAGGAGCTTAAGGAGGCCAGTTGTATGAACTTCTCCAGTTTTTGCCCAGTGGAAAATTAATTTCCTCACATTTCAGACATACTTTACTTTTTTAAGCGCCCCCCCCCCCCCCCACGTGTCCTCTGGGGCCGATTAAACTCTCAGTGTCACTTACAGAGAGGTGGGGGGGGTTAAGTGGACCAGCTGAGCGTTAGACAGACGGAGCTAAATTGCTACAATGACAAACTGCCGCACTGCCGTTATGAGTCCCTCTGCGCTCCGTGACACGGCGGCGTGTGTGTGTGTGTGTGTGTGTGTGTGTGTGTGTGTGTGTACGCCAGCTCACATATAGATGTCTCCATAGCTGCACAGATCCAGGAGGCCACACCTGCCATCTCCAGTCCCAGGTGACCTCAGTGATCATGACCTCATGAGGTGGGCTTGATTTATACGTAGGCAGTGCTGAGGAGCACATTCAAACAAATGGGAGGAGGTGGGGGGAGGTGTGGGGGGGTGTAGAGGTAAGGAGAAGAAGGTGGAGCTGGGATGGTTCAGAGAAGAAGAAGAAGAGAAGAAGAAGAAGGAAACGATGGAGGAGGCTGAAGAAGACGTGACTGTAAAAGGACACAAAGAAAGAGAATAATGAGAAACGAGACGGAGAAGGAGAGAACAAGGTGGGAGTGTATGTTCAGAGAAAATTAATAACTGACCTCCACCAACACACACACACACACACACACACACACACACACACACACACACACACACACACACATGTTGTTCCTGTGCTGTGTGTACGATTAAATGAGAGGAGATACGATCCGTTCACATTATGAGCAGACGCACTGCGCTGGATTCTCAACAGAGGTCACCCCTCCTGCCTTATATATGTGTGTGTGTGTGTGTGTGTGTGTGTGTGTGTGTGTGTGTGTGTGTGTGTGTGTGTTTAATGTTAAAGCTGCTATATCTATATGAAAAACTGTGCGTATTGAGATTCATGAAGGCTAACCCCGAGGCGTCAGATCTTGATGAAACCCTGTCGAGTGTGTGTGTGTGTGTGTGTGTTGAAGATTTGTTCTCCTGATGTGTGTGTGATACAGACTGATGTCAGAATCTGTTCAGGTTTTTTAAACCCTGCAGTGTGAACCAGGCTGAATCCACCAGATCTTAGTGGTTCAACATTCACAGTCATTTGTTTTGACGTCACGTCTTTATCGACCAGCAGGGGGCGTCCCTGAGAAAGATGCTTCCACTGAAGCTTATTTTCAGTCTGTCCTTCTGCGTTGATACATCAGTCAGAATAATGGAAACGATGTGTGATGAGCAGTCTAATCTCAGAGTTAGAGTGGTGTTTTAATCTGAGCTGGATTAGATTAAAGTCCAGGGCTGGACTCAAACCTTTGGTTCTCGCTCTGACTCTGACTCTGACTCTGATCGTCTCTTGTTTTTGTCTGACTCCTTTATCGTCTTTATAATTGTTACCTTCCTGCTTCGGCTGCAGCCTGAGTTAAACATCACTGCTCAGAGGTTTCCTTCCAGTTTGGCCGTCCTGTGGATTTTCCATAACTTGGATTTAAAGGAAACTGGAGGAACTCTAACTGTGGGCTGTTTAAATCCTCATATATTCACTTCTGTTAGCGTTCATTATGCTTCAGGCAGGCGTCACATCAGGAGACAGAAACACTGGGAGCAGACGTGCAGCTGGAGAGCTGTGCACTGACATGATGCCGTGTTTATACACACACACACACACACACACACACACACAGCTACAGTTACTAACATATGAAAACGTCTTGTTTCAGCTCATACATCCTCTCCTGTGTCCTCACACACAGCGGGCTCAAACACACACGCAGCCGTTTCACTGTGTCAAAATCCGTCACTTTGAGCTCGTGAGCTTTTTAGTTTTTCAAAACAACCATGAAGAAGTGAAGCGATGACAGACTGACACGTTATTCTAAAAACAACAAATGATCAGAGCACTAAAAGCAGAATTTGTTTTCAGGTTTTTCAGGCCTGTGTGATAAAAATCGAACCACCAACTCCACTCAGAGCGTCTGAATCAAAAACAGAGGTTACCTGAATGTCTTTGGCTGAAACTGTGAGTGGTTTCTTCATTTATTGATTCTGTAATTACTTCCTGAGACCTGGTCCCACTCTCTGCAGTCCATCTGTATGTCCTCCTAATTGTTTCTTCCACTTTATATGACTGAACCAAACACCTCAGAGCAGAGTCTGCTCAGCTCAGGTCGGTCTCACACGTCTCAGTCAAAGCAGAAACCAAACTAAAGATCCTTCAGGTGAGACTTCCTGAAAGTCTCTGATTTAAAGAACGATTCTCTCAGGCAGAGCTTGAAAGGCCCCGAACTCCAAAACTGAAGATTTGATCCATAAATCAGCCGGAGAGGATCCTTCTGGATTCCATGACTCAGAAAAACTAAACTCAAACGTAAGCTCAAGTAATAAGACAATCCATATTTTATCATCTGAAACCACCCTCTCTCTCCTCCTTCCAAGTTATTAAACTATTTAAAACGCCTTTTTTTTTCTCCATCACACTATTTGTCATATTTTTAAAAGTATTTTCAGCCACGGTATCCAAACTGTCGCTGTGTTTTAACGATCAACAACAGACGGTGGAAAAACGGACATTTCTTTTTTTATGAATGTATCTGGAAGAGAGTCTTTTCAGCACTTCAGCAGAAGTGAAACGTAAGTCAGCACAGCGACGAGGAACCGGAGAGACAATTAAAAAAACAGAATAAAGACGTAAAGTAAAGACAGAAACATCAAGTCAAGAAAAGATGATGTTTCCAGTCTCTCTCTCTCTTCAGTGGATGAGAGAGAAACTGCAGCTGTTCAGAGTGTGAATCACTGAAGAGACGACGGGTTTGAAGATATGAACGAACTGTTTCTGGGGTCTGAAAGGAGACCTGAGTCTCTGTGTGTCTTCCGTCAGTTTCTGTATCAGGTTATATGTTTGATTTTCTCTTAACAATCAGAGGAGTTCAGCCTGGTGTAGAAGCTAAAGGCAGCTTTTAAAGTCAGGGTTGGTAGTTGGTGGAAAACTAGCATGAACTTGAATGTAGCATCTCCTCAGGACTCCATTTAGTCCCCGCTCATGTGCATTGAATCAGGGCTCCATGTACACACAGGAGGCGGGCAGAACAGCAGGACGGGATCTGATTGGTTGAACAAAGTGGATCCTAAATGCTAGGATTGGTTGGTGTTTTCCAGGTTTCCTCCTGCTGTAGACAGCAGATATTTCTCACTCTGTTTGAAGAACACGTCATGTTGTGATCATTTTAACACCAGGAGAACAAAGAGTCTGAATGTGCTCACCAACCCTGACTTTAAGAGTGGTCTAACTTCATCAAACATTATGACCTTAGTGAAGGTATTAGTGAAGTTCAGATGCTATGGCTTCTTCCTTGATGCTTCTGTCTCACCGTTAGCTAAAAACAGTGTTAAAAGCTAAAACTTGTGGCGGCTCTGTAATAAATGGCGGTAAATATTTGAGTTGGAAGGAATGCACTTTTAAAAAACTATGAAAACAGGAGTTTTCATCTGTAATAACAACCGAAAAGAACCGTTCATATGATATTATACCCTGTTCGGAAACGATCCAGTATAAAACCTGGCGTGCGACGGCACTCCTCAATCATTATATACACTTAAGCATTTATGCCAAACAATAATACGCCAATACTGAAGTTGGAGATCTGGACATTAAACCCCTGCATGTTTATTGTTCTTGGCCAATAAAGAAATTCGACCTCTGAAAATATTTTCTCTGCTGCATTAGTCGAACCGACTCAGCCTGACTGAAGGAAGGAGACTCCAAAGCTCGGCCTCTGTCAGTCAACCTTAAGCCCTCAGTGAAAGAAGAAATATATATTTAAAACCACCCCAAATATTTTTTTTCTCCTGAATCCCCAAAAACCATGAAATCGCTCCGGTCTTCATCCAATCTTTCCTCCAGGACCCAGAAAAACACCCAGCACCTCCCGGCTTCCCAGAAATCTGGTTCCAGTTTGGGGCAGCGCCGCGTTTGAGGGTGGGAAGAGACTCGGAGGCAGCTGACGCTTATAAATAAATAAGGAGAAAGAATGCAACATATCCACAATCTCTCCACATCTTGATGATTTTTTAATGTGGCTTCTCTGCCCCGTTTTTCTGCGTATCCCTCTTTCATTTCCTCAGTTTCCTCAGTCTATTCCTGCGTTTTACAGGAATATGGACGTATACAGCTGGTCTCTGCAGTTTTTACAATCTAGCAGCCTGCTAGTTTCAGTGAATGGAGGGAGTGTGTGGATTTAGATCTTATTCCAACATATTTAAAGGCCTCCATTTCATTCTGTTTTTAATTCACTTTTATTTCATGTTGTTTTTCCAAACTGCCCCTGACTCGGCCTCTGAGATTCATTTTTAACAGTAACTGTTTTTGTTATCGTCACTCCCTCCCTGCCTTCCTGTCCGACACGTACCATACCTGATCTGTGCTTGATATATGTTTCCAGAGAGTGTGTGTGTGTGTGTCAGTGCCATGAAAGTGTTCTAAAATCTCTTTTCGTCTTAGAGTAAATGTTACCAAATTCACTGCAGGAGAATGAAACGTGCTTTATTTAGCCATGAGAAACTTAACAAATTAGCATTTAAGACAATATGAGCGCTGATGTATGATTATGTGAAAGTGGAGACCAGTTAATTTCATGGATAAAAGGCTTCATAAAGCTGATCCACCCCGTCCCCTGAAGTGGCAGAGCTTTGGCTACCATGTGTTGCATTGGCCTTGACACCTTTATGGGACACACATGGTTACAGAGACATACCAGAGCAGAGGCATAGCAGCGCAGAAACCACGTCCAACAGCATCAACATAACCACTAATCACCTCGAGCCTCTGACACCACCTACACTGCCAGATACACACCACAAAACACTGTTTGGGACAGAAACACGGAGACACCTCCACACTGTGGAGCTACAGCTTCAGCTGAAGGCTGCGACTGTGGTGAACAATATAAACTCCCTTTATTGCACATCACGTCACAGAATAACATCTGTGAGCCACACATGCTGGAATATGAAGGGTTGTATATTTGAACAGAGCCGTGTTGTTGCTGAGCTGAAACCCCGAGCCTTTGTTTTCTTACAGGGTTTAATGTAGAAGAACGAGACCGGTTTGGAAACTGGTTTATCTTTAGAAAGGCTCAGGTGGATCCATCGTCCCCTCAGAATTAGACTTCCTTTTATTTGTCATTCCTCAAAAACACAGCAGTGAGATCTTGGCAACGATATGTTGATGCTTGGCTTCAAGTTACAGCAGGGATGGAGTGAGATTCAGGGTAAACATTACAAAAAATATCGTCTATATAATTTATTTTTATTTTTTATTTTATTTATTTATTTATTTAATTAGGACAGTGCACATTAATTAACAATTTCGTTATACACTTCATTGTAAATGTGCCAGAGTTAGCACAATAGCTAATTTTCATCCATTGTCCTAAGGCAGGTGATCAAACAGAAGAGAAAAAAGAGAAAGAAAAAAGAGGGGGAAAAAAAACAAAAAAACAAAACAAAACAAAACAAAGTAAATTAAGATAACACAACACATACGACATTATACAAACTAAATACTAAATACAATAGGACAAACCCAAGGAAGGCAGACGAGTGACGAAGAGACAAAGACACACAAACTGCACAAACTGTATTTAAAAAAAATACAAGACCTGGGAAGAGATCCTGATATTGCCTTCCAAAATATCAATTTGTAATAGATACAAGGAGATGCAATATAATATATTGCATAATGTTTATATATCTCCACTTATTTACTGCAAGGAGTCTCTCCAAACTGTCCGAAATGTAAAAGTATCTTGGGAACTAGGATTCACTGTCTCTGGGAAAGTAAAAAAATTGAATTATTTTGGCAGGCAATATGTGCAGAGATCAGTATGATAATAGAGCAGCCCTTATCCCCCCAGTCCACTGGTTTGTTTATTAGGACTGATTCCAGACTGTCTGAAAGCACACAAAGAAATTGTTCATTTTTTCTTAATGCTGGCTAGAAAAGCTATTATGTTATATTATATTATATATATTATATATATTATGTTATATTGTATTAATGGAAAGCACCACCTGTTTATGTCAAAATGGGAAAGAATTTTGAATTTCTTTCAAATTACAAGTACCACCATTTAATTTGTTTAATTTGTTCTTTGTTTTTTTTTTTGTTTTTTTTTTTTTTTCATGTACAATATTATTAACTTACATCCTATTTTTTTGTCTTTTGTTTTAAGTGCTCCTACATGAATACTGTATGCGATATTATGGACTGATTAGGTAGACTGTTTTACACAACCTGGACTGTTGTTTGACGTTCTGTTTCTGAAAAATTTCAATAAAAAGAATTCTCAAAAAAAAAAAAAAAAAAAACAAGAGCTCAAAATAATAGTTATCAGAGCAATGGAGAATAAGTAGGTAAAAACAGAATGTAAACAACAGAATAAATAGTGCAAAAAGAATGACCAGTAACAGACAGTGTAAACATAAACATCCAGACAGCACTAGCTTTGACGTGGTTGTTGTGTAGAGTGTTCTACATTTAGAGGACATGGCATTGAGAAGATATTTGTTTCAATGGGAGCTTTAATGGTTTGAAGGCTTAATCACATGTTACAGTACCTGTGTAACACACCTGCACCTGCCTGCTGGGCTAACATTTCTACATACAAAACCATCCAGTGCCTCTTCAAACACCCACTGAGCTTCTGTATGAACCCACATTTATTCCAGCTCCAGCTGAAGGCTTCACTCTTAAGCTGCTGCTCAACATATGGCTTCAGCCTGAGCAGCATGACCTACACCTGTGAGCCATACGGTAAAAGGTGGTAGTGAAGGTCAGGTTACCACGTGTTGCACTCTGGTCCTGACACCTCAGCAGGACCCATGCGGGGCTTGTATAGAGTCATACAGATTGAAGCTGAAGTGCAGTAGTTTTCACAGTCAGCCGTGGCGCTCCATGTGGGACTCATATGGAGGGAGAAGCCCCGAGCAGAACAACAGCCAGGGGGGGGGGGGGTGAACCTGTGCGATCGTGTTGAGAGTGAGTGCATGCGTATCACTCCGTACGTGTGAGAATGCCGGGGTGTGACTGAGTGAGAGTGGATGACAGGACGGAGCGACAAGTCTTTCATGTGCGGGTGAAGCCGAGGGCCAAAGTGGCTAACAATTCAGGCAAGGCGATGACAGGACGCCATCCGTTTTCTAATCTGACCCCAACTCCCTCCCCTCTCATGGTTTCTACCATCCATCTTATTTCCTTTTCATCTTCCTCTCTCCTCTTCCTCTTCAGACGTTATTGTCTCAGTTTGTCTTCTGCATGCTGTGTCTCTGAGAAACACCTTTTCCTTCAGGTGATCTACAGCGGCTCGACGAGCAGCTTAGTCGAGTTTGTGTGTGTCTGCGTGTGAGGGTTTATAAATCTATCCAACAAAGGACTTAAAGGTTATTACACATTGACTAACTGGGCACAAACAAGGTGTGTGTGTGTGTGTGTGTGTGTGTGTGTGTGTGTGTGTGTGTGTGTGTGTGTGTGGCTTGGTCGTGTCGTTGCAATACAATTAAAGATATTTGTCAGACCACTTTGAATCTGCTGATTTGTGGATGTTTTAAGAATGTCCAGCTGTGTGTGCGGTGCGTACTCACAAGCCTATCAAACCCGGGACTTCATTTTCATTCCACAGTCTCTGAATGGAGACTATATGACAAACAGGGACATTTTTGACGGTTCCTACTGCTCATGCTCTAAATGACGCTATAATTATGTCATCTTGACTTTTTTTTGTTAACCAGTGGCCTGCAGGTGTGAATGTGTCAGACTGTTCTCAGATGTGTGTAAATGTGTGCGTGTGTGTGTGTGTGTAAGAGTGGGGGTTAGTGTAATTTAAGGGGGCGCCCCTCCATCTGTAGCCGCTAAAAAGTAGCGAGCCAGTTGCTCCGAGATGAACTGATGATGCAGATCTCTTATCTCACTGCAAGACATTTCCCTGACAGACACTCCAGATCCCACCCAGACATCTGTGTGTGTGTGTGCGTGTGTGTGTGTGTGTTTCCATCTGCTTCCAAAGATAAGTGTGTGAAGGAGAGGGACACAGGGGCTAACAGGAAGACACGGGAGGTTTGTGTTGTTTGTGGTTAGACTTGAGTAATGATTGTAAATGGTGGTTTGGCCAGATGGCTCTTACTGTCTTTCACCATCAGTGTTTCTTTCTCTCCCCTTCAATCATGTTTTCTACCTCGATTTTTTCATTTTCTGAGTCAGGTAAAGATGGAGAGAAATAGCTTATTGATGCTGCTGCAAAGGCAGACGATTGTAACTCATGTGGCGTCAGTTGATGTAATCCACTGACCTGGAAGACAGAGTTTCCTTCTGTCGGGTAAAAGAAAGTCAGGATTCAGAGGGACATCCTGCCATGTGCAGAGGGTTTGTAACTAATTTGATGACAAATTAATAACAAATTGGGTACGAAAAGCTCACTTTAAGCTAACTTAACCATAAACCCTTTAGCTAAAAGGGCTGCTAGCTTACTAACCTGTGGGAACGTGAAATGTCCTTATAATCTGTCGTAACACTTCTGAAAAATCTCTGAGCCCGCTGCTCGTTGCCTTTAGGCTAAAGGAACATGTATGTTGGATATCATAGAGCATTCTTCAATAATTACAGCACAGCTTTGGCTACAAGCAGAACAACCTCACACATACTGTGACTCGGTAATTTATGGCAAACAATCCTCCTCTAACCACATTCAGATCATAGGTTAACTGCTTTGTTTCATTCCCGCTCCACAGTGGAATACATCAATGCACTTCTGCATCCAGTGGCACAAAATGGCCACAAACCCTCTGTAGAAAATCATACTCACATGTCAGGTTTACACCACAGAGCTGTATTTTCACATGTTCTGTTTTGGGCAAATGGGAACATATGTTGGAGACATAAAAGGTTCTGCCAATGCTGCACAAAGATTGTTTTTACTGGCTGCCGTGAAAATGGGGCCAGAGTGGAGCCACAGTAGGTGTTCCATGTTTTGTTTCTTGCTGAGCTACGAGTCCGGTTCTCTCTCTCTCTCTCTCTCTCTCTCTCTCTCTCTCTCTCTCTCTCTGTCTCTCAGCCATTTGACACTACAGGGGTTGGTTTTGGTTGACATGAAACCGCGTTTTAAACGTGCTCTTGGTGCAACATTCAGGACAAAAACATGTGGACAGATGCAGCAGATCTCAGATTCTGAAGGAGCAGTGACGAGGACAGCAGAGTGATTCTGAAAGGTGAAGATTTCCATTTGATGCAGTCAAACTAGTGAAGTGACATCAGGCACCTACTGAACATCCTTTGTGAGAATGCACAGATCTAACTAATACGGTCCAAACACTGATGCCTGGATTTCTGGTATCACTGAATATCAGGTATAGTTTCCCAACGAGTGTTTAACCCTTCAAACCCTGACGACTTTGAGGTTGCTCCACAACAAACGACATGAAACACTTATCATGTATGAATGAAGTCGTGTTGCACATCAGATCAAACAGGAGAAACTCGGCTACAAATGCCGTTAAGTCATACTTCAACTTCCTGTTTGTCTGAGTAAAACTTGAGTTATTACTCTGAACCAGAGACATAAATACCAACAATGACACCTCTGGACAAATTTCACGTGTGTTCCCTTTATTATGACACCAGAATGAGTCAACAGACCTTGTAGATGCAGAGACTCAGTTTGAATGTGTCATTTTTTACTAGCAGCAGCGTTGTCAGATGGGAAATATAAAATTATCGTACCACAGCCTCAAAATTATCGTATTTTGGGGTGAATTATCGTACACCCGACAAATAATCAAAATAACTGATAATGATCAAAACAACTGTCTTATTGTTGTGTGACAATCACAGTTGATCCCTCTGTTTAGTGTCCCGCTCACCTTCATGCTCATTTTTCTCTCAACTGACTGACTTCCTCCTGACGGAGCTCCTACGACCGTGATTGGCTGTCAATCGTTCTGAATGACACTTAAACTATGATTGGCTGGAAACGTCACATGATATAAGATGCATTTAGGGTTTACGGATAAATCTGTCAGACTGGGGTAGATCTGTAACAACCACAGGAAACTGTCAAATTATCGTACATTTAGCCTTTTTTGGTATTATTGATCGTACATCGTACAGAGGGCTAAATTATCGTACAAATACGATAATTATCGTAAGTCTGGAAACGCTGACTAGCAGAGACCCAGAAACAGAGGCCAGGGCTCAAAGGGTTCAGTAATTCCTGACCTCAGTGTTTTACTGTGTGGTAGAAACTTGGACCACCCTTTCATTGGTCAGTGATCATTGATTAGAAATCAGCTCTCATCTTCGGTGTTTGACGTGAATAAATCTGTTTCCAGTGTCCAGAGTTGAAGAACGTTCAGATTCATTGATCAATCCTGATTATTTGTTTGTTGACACACGTTCCCCCTTTATTTCTCAGAACTGGTCCCAGATCTGCCCCTGTGTGCTCACATATCGTGTTTCACATTTTCAGTCCAAATCTGGTCGTCTGTGTTTCTGCTCATTGTCATCGTTACATCTGGTTGAATTTATTAGTTTAAAAAGAAAAACACAAACCAGCTCTTGCTCTGAACACACACGCTGTCTTTAGATAAAAATGTTAGACCCTTCATGTTGATCCAGAACCATCAAGTTCTCTCTTTCCCCCTCCATGTTCTTTAGAGAAGTTTGGTTTGAGAGTCAGGCCTGCATGATAAACTCGTTAGCCAATCCATGCTGTGTATTGTCACTGTCAAACAAAAACCACACATCTCCAACTGCAGGATTGTGATATTTGTAATTTATAGCTGCTGAGGCTCTGACAGAGTTTAAAATGACTGACTGAAAAGAAGCCAAACCGCTGAGAGGACCACATCACTGAGTGCTCCGGCTGATAGGGAACAATTCACCAGATATCTGCAGTAAAATCAAAGACCAAAGGTCCATTAGTCCCCCTGCAGAATCTGCTTTTCTCTGAATAATGACCACGTTAACTTTATGACCCTAAGAACACTGGGCTGTTTGTAAGACTGAGTATTAGACGGAGTCGTTTACAAGTTTCCTAAATACACTTTGAAGGCAAAGATCAGAACAGAAACCAGCCGCCTGCTTTAAAGGAAGAACGAGGAGCGACGGTTAAATTCAGCTCGAAGCTTCACTGATAACAAATTCTGTTGACTTGAACTCACTTATACCTCCTCTCTGCATGGTACTTTAAATATTAACTAGAAAAAGATTGCATTTCCTGAAGAAAATGCGTTGAAATGCTGATGCTGCTGAAGAAAAGTGATAAAAAAGAGAAGATATTGAATAAAATTGTTTAAAGCTGAAAAAGAAAGCTGTAAATGTTGAATGTGAAATAAAAATTGCTTAAGCAGGTGAAAAAAAATTAAAAATGTGGAACATGTGGAATATAAATTGTTTAAAGCTGTGAAACAGCTTAAAATGGTAAATGTAAAATAAAAATTGCTTAAGTAGCTGAAGAAACCTGAAAATGTAAAACATGTGAAAGAAAAATGGCTGAAAACTGTGTTGCTTCAGCTGTATTATCTAAACAACTGTTGATGAGAGCAAAAGGCTGAAAATGACAAAATTGTTTAAAGATCTGAGAACATTTGGAAGAAAGAATAAAGTCTCTAAGCAGAAGTATGCAGAAGCCTGAGAATCTTTAAGTAAAGAAAGTTTAAGGCAGAACTGGAGGATTCCTCCATTCCTCCAATACATTGTTTAAATAAAGTTATTTGAGTCAAAAAGTACTTGAGGTTGGTGTGAGGAAAAATACAAGTACACATACAACTCCCCTGAAAAGATATGGTTGTATTTAGCCATCAGTGGTGAATAGAGAGAGAGACAGACAGTATATGTGTGTATGTGTGTGTGTGTGCGTGTTTGTGTGTGCTTGTGTGTGTGCGTGTGGCTGTGCAGGAGTGAGTTTGTTCTTGTTTCAGTAGTTCTCCCTGTGACTGTGTACTGGCTGATGAGGCAGATTAACATGAACGTGTCTGTCAGGGAATGTTTTGATTGCTAATTATAAACAGCTGCATGGTTTCCATGGTGATGGGACTTCAAAGGACAGCTGCTGAGTTTAACTGTCACTTCTTTGTGACAGCTGCTCTCAGGCAGGATTTTGGGGTTTTGGACATGGTCCGAACAAATGCTCGCTGTGGCCAAACCGTAATAGCTATCAGAAAACCGAGCAAACCGTAGGAATCCAGATGGTCGGAGGAATTTCTCAATGTCAAATTTTTATATGTAGGGCCAAGAGAAAGTATTTTAAAAAGTTTTTTAAAAAGTGGTTACATATGAATGGGGGATGAATAGAAAATGAATGGACCTCTATGGCTGGAAAATCAGACTTTCTCCAGGATTTGGCCACCTACTGACCAAAGGGTACAATTTTTGCCACCAAATGCAGTTTTATTAGAAGCAGGAGGAGTCAGGGAACATTTTGATGCCATTTTTATGACTCTAGAGTGAAATTTGTGGGCCTACGAGCAATTTGTTTGGGAAGATTTTTCTGTGTAATCTGCTGCTGCTTCACTCTGACTGATGATGTCACGCACTGTTAAATCTGAGTTTTTTGAGGAAAAGCTGAAAACTTTGTGTTGCTTAAGCTGTATTATCTGAAAAACCGTTGAAGATAGGAGACTGCTGAAGATCTCAAAAAATCTGTGAAAGATCTGTGAACATTTTGAAGTAAGAATGAAGCCTGTAGTATGAAGTATGCTGAATCTGTTTAATGTGAAAGTTGAAGAAGGTTTTTGCTGAGCTGCTGAAATCTCCCATTGACTGCAATAGAAAAAAATCTGCATAAAATATTTTTTTTTGTAAAAAGTATAACTGCTATAGCTGTGAAAAATACAAGCACACTTCTGCTGAACATGATACACTGCATAATTTTTTTTCGTGAAAATCCGTTGAAATTTGAAGGCTGTGAAAACCGTCAAAAAACGTACGGAAGAATATTGAAGAAGAAGTAGAAGAAGTTTAATAAAGTAGAAGAACAATAAGTTGAAATGCTGAGTCAGCATTTCAACTTAATAATGTGCTATCATAGCATGTTACAACTCCTGAAATTACAACTTTGTTCTTGAATTGTTTGACTTTTTATTCTCTTAAATTGACATTTAACCCTTTATTTCCCAGCATATCATATTTAATACATTATTTTCAAAGACCTCAATCTCATCAACATGTTCCATTAAAAACGTGTTTATTATTATTATTATTATTATTATTATTATTATTATTATTATTATTATTATTATTATTATTATTATCTTTGATGTTTAAATAACCCCTTGAGGATATTTACTCCAGAGAGCTAAAGTTGTATTTTCTCCCTTTTCAAAATGGTTGTTCTCATTAAATCATCCTCACACTTTTTTTTCAGGAAATTAACTGATAATTTTCAAAATAATTGTGGTAAGAACATCTAGATAGTTAGTCAGTTGTTGTAATTTTGTAATTTGTATTTTCCAAATTGAATTAAAGCAAATTTACCGAAGTCTTTACTACGATATGATACTAAAAAATATACCATTAACAAAATGATACAGCAATATTTTTGTGGATTGTGTTAAAAGGTTTAATAATCATCTCAGTTATTATATATGTATATATATATATATATATATATATATATATATATAAGATTGTTTAATAGTTAATCAAGTAGATAGATCTAGATATTAGAAAATAATTTTCACGTAAGTTAAATGTACCAGTTAAATCTTCTAAATTAACAGCTTTTGTTAACTTACAGCTTCCATCTTGTTCAGTTTAACAGAAGTTTATTCCTGTAAATTTGTAACTTATTTCTTGTACTTTAATGATTTAAATTTTTTGAATTTCAGATTTTTTTCTTACCGCATTACCTGAGACTTCAATCTTTAGATTTTTGGTTTCACTTTTTGTGACTCCTCAACTCTTTTTTTTTTTTTTTGTAAATTTTTGACATTTTTCTCAAAAACTTCTTCTAATAAAACTTTGACTTGATTCTCATTAAATTATGATTTTATTCCTGAGAAAGTGAAACATTATTCTGAAGATATTATTTTTTTTATTGCCTCATGTGACTCTATTCTCCAACCTGTGATTCGTTTTCACTTATATCCAAATTTATTCAGTACTTTAAGCCTTTCATCAAACTCAGAGTTTGACAATCAATTCAAAATCTAATATTTTAAATAAACATATACCAAAGTATTTCTGAAGTTTAAGACTTCACAGAGAAAAATACAGAAACTGAGCAACAGCTGACGGAGGTGGCGAGTGGTGTTTGGAAGCCATCTTTGCCTCCTTCAGCTCTGAGTCTGTCTCTGTTTTGTGTGGATCGATGCGGCGCTGCTATGGATACACACTTGAAGAGGAAATCTATGACACACATATGGTCATCTCATCTTCTCCTGCCAAAGCCTGAAAGACTGAAATGTCCATCAGTCAGCAGGTGTCCCCTCCTCTGCTACACTCAACCTCTCCCCCACTTCAACACGGCCTCCTTCCACATGCACCTACACACACACACACACTCATGCACAAGCAAATACACAAGTACACACACACCATCAACAGACTCGTCAGATCCCCCACTGTCTGGTTTCTGGAGCTCATCCATCTTCATCAAGTGTCAGTCGACTGTCAGAGAGCTTTAAAAACACCCAGTCACACCAACACGAGTCCACACACTGCAGGTCAGCACACACACACACACACATACAGGTCTGCAGACACACACACACACACATACAGGTCTGCAGTAACACACACACACACCTCACAATTTAAAAGAACGACAAAAACACACACATGCATTAAATGCAGAGCACAGTCTCACATATGCAATAACTCCACCTCAGCAGAGTGTTTATGTGTGTGTGTGTGTGTGTGTGTGTGTGTGTGTGTGTGTGTGTGTGTGTGTGTGTGTGTGTGTGTGTGTGGCTCTTCAGTTGTGTGTGGCTGATGAACACTGCCTGGTACACAGACCTCGTACGGGCACTGGGCAGCCGTTTTCCATCCCTCACTCTCTCTCTCTCTCTCTCTCTCTACTGCGTCTCTCGTTGTCTCTCGCCCATTTTCCCGGCCCAGGTGTTGAAAAGGAACATAAAACATTTCTGTTGCATCAGGTCACTGCTCTCAAGTCTGAGCTGCATGTGTGCCTGGTGTTAATGACCCACACCTTTCACATGTTCCTCGGTCTCTCCGCCTGTTCCTCGGTGTTTGTGACCACCTACAGCACGGCCGCTACGCAGCGCTGCCTGACTGCAGCCTCAGCTCTGGGTAAACTCAAACACACGCCCGTATCAATCAATCACTTTAACCCACTCAGGGTAAAAGTGAGTGAGTCAGGCCCGAGCATCTCGCTCTGGTGTTCTTTTCATTTTTCAGAGCTCACATGTCAATCCAACAGTCTGATGTCTTACTTTCTTCATGATGTGGACACATTTCTGACCGTAATACCGTAATGACCTGAATACAGGGCAAGTTTTTTTTTTTTTTCATCAAAAAAACGTGAAAAACTGGTTTCGTCTATTAACAGGGGTCCAACTATTGACACGTGCTGGTTGTCTGGGGTCGCTACACAACCACAGCAGAGGTGAGCCAGCTTCTCATAGAGCCAGTGACCTCACTGTGGCTGCAGTGATCAGCCAATCACAGCAGAGATAAGGTACTCAGATCGAAGCACTAACCCCCGCCACATAAAAAAAAATAATAATAATAATAAAAATAATAATATAACCAGATCAGGTCAGTAAAACAGGGCCTGACGGTCTGTTTGATCTGCACACATATCAAAGTTTCATGTGTGGGCTCAGCGGCTCCTGGACTCAGAGGCTCCTGGACTCAGAGGCTCCTGGACTCAGAGGCTCCTGGACTCAGGGATCAGATGTCGGTTCCTGTCTTAGTCCTGCAGCACTCTCATTGTAAAAACAGGATTTTACAGAGTCTGGATTAAGGTTCTGCTCTTGTTAAGTTCCATCAGAGACTGATGGTGGCATGAGAAACAGACAACACACTCAGGGCAGAATCCAGCAGAGGAGCTCAGAGTCAGAGACTCCTGCAGAACCACCGACGTTAGTTAGTCTCATCTCTTCACAGCACGCTGGACTCATAGAGGTCATTTCTGTTTTACATGCATGCTCTCTCTCTCTCTCTCTCTCTCACACACACACACACACACACACACACACACACACACACACTCACACAAAGTCTAATTTACTACTGTCATATCCACAGGACTGTCCCTCGTGCAGGACTTCTGCAACAGTCTCCAGAGTGATCCATCACACAGTGTGTGTGTGTGTGTGTGTGTGTGTGTGTGTGTGTGTGTGTGAGTGTGAGTGTGTGACAGTGTTAAATTACTGCTATGGCACATTGAGTCCTGGCCATTACTCTCACAGGTGACACCCATTTAAGTAGGTGGTGACACTACTGACAGAGAGAGAGAGAGAGAGAGAGAGAGAGAGAGAGAGAGAGAGAGAGAGAGAGAGAGAGAGAGAGAGAGAGAGAGAGAGAGAGGGAGGAGAAGGAGAGAGAGAGAAACTGTGACATGGAAAGTGAAAAAAGGAAATTCTAAGGAAAAAGACGAACAGACAGAGGAAGGAAGGAAGGAAGGAAGGAAGGAAGGAAGGAAGGAAGGAAGGAAACACAAAAGAGATTAATGCAAAGACTTAAGAACTTAAAACAAACCCAAAGACAAAGACACGGAGGAGAAAGCTGACTTTAAGCATCAGATGAGAAACTGTGACGTAGAAATCAACATGCTTAATGATATAACTGCTCAGTTTAATGTCGTAGGATATAACAGAGCTCTGAATGTAGTTATCCATCTGTAACTCAACACAGTTTTAACTCAGAAACTTTTACAGTATTATACTTGACTTTAAATCATTTATTTACCTCACAATTATTCAAACAGCACCTTTAATAATTCTTTGCACTGTCTACCTGTCTGTCTGTCTGTCTGTCTCTGTCTGTCTTGACCAACCTGACTTGTGATATAAAAACAACATGCGCTCCCATGATAGCTGCGTTCTTTTCAACCTTGTTGCAGGTCAGTCAAAATAAAACTAAATAAAACTTATATTTTAAACTGTTAAAAAAAGATAATAAATGGAACAACTGGCTTTCATACAAAGTGCAACAAAATAACTACAGCATTGGACTGGTCCATTGGACTGGTCCATTGGACTGGTCCATTGGACTGGTCCATTGGACTTCTGTCTCTGCTGGAGACTCGTAGGCCTTAAACTGTGAATTGAAACACTAATGTTTTTGCCACATTGTCAACAGGAAGTGGTGTGTATATAAACTTATTGAAAGTGCCAGACTCCTTTTCACATGTGGGTTTGACTCACAACACTGTTGGGATTTTGACCAATTAGAATCAAGTATTCAACACAGCCTGGAGTTAGCACTCCATGTGGCTACTGCACCATTCCATCACTGCAATAACTCCATCCCTGATGCACACACACACATACACACACACACACACACACACACACACACACACACACACACACACACACACACACACACACACACTCACACACACGCACACCTTTGCTTTGCTAACTCTGCATGTAAGTAAAGAGTGTTTTAGGAATTAACAGGCACACAAACACACCTCTACGACTTTAGTCCATGAGCTGAATAAACAAACAGGAGGAGATGAGGACACGTGTGAATGCACTTTTTTTTTTTGCTAGCTAGAGTCCATTTAGCGTGAACCACCCAGAGCTCGTTAGCATAACGGCCCACCATTACGAGCAGAGGACACGTCTGGATGAGCACACTCTCGCCCCGATCAGCTTAGAGGGTCTCAGAGGGACAACACACTGCCTTGACCCACATTCACACGCTGAGCACAGCCGCACAGGTGTGCAGTTTACATAACCTGGAGCAAATGCATTAAATGAGACAGAGCAGATGTCATATTTTCATGCATGTGTTTGTGTGTGCAAATCTGTGTTATGGTGAAAGAGAAAAAGAAATAAAGCATGTAGGAGGAAGACAGAGACAAACAGGGAGAGAGAGAGAGAGAGAGAGAGAGGTGAGAGAGGTGAGAGAGGTGTGCAGGGGAACAAAAGACTCATTCAATCCAATCATGATTCAGCTTAATCCACAGAACTAATTAGTTGGCTGTGTACCTGTCTTCACCTACTGCACAGACGCTGACACACGTATTCACGTCTACGTCACCAACAGAGGACTATTATTCTAAACTGACCTGATGGGGACATTTTATATGACTGACGTTTTTGATGGTTTATTATATCTGCGTCTGAATGGGTGAAAAGGACCAGGCCTTGAGTCTCGACTTGTTAGTTTGTTGTGTGTTGTTTATCCCTGAAGTGACCGATCAGACATCCCAGATGGACACACTCTGATCATCCATGAATCAATCCTTATCTGGAGGCGGAAATGAACAGCGAGGTGGACCAAAGTCACCTGTGCTCAAGCTCAGCATGTGAGCTTCTTGACTCCCCAAAGACGTCACGTACAAACATATAGTGAATGGATGAAAGGACACTTCATAACATGTGTAAAACATAAAAAGCAACATAGCTTATTTTTCTTCACCCACATGTCCGTCTGTCCCTCTGCCCACTCGTCTGCCTCCCTCTCTCAGCCTCGTCTCTGTCTGTATTTGTGTTAAAGTGGTGTTATTTGTGGAGCGTGGATCACTTTCATCTGGCCTGGCACATCGTTCACTCACATATTTTTATGATGTTTGAGGTTCAGAGCTGAGTCAGACATGTTCGTCAGTGACCCCAGCTGCAGCGACCAATAGCTATGACAACGCAGAGTCAGAAACTAATGTCACCACATACACGTAAATAAGCCGTGAGCCTGAATGAAACACTTCTCTCACTTTAATGAGGAGCCCCTTTAATCACGCTGAGAGCATTAAAGTCGAATTTAAATCCTGAACAATGTTGCTTTTTAATTAGGAGGACTATTTCCAATCAAACTTGTGCTTTCAGACTGAATGTCATTGTTTTGGCTCATTTCTTCACCATTTGATTTTCTGGCTCTCTTGATTTTTGTCCACCCAATTATTCTGTCTCCACTTCTCCACAAACTGAGGAACGGAGTCCTGCAATTCCCCCGTCACCTGATAAATTACCTTTCAGAACTAACACAATCAAACTCTCTTATTTTACACACAAACACACACTTTTTTTCAGCTCTTTGCAGAAATCATAAAACATTTAAATGAGAGTTTTGAATACGTGTGATTTTCCACTTCATCCAAAAAGCCGAGAAATCAATCATAACTCACGTTTCTGTTATGGATGATTGTGGTGTCACATGACTTCCTGTTTCTTTTGGCTTTAGAGACACCCACGAGAGGACTTGAATCAGCTTTATATCTGATTATTCCAGCTCATTTTGTTAAAATTAAATCATGATAAATGGGTACACCACTGAAAACTGGATCACTGGCCATCAAATGTTCATTGAGCGTGATAAATCAGCTGCTTTTATTGAATGGAGCACAGATGCCGGGGAAATGAAACTGATTACTGATGGTTTTTAGTGAAATGGGAATAACTGTGCTGCTATCTGGAAACAGAAAAATAACATATAACACAGAGTTGGTATAAAAAGAGGAGTAAACTGAAGGAGAGAGAGATCTACTGAGTGACCTGACGAAGGTAAACTTTATCAAAGAAGCTACCTCAGAGAAGTTTTGTCACAAACAAGTCGAGGCTGCAACAAATGACTTTAAACATATTTCTCCACCGTCATGGAAAAAATGTTAATGAAAGTCTTGAATCCACAAAAAGCATGTTTGAATCAACTGTAACGCAGAACAAGTGTTGAGCAGTTTTCAACTGACAAACAAAACCAACGGAGATAAAAGAGGAAAGATGTGAAAAACAGAGAGAGAGAGAGAAAAGGAAACATGTGGTGATCCTCAGCAGAACTGTTAAAATGACACCACAACACAACGCTGAGCCTTCAGGATATAAAAGATGCAAAATGAGGTATTTTAAATATCTTATGATTCAAAACTGGAGCATAAACCTGAAGAAGTTTTCTATAACATCCTCTCTGTGATTATATTTAATTACGTAGTTTAAATGATCATGAAAAAGATTCACAACACGTTTAATCTCACAGACAGAAAACTGAGAAAAGAAGTCTGTAAATTAAATTAAAAACTCAAACTATTCAATTAATGCTGTTCAAGGTTCAAGGTACCTGCAATATGTTACACATACAGAACACAATGAAATTAAGTTTGTTTTTGTTTTTTTATTTGTGTTGCATTTTTCCTTTTTTTCACAAATGTTTTCTTTCTCCTTAATTTTTTAGTTTTATACGATGTTTACTGTTTGTACGCTGTGTTCACCATAGCGCTGTTGGTCCTTCAGTATCATAATTTAAATCCTCTGGAAGCTACATTGAACCTTGTTTCCCATTTTCCTTTTTTGTGTTGTCTATGAGGTTTTATATGTTTCTGCTGCTTTATTAAAACACTTTAAAATGGAAACAGTGCGATGATAGCAACATGTTTTAAAGGATTTTATTTGTTCATTTAAACTCTGATAAATCTCAAAAATAAAGTTTTGTCTAAGAATTATAAAAGTTGATTTATGGGATGATTCACTTTTTTTAAGCCTCATATTGAACAGCTTTTTTTTCTAATCCAGATTGTGAACATTGTCTTACTCAGCGGGGGCGACTGGATCAGTGGTAGTGTTGTCGTCTTTCAATCGTAAGGTCGAGGGTTTGATTCCCAGCTCCTGCAGTCACATGAGCAAGACTGAACCCCCAACTGCTCCCACTGTTGGTCAGTGGTGTATGAATGGGTAATGAATGTGTTCCTTAAAAACTGATGGTTAACATTAGAACTTCCTCCTCCATCAGTGTGTGAATGTGGTGTGGATGGGTGAATGAAACTAGCAGTGTAAAGCGCTTTGAGTGGTCAGAAAGACTAGAAAAGCGCTATATAAGTACTGGTCCATTTACCATTCAGCGTTAATTGAAATACCACTGAGTCAGCTTAAAGCTCCTGCAGGAACTTTTGGTTTGTTGTTACCAGTTGTTAAAATGACACCACCTGTTACCTGTGGACAAAATAATACCTGTTACCATGAATAGTAACAGAGTGATGGTCCATGTTTGTATCTAAATAGCTTCATTTTACACATTTCATTTACACATCTTTCCTCTGCTCTCTGTATCACTCACAGCAGAGTTCCATCCTGATGCACACACACACACCAGCTCATGTACACACACACACTCACACACTCTATAAAATAAAAAAATTGTGCCTTTTTTTTTTTAAGTGCTCTCAGGTCGTCTCTGTGAAGACGACATTATTCTTTGTAGCATTAATATTAATTGATGCCATGGTTCGACTGATCGTTATAATAATTTCTTTCCCTTCATTGCTCACTACGTTCTGTTCAACACTCGACAGAAACTCCTCACTGGTCCTTTAAGTGGTATCATACATGCTTCTAACATAGTTTTAATCTGACAGAGAACTCGACGGGTGAGACGGGGTGAGGGGCAGATCCGGAGAAAGACGATGACATGATAATGAAAACAAGCCTTTCTGACACTCAGATCCAAACAGAGGAAAGTGGAGCCACCCCTACAGATAAAATCCAGTTTGAAGTTTTGTCCTCCTGCCAACCATCCAGCTCACGTCACCTTGATCCAATCATTTTTTTATTGAACTGCGTCCCCGTGCAGAGAGCAGGGATCTGCTCTGAGTTGACTGGAAACCCCCCTCCCCTCCCCTCTCCTCTCCTCTCCTCCCCTCTCCTCCCCTCTCCTCCCCTCTCCTCCCCTCTCCTCCTCCACCTCTTTGGGTTTTATCCCTCCTTTTATCTTTTATGTTATTTCTCTCTTTCTGTGTCTCATTTCCTTTCGCTTCCACGTTAAAGTGGTGTGGTGAAGCTATCACTCTCTGTCGATCTGACCGCCGTCCCACCAATTTGTCCATCTGTTCCTCTTCCTGCTCACAGTTGGGGTCTGACTTTTCTGGTCCCATAAAATAAAAAATAAAAAAACATGTTTATGGAGGGAGCAGCCAGGAAACACAAATCTGTGTTTCAGAAAAGACGTATTTAAGTCTCACGGCTTTGATAATGTGTTTCCTTTTCCTGTTGCAACAACGGACGCTGCACTCGCCCAGGACACGGTCTGTGCAAAACAAATCAGATTTACAGTTTCTGGGTTTCCAATGATGTTTCGTCAATTTATGGTATTTATTGGTGACGAGAGAAAAAGAAACTGACTGAGAATTGGGTGGGAAAGGAAAGAGTTATGACAGTAGGAGGGAAGAAGAACAAACGGAGACAAAGAGACCCAGATGGAGGTTTGGAAAGACGAGGGCACAGAGCTCATAATGTTCTTCAAAGATGTGTTTAAAGAGATGATGGACTTTACAACAGCGTGAGCTGTCTGACATGAAGATGTAATCGCACAGGGAGGAAAATCCTGGCGTGGGAATGTCGGACAGTAAAATATTCAACAACTGTACCTTTGAGAAAGACTCCCATGAGTCCAGGCCTCCATTAAAATACCTTCACGTGTTCAGAGAGCGTCAGATCCTCTCGATCTGCACCTCCAAACAAAGAAAAGTCAAAAAGTGCAGCTTCAAAGGAATAAGTCGTGTTTCAATTGATGTCAGCTTGTCTCAAGCTCCCCGGGATTAGGTATTAGTATAATTATGATTCCTGTTTACATGTGGATTACATGACGAGGCATTAACAGGGCTCACAGAGCTTTAGCTGAGCAGAGAGCGGCAAAGGGACAGAAAGCAGCACTCAGCAGCACGGAGACCAAGAAAAAGACTCAAGAAAAAAAAACAAGAAACATGTAAACCAGAGAAAGTTTCCACAGCTTACAGAGATAACTCCAACCAAAGCTTTCACATGTGTTCAGTGTTTCCGTCTCAACAACCTGGACGGTCATTAAAGTGAAGCTAATCAACCTGCAGAGTCTGCAGAGACCGCTCTGCTGCACGCACGCTGTCTGTCTGTCTGCAGGGCTGTGAGTTAGAGCAAAACAAACACACCCTCACAGCCGCATCATCCCTGCTCCACCTGTACCCCCCACATGAGAGAGGCTGGAAACACTACAGCACAGCGCCACCCGGTGGAGACAGCTGTGAAGTACAAACAGAAAGACAGATTTAGAGCAGCTGTGTGTTCCAGAGAGGCCGGTTAGCTGCACTTAGCTGCACTTAGCTGCACTTAGCTGCACTCAGTGTTTAAAGCTTTGAGAGGGATCAGGACAGCAGCCAGGAGATAACCTGTTTAACAACCATGACGTGGAGCTGATTGAGTCGTACAGCTCTGGCTCGGGGTTTCCTAAAGAAACAATTACACAGTTTACAAACTATGATCGGCCTGAATTCAGTCCGGCGGTCCAAACCACAAAATTACTTTTACTGACAAGTTTGTCCGTGAGTGTGCGTCCAACGATGACGATTAGCGCTACAAACTGAACCACTGACATCATGACGAGCAACCACCAAACCAAAACACAGGGACACAACAAATATGAGCCAACGTGCAAAGAAAGAGAGAAATAAACAGACAGGAAACCAGGTGAGCTGGGTTTACACCTGGGTTTACACCTGGGTTTACACCTGGGTTTACACCTGGGTTTAACCTCACACCCAACGCCACGCTACGCCCTGCGCACCACTCAGACCTGCACCACGTTCACATCACATCTGGTTTAACTTCACGCCAACGTTCGGATGAGGAAGAGCGTCTGACATCCAAGAAGAGAGAGAGTAACAGTAACACAGCTTAAAGGAAAACACACACACACACACACACACACACACACACACAGAGTGACCTTGTCTTGGTGGAAGAGTGTGTTTATCTGTAACAGAGTCTGTTTCCTCTCTGGCTTGATCGCCCCTGTGGACTCTCTCTCTCTCATCATGACCCAGACTGACACACTCGCGCTCCCTCAGGACGTCTCCAGGCTGTGAGTGTGTGAACTTCGTGTCACCAGCTCACAAACTTCTGGGCTCAAGTCTTTATTCAAGGACTTCCCTCCATGACCTCCTGGTGTAAATCAGAGTCTAAATTGTGGTTTTAAAACACGTCTTTCTTTGAACCGGTCGTAAAACAGACTAAATCCAGTCCTGATACTTTATTCTAACAGACATCCCACCGCTCAAAGCACCAGGCACTGATTTTTATTATATTCTTGGACTGTTTTCTTAATTTCTTTCATACGTTCCACTGGTTTGGCCCGTTTTCTGCCTCATTGTTTCGTCTTTGTTAAACACTTTGTGACTTCTGTCTTTCAAACAGGATATCTAAGTGAAGTTTGGTTACTCGTCTTTCAACAAAAGTGTCCTGGATCACCTTTAACTGCATCTGAGAGGCCTTTCACACCTGCAAGGTTCTGGTTCTGGAACTGGTTCCATTCTGGATTCTTAGAACCTTGGTGCTTTCTAGAGAACCAGCCCACGCTCACACCAGTTTAAGTGGAACCAAAGTGGGAGGGCGTTGATGGAACATGGCTTCAAAACTCTGCTTCAGAATCAGATGCGTGATGTCACTAAGACTCCGCCCATGTACCGTACTGACCCCAATATCTTCTTTTTGTATCATTTTTATATTTTTTCTTATAACCGGGTCGAACCACTAATACAAGCTTGTGGTTGTTTAGGGTTGCTGTACGGCAGTGACCTCACTGTTGCCGTGGTGATCTGTCAATCACAGCAGAGACGCAGTGACAGGAGAGCGAAGTGGATCAAAAACTGGACGAGTGAACAGACGGCTGAGGTGAAGTTATGACGATAATTCAAAGATGATGATGAGCGACGCAGCAGAGACGTCAAACAACCATCAGGAGTCACAGAGAGCCACGTCTGAAGATGGAGCGTCCATAAAGAGCGTCTGAAAAACACCAACTGTAGAAGAAAAACTGATCCTGGTCCTCAGAGAGTCCGTTTCCAACAGACTGACAGGAGGGGGGGGGGGGGGGGGGTGAGTTTGTTACTGAGAGATGATTCCAATAAGAAACAGTTTCTATAAACAAAGTAAACTTTGGTTATCAGGTCGTCTTATACTCAGGTCAGTACGATTCCACAGACAGGTCCAACGGGTCCAACGGGTCCAACAGGTCCAACAGATCCAACAGGTCCAACAGGTCCAACAGGTCCAACAGATCCAACAGGTCCAACAGGTCCAACAGGTCCAACAGGTCCAACAGGTCCAACAGATCCAACAGGTCCAACAGGTCCAACGGATCCAACGGATCCAACGGGTCCAACGGGTCCAACGGGTCCAACGGGTCCAACAGGTCCAACAGGTCCAACAGGTCCAACAGATCCAACAGGTCCAACAGGTCCAACAGGTCCAACAGGTCCGAGGATGTCAGCAGAGTCCAGTCCTAAAGTAAACAAGACTCCTGACACGGTGAGCAGGTGTGGAACCGCATGAGCGTCTGCAGATGTATAAATCATATTATCATGAGTCTGTTACCGTCCCGTGTGACTTCAAGCTGAAAACACACACACACACACACACAGGCTCTGTGTGTCCACATCAAAGTGCAAGGACACATAATGAGCAGGTACCTGCGTGTGTGTGTGTGTGTGTGTGTGTGTGTGTGTGTGTGTGTGTGTGTGTGTGTGTACCATCTGTTTGTCATTATCATGTTGACAGAACTGTTGCCCAGGTTAATTACCATAGTAACAGGTTAATTACACCAATTAAACATCACTGGGCAGACTGGGGATACTGGCTTCTCTCACATATCGACGGTGAGCAGCAGCAGCAGGTAGATCATGAATGACAGGTGAGGTATTATACCTGGAAGCTCTTATTGAAATGGATGCTAATGGTGATGAAAGAAAGAGACGTCTCTGTGTGAAAGACGACCTCTGTGTTGGACCTGACAGAAACAGGAAGTGAACAGGAAGTGGACAGGAAGCTCCTGACAGCCTGAGGCGGGCTTCAAGGCCGACAGGCAGCTCAGTAGATGACCCTCAGTGGACCGTATGTGTGTGTAAGACTTGAGGCGGTGTTCCTCTAACTGAGCGGCTCACACACACACACACACACACACACACACACACACACAGAAGGAGGAATCCAACTGGTATTCCAGATTTTTCCATCCTTCCCACTGGACTTCCACACACATACCTGACTGTGTGTGTGTGTGTGTGTGTGTGTGTGTGTGTGTGTGTGTATCCACATCCCAGTGCTGGACCATCAATCTGCATCATCTGCAGTGGAAAAGCTGAAGCTGATGGATTTATCTCTCAGTCCAGAGCAGACGGGGGGTCAGATTCTGCTGAAGGCTTCCAGTTCGAGCTGGATTGAATTCGCTCGAGTGCTAAACACAACACCATCATTTAGAGGGAAACACTTCTGAAAGTAACTTTGGTCATTACTCCAAAAGCCACAGACTGTTGATCCTCCTTGTGTTACAGGATGTTTTCTCAGGATGAACTCTGACTCTGAAGCAGAGCTTTAATCAGGAGTGTTTATAACAGCGAGGAGAGAGAAACCCTGATGACTCTGTTCAGCTCGGTGTCGACGCTGCTCCAAAATGTGGGAGAAAACTTCACGGCTCAGTTTAAATACAAATAAAACCTCTGACATGTAAATGGAGCATAGACTCGGTAAGTTAGAGTCTAATAGCTTCAGCTCTTAAATCACAGCAGCTGCTCAAATGAACTTCTCTGAGCAGATTGATGATGTCATAGTTTAACTGTGTTGGCGAGACGTCACTTTTCTCTTGGGACTGAAGGGAACTGGTTTTAGAGCGAGACTCAACACTCAGTGAAGAGAAGGGAGAGAGCTTTAAAGTCCTGTTTGAATCAACGGCTCATGTTGTTACTAAAGAAAGTTTAACTACGTACGATTTTATTT
>CM061150.1:572555-580055 GCA_030710495.1 Labroides dimidiatus | reverse complement strand
TTTCTCACCAGACAAACTAAAATCACGCAGCCAATTAAAAAAAAAAAAAAGACCGGCGTGGAGAAACTAGGGGGACACGCGACACAAGGAGTTTACAGCTTTAAGCCTTCAAATGCGTTGCGTGTACGTTGCAAAACAGTTAATCAAGTAACTTTAAATATAAAAAAGAACTAAAGAGATGCGAGACAACGAAAACCATAAAAAAACGGTCCTGAATTGAAGCAAGAGGCACTGACCAGCGCGACACGAGCCGTTTTCAGCCCCGTCTTGTCACATGCATCGCGTATGACAGGAAATAAGTTGAAGAAGTAACTTTAAATACCAAACAAACCTCAATAGAGACGAGCAGAAGAAAACTGAGTGAGTAGTACAGAGATTAGAGCAACGTAAACTACAGTCAACTCAAGCAAGCAAGAGAAGCAGTCGCTGTCACTCGCTGCCTGTCTGTGTGTGTGTGAAAGAGGAGAGCAGGCACCTCCTCGCTGCAGCATGTGGGTGCAGGGAGGGGGGTGTGCTGTGTGTGACTGGCCAATCACAGAGCAGGAAGAGTGAAGACAGTAGTTGTTGATACCCAATGAGGATTCTTTTAGCACAGATACGAATAATCCTAAAAAAAACTTGTGTTGTATTCGTATTCGGCAAAAATGCATTATCTGTAACGAATACTCGTTTGAAACGAATATCTGGCTCATCCCTACTAAGAAAGCATTTAAAGTTCATAAGGTACGACACATGACAGGGTGAGGTATGACATATGACAGGGTGAGGTATGACACATGACAGGGTGAGGTATGACATATGACAGGGTGCGGTATGACACATGACAGGGTGAGGTATGACATATGACAGGGTGAGGTACGAGACATGACAGGGTGAGGTATGAGACATGACAGGGTGAGGTATGAGACATGACAGGGTGAGGTATGACTCATGACAGGGTGAGGTATGACACATGACAGGGTGAGGTACGAGACATGACGGGGTGAGGTATGACACATGACAGGGTGAGGTACGAGACATGACGGGGTGAGGTATGACACATGACAGGGTGAGGTATGACACATGACAGGGTGAGGTACAACACATGACAGGGTGAGGTATGACTCATGACAGGGTGAGGTACGACACATGACAGGGTGAGGTACGAGACATGACGGGGTGAGGTATGACATGACAGGGTGAGGTATCACACATGACAGGGTGAGGTATGAGACATGACAGGGTGAGGTATGACACATGACAGGGTGAGGTATGACTCATGACAGGGTGAGGTACGACACATGACAGGGTGAGGTATGACACATGACAGGGTGAGGTAGGACACATGACAGGGTGAGGTACGACACATGACAGGGTGAGGTACGACACATGACAGGGTGAGGTACGACACATGACAGGGTGAGGTACGACACATGACAGGGTGAGGTACGACACATGACAGGGTGAGGTACGACCCATGACGGGGTGAGGTACGAGACATGACAGGGTGAGGTACGACACATGACAGGGTGAGGTACGAGACATGACGGGGTGAGGTATGACACATGACAGGGTGAGGTATGACACATGACAGGGTGAGGTACGACACATGACAGGGTGAGGTATGACTCATGACAGGGTGAGGTACGACACATGACAGGGTGAGGTACGAGACATGACGGGGTGAGGTATGACATGACAGGGTGAGGTATCACACATGACAGGGTGAGGTATGAGACATGACAGGGTGAGGTATGAGACATGACAGGGTGAGGTATGCCTCATGACAGGGTGAGGTATGACTCATGACAGGGTGAGGTATGACACATGACAGGGTGAGGTATGACTCATGACAGGGTGAGGTATGACTCATGACAGGGTGAGGTATGACACATGACAGGGTGAGGTATGATATATGACGGGCTGAGGTATGACATGACAGGGTGAGGTACGAGACATGACGGGGTGAGGTATGACACATGACAGGGTGAGGTACGACACATGACAGGGTGAGGTATGATATATGACGGGGTGAGGTATGACTCATGACAGGGTGAGGTATGACTCATGACAGGGTGAGGTATGACTCATGACAGGGTGAGGTATGACTCATGACAGGGTGAGGTACGAGTCATGACAGGGTGAGGTATGACACATGACAGGGTGAGGTACGACACATGACAGGGTGAGGTATGACACATGACAGGGTGAGGTACGACACATGACGGGGTGAGGTACGACACATGACAGGGTGAGGTACGACACATGACAGGGTGAGGTACGACACATGACAGGGTGAGGTACGACACATGACAGGGTGAGGTACGACCCATGACGGGGTGAGGTATGACACATGACAGGGTGAGGTATGACACATGACAGGGTGAGGTACGACCCATGACGGGGTGAGGTATGACTCATGACAGGGTGAGGTATGACACATGACAGGGTGAGGTACGAGACATGACGGGGTGAGGTATGACACATGACAGGGTGAGGTACGAGACATGACGGGGTGAGGTATGACACATGACAGGGTGAGGTATGACACATGACAGGGTGAGGTACAACACATGACAGGGTGAGGTATGACTTATGACAGGGTGAGGTACGACACATGACAGGGTGAGGTACGAGACATGACGGGGTGAGGTATGACATGACAGGGTGAGGTATCACACATGACAGGGTGAGGTATGAGACATGACAGGGTGAGGTATGACACATGACAGGGTGAGGTATGACTCATGACAGGGTGAGGTACGACACATGACAGGGTGAGGTATGACACATGACAGGGTGAGGTAGGACACATGACAGGGTGAGGTACGACACATGACAGGGTGAGGTACGACACATGACAGGGTGAGGTACGACACATGACAGGGTGAGGTACGACACATGACAGGGTGAGGTACGACACATGACGGGGTGAGGTACGACCCATGACGGGGTGAGGTACGAGACATGACAGGGTGAGGTACGACACATGACGGGGTGAGGTACGAGACATGACGGGGTGAGGTATGACACATGACAGGGTGAGGTATGACACATGACAGGGTGAGGTACGACACATGACAGGGTGAGGTATGACTCATGACAGGGTGAGGTACGACACATGACAGGGTGAGGTACGAGACATGACGGGGTGAGGTATGACATGACAGGGTGAGGTATCACACATGACAGGGTGAGGTATGAGACATGACAGGGTGAGGTATGAGACATGACAGGGTGAGGTATGACTCATGACAGGGTGAGGTATGACTCATGACAGGGTGAGGTATGACACATGACAGGGTGAGGTATGACTCATGACAGGGTGAGGTATGACTCATGACAGGGTGAGGTATGACACATGACAGGGTGAGGTATGATATATGACGGGCTGAGGTATGACATGACAGGGTGAGGTACGAGACATGACGGGGTGAGGTATGACACATGACAGGGTGAGGTACGACACATGACAGGGTGAGGTATGATATATGACGGGGTGAGGTATGACTCATGACAGGGTGAGGTATGACTCATGACAGGGTGAGGTATGACTCATGACAGGGTGAGGTATGACTCATGACAGGGTGAGGTACGACACATGACAGGGTGAGGTATGAGTCATGACAGGGTGAGGTATGACACATGACAGGGTGAGGTACGACACATGACAGGGTGAGGTATGACACATGACAGGGTGAGGTACGACACATGACGGGGTGAGGTACGACACATGACAGGGTGAGGTACGACACATGACAGGGTGAGGTACGACACATGACAGGGTGAGGTACGACACATGACAGGGTGAGGTACGACCCATGACGGGGTGAGGTATGACACATGACAGGGTGAGGTATGACACATGACAGGGTGAGGTACGACCCATGACGGGGTGAGGTATGACACATGACAGGGTGAGGTATGACACATGACAGGGTGAGGTACGACCCATGACGGGGTGAGGTATGACACGCTCTCTCTGTGTAGAATCATGTTTGATGGAGTTTTGCAGAGACGTATCTTCTCTTCTCTGGTCTGATGTGAATTTTCTGTTTCTGTCACTGTCTGAACAGTCGATAAAGATCAAACAGATGTTTGTTTTTTTTATGAACAGGAAACAGTTTTTCCTGAAGTGAGAAACGTGTCGTTAGCCGTCCTCCTCTTTGATGTGATTTGCTCTGTTTGTGAATCTGTTGGATGGTTTTCTGTTTCTTCTTTAGTCTCTCCAGCAGCATGAGCTCTGACGTCTCCTCAGGTTTCTGTGACACAGCACGAGAGGCCGTCTAATCCGGCCTGGACTGGACTCTAACTGCCCCCACACAGCCTCCACTCTGAGCCGTCTCATAAGAGTGGACGTGCTCGGTTTGTCAGTCAGACGTAGCGTGAAGCGGCTTAATTTGGACCGTATTGGTTTTTAAGTGCCGACAGAAAACAGATGGGTGTTGGGTTACATACGGCTCAATCAGTCAGGAACAGAAAATGAGGAAGAAGAGACAGATGGAGAGGTGAAGAGACAGACGCAGCAGGCAGGTGGTCCAGGTGGGCGGGTGGATGAGGAGAACTGACCCGGAAAAGAGTGAAGTCACCTGTGGCATCGACTTCATGCAAACCACCAAACTTCATCCCTGAAACTGAAACGTGTTGAGTGACGGTGTGGAGAGAATAAGACGGCTAGAAACAAAGTCTGTCAGAGTCTGAGTGGGTGTTTTGTTTTTTTCTTTTGACTGATAAAAAAAATGAGCTTTTATAAAATAAAGAAGATGAACATTTTGCTTCCACTGACACATCCATGAACTGTTCACAGTGACAGACTGAGAGGACTGTCTGTGTCTTTGGCACCAGAAGCATCAGAATTAAAGTTTGCATGAGATAAATAAACAAACAAACAAACAAACAAACAAATAAATAAATAAATAAATAAAACTGCATTTTGTGTATTTTTTCATGCTGACTGCCACCCTAAAAGAAACGGATAAAAACATTGAAGCCGTGTGGGAAAAGCTCTGTACCTCATGTCAAACAGCAGGAGCAGATTTATTTTAAATGAGCATCTCTGAAAGCTTTTATAACATCAGAGTGGAAGTATTGCTGTTTTTACCACAGCAGATAACCATTCCCAGTCGGAGAGATAAATAAAACCTATAAACTAAAGCAGCTCGCGGTGCGTCGTACAGATTTATAGGCGACAGGTATATTCTGACCTCAGAGGAGAGGAGTTATAGCTTTACATCCCGACTGTGTCTTTGTGCTGTTTGTTTTCATTGGTCGTGGGTTTAGGGCTCGTCACTTTGATCGCTAGCTGTTAGCCGTGAGGTCAGTGAGTCCAGCGGTCAGCCGTGTTGGATGAGGCCGGTCCTGCTGTCCACCATACATAAAGACAACAAATGGGATTCAGACGTGACTCTGCAGAGGACATCTGGAGCGCAGCTGCCTGCAGCCCGTGTGTCTGCGTGTCGTCCACCTCCGCTCGCAGACGTTAACTCCTCCACAAACCATGTAGGCTACCAGAAACTAGCCTGCTTCATTAATGTTTCTTTAATTAGAGAGAAATGAGGAAAAAGATCAAATTCGAGGCAAATTTTCAGACGCTTTCGGTATTTTTATGAGACAGTTCCTCCCTGAAACATCAAACAAACTTCAGCGTTAGCTGAGCTGTCACACACTCATATTAAATTAATGGATTCCAACAACTGGTGGCCAAAGCTATTTACCCAGATACCCACCCTAACCACACACACACACACACACACACACACACACACACACACACACACACACACACACACACACACACACACACACACACACACAGCCTGAGCGAGCAGCTCCAGGAGACACATTTTCTTTGGCGAAATCCCAGAAAGACGATTCTGATGGTCGGAGCGAATAATAATAATAACGACGATGACGGTCAGCGAGCGAAGAGCCAGAGGTATGATTCATAAAGAAACTCCTCCCAAAACATACTGTAATTACCTGTCTGCACACACACACACACACACACACACACACACACACACACACACACGCTCCGTCTGTCTCGACTTCATAACATAATCTGTAATAGCTGGACCATTAGGGACCGAGAGACAGTCAGCGAGAGCTGGATAGCATCTGCTAATGGGACTCATGAGAGGCAGATGAAGAGGGATTAAAGAAAAGAGTCAGTGTGACATGACAGAGAACAAGAGCTGAGCGTGAGAGAGCGAGCGAGAGGGCATGAGTGACTGACAGGAGAGGGAGCGAGAGAGAGAGGGTTAGTGTTTCAAGACGGTTAACATCGTCCTGCTGTGTTTGAGCAGAGCGTCCTCTGGGTGTTTTTAGACAAACATTAGTGAATCTCTGTGATGAAGGCGAAACGAGAGCGTCTGATGGAAGTCACCTCATCAGACCGCCATCATATCACCAGACTGAGCCGAGACCATCAGGAGAGAAGACCTGAATCCCAGACTGGATCAGCACCTCCACGTCTACATCAGAGAAGACTGAAGGGAAACTGTTGTTGTTTTAAATCAGGAAAACCAAAACAGTTTGATGACTTTGGAAACATTTTCATGCCTAAACTACGGTGGAGGATTAGGGCCTCGTAAAGAAAACAAGTTTCAGAGATTCATCTCATAAATTCATGTAAATAATCTCAATGTGTCTTTTTGTTCAGGCGGCTGTTTCAGACTAAAATAACCAAATAACCAGTTTTTTTTATCATAAATCTATGACTTCATTCTCATAAATATGAGATTAATCTTGTTCTTTCTTTTCCTTAAACACGGCCCCGATCCTCCGTCACACTTTGAGCATGAAAATAACTCAGGGTTCTTTTTTTTCCCTGAGATTTCTTCATAAATCAAGTTTTTAATGAAGACAGAGCTGAAGGGAGACTGATGGGAGTCCGGTCACAGCTGCAGAGAGTTAAAAGAGATCCCTTCATCAATTACACACACACACACACACACACACACACACACACACACACAGTCAAATGACTCCAATGCACACACAGACACACACACACACTCATCTTTGTCCAGACGGTTCTATCAGTCAGGGCGGGCCGTCAGTCGTAAAGTCACACATCTCTGTTTCCGTTTGATGTCTGCTGCTCAGCCAGGTGCGTGTGTGTGTGTGTGTGTGTGTGCGTGTGTGTGTGTGTGTGTGTGGGGGGGGGGGGGGGGGGGGGGGGGGGCTGCACTTTTATAAGGAGAATTTAACGGGCCTCTGCCAGTAAACAACGGCCATGTGGAGCTCATAGAGCAACAGGTCTGTAAACATGACACACCTTCTGAATCAGATCCGGCGAAGGTATAAAAACAGCTTTGATAATGGCGGCGGCGTGTTTGTGTGTACGTGTCACAGAGGGGGGGGCTCCGGGTTACTGAGAGGGAACAAACATATTGTTTTGGGTTAATTCACATGACACCTAAAGGGCTGGAGTCAGAGGAGGGAAACGGCCCCTCACTCTCCTTTCTGACAGTCTGCAGTAATTAGAAAAACATCGTTTACGATAACGTCAGAAAGACG
>CM061150.1:557555-567555 GCA_030710495.1 Labroides dimidiatus | reverse complement strand
TACTGGCTGTTGGCGGCTTTAGCTGTTTGAAAATAACATTTACCCGTGTTGTTATCAGGTAAATGGCCATCTTTAATATGTTAGCAGCATCACATCAGCGTTAATGGAGGGAACTTTAAAAGTTGGAAACTTAACAAACCCTGAAAAGTTCTAAAATTCCAGAGTTCAAATTAAAATTCACATGAAAAGTTTTCAGGAAACTTTCCTAAAAATTTACTGGAAATTTTCCTCCCATTTAAAACCCTAATTTATTATCATTACTGACTATTTTTACCATTTCATTAACTAACCACTTGTTAGCGGATATGTTTCAGCATCTCACATAAAGTTGGTAAAAGTTTCAGTAACTTCTGATTACAGCCAAATAAATGTAAGTATGAAATCTGTTAAATGCTAATGTTAGCATTTTAGCTTTAACCGTTGATTTCCTTGAAGCTGTTTTGTTGGTTTTTAAGTTTATAAACTGAGCACAATAAGTGACGTCGTTCCTGTTTGTGTTTCTTGTTGTAGTAACGCTTCACAGTGAAGCCTGTTTGTGTCCCTTTTTAATGGTGCCACATTTTTCAGGAGCATGAAGTTACAGGATGAGCAGCAGAGCTCAGTTTGTGGGCGGAGCTCATGTAAAAACTGCCGAACCTTCTCTGCTGATGCCAAACAGCTGAGCAGATAACATCCCATCGCTACGACAGCAGACGGTTTCCTCCGTACTGTCACTGATTCATGCTCAGATATTATGATGGTCATTGCCATGTTAATATGTTAATATGAAGAATGAGATGTGTGTGTGTACATTCCTGAGACAGTGAGCACATTCCTCAGTGTGTGTGTGTGTGTGTGTGTGTGTGTGTGTGTAGAGCACACAGACCCGTCTCCTGCTGAACGCCCAAACAGGCAACAAATCAGCCAGCAGCCACGTCTGCACGCTCTGCATCAAGCGGCCTGCACGGCAGAGATGTGGACACGGGCAGGTGTGTGCACACAGGAGGGTGTGTGAGGGACATTAAGGGTCGGGGTGTGAACAAGCAGCAGCTGGTGAAAGGTGAGGGAGTGAGAGAGTGTTCAGAGAACGACAGAACGATGACGAGGAGGAGAGACGGGAGACGAGACAGACGGGGAGAGATTAACAGGAGGCGGGAAAAGGAGAGAGAGGAGAGGAAAGGTCCTCAAATCAAATAGATGGTGAGGACGGCAGGACCTACCTGCAACACACACACACACACACACACACACACACACACACACACACACACACACACACACACACAAACTCATGCAAAAACAGGAGTGAAACAGATCCTTTGCCTCGTGCCACCCAGAAACAAAAACACACAAAGGGAATTTCCTCATCTACAGAAGGCGCACACACACACACACACTCACACACACACTCCAGAATTCCTCTGCTAACCCGTGTGAACTTACACTGCTGGGAGGAATGTGTGTGTGTGTGTGTGTGTGTGTAAGATTGAGCCTGTATCATATTCAGATTGTGTTCTGCAGAAACATGAACGTTAAAGGAATCCAAATTATTTGTGTATGTGTGTGTGTGTGTGTGTGTGTGTGTGTGTGTGTGTGTGTGTGTGTGTGTGTGTGTGTGTGTGGAGCTATGTGTTTACAGCATGATTAAAAGCAGAGCAGATTGAGAAACCGCTCTGTTTGTTCTAATATGTTGCACATTTACTCAGCCGTGTGTGTTTGAGTGGATCCTTGTGTGAGTCGCTCTCCGTCTACGTGTGCAGCGATCGCTCTGAGCTCGTCCTCTTTGGGGGAGAGCAGCCCGCCGCCCCGAGTTCAACCTGTCTAATTAGAGACAGAGTGAGCCGGCGGTGGCTCTCTGTGTGTGGACGGGGGTCATTATCAGGAGGAAATTGTCTTGGGCGTGAATGAAAGAGCTAATCTGTTTAATCTCCCCCTCTCTCTCTCTCTCTCTCTCTCTCTCTCACGCTTTCTACCTCTCTTTCCCGCTCACAACTAGGCCGAGTGTGTGATGAGGACCGGCCGGAGTAATTACAGCAGAGCGTTAATCTGTTTCAATATTCGTGTCACAGGGAAAGTGGATCTGTCTTCTCTGCTCGTTAAAAAAGCAGCGAGCGGTTATGACAGCAAATAAAACAGGGCTGGGTGTTATTATTGCTGCTGAAGACGTGGATCAAAGAGGCTTAAAGGCTGGAAATGAGAAAGTTTAGCTCCTATTAGAATCCCCTTCACCATCACTGATAAACAAAGAGGTGAGCTGCCTGCTCGTCTTCGTTTTAACCCTTTGAACCCTGAGCTGATTCCTCATCGAGGTGTGTTGGTCTGTGTTCATGTGATTCTGGTGAAGAGTACATGAAGACTGAAGATTGGTTCGCCTAAAAAAAGACATTTAAAGGATGAATCTCTGTTTGAAAATGAAGCAGCTGCAGCTCTGAACCTTCATCAGACCAACATATGAAGATGATCTCTGTGAAGGTCGACTCTGATGAAGTGAAGGAGGACAGAGTCAGAGAGGTTTGAGTGCAGAGTTCAGGCTCAGTTTGGCTCCGTCTGTCGATCACTAAAGATGATCAATACAAACAAACAACAGCAGCTTTGGACCATTTCTGTGAAAGTTCAGATATTCATAAACAGAAGCTGATGAATGAATGATTTTTAACTCTTCAGTTCATCCACCTTTAAACCACAGAACGTGTTGGGTTCAGTCTGCTGTCGGCCTGTTGGCGTCTCATCAGTTTCAGCCTCTCAGCTTCGTCTGTCAGGAGAGTTATTCTAATATTTCCGGTGAAGAGGCCGAGGCTAAGTTTTTTAAATCTGTCTGACCCCCCTCAGACGCAGAGGACCGAGAGGCTTCCTGAACGAGTCCGTCAATAAAACAGAATCAACCTGAAAAAAAAAGAGCATCCAGAGGAGGAGCGGTTTGAAACCCTCTGAGTGAGCCGAGCAAGAAAATTAAAACCTAATTACAGAGAATTACAATCCAGAGCTGAGGATGTCCGGTCCAGTGTGTGACCGAGTGACGGTGTGTGACGGTGTGTGTGTGTAACGAGAGAAAAAAAAAAGAAAAGAACAACAGAAAATAAAAGAATGAAGCAGGAAGAGAAAAAACAAGAGGAGGAGGAGGGGGGGGGGGGGGGGGGGGGGGCAGAGCTCCCAGAGCCACGGCTGCTCCGGTCATTATGGGACTCTACCTCTGTGTGAGTGTGTGTGTGTGTGTGTGTGTGTGTGTGTGTTTCAGCCCCTCAGGAATCTCAGGAATCCCTCTCCCCAAAGTGTCACGACCACGTCAGGCACTTTTTATCGACTGGCTTCATCTTCATCCTTCAACCCTCCCCTCTTCCTCCCCTCTCTTCCTCCTCCAGCCCTGAACCTGAGGGATCATAACAAAGGGGTCAGAGGTCAAACTAGTTCTGATGACATAAAGTTTGGTTGAGAGGGGGCAGCAGGTGGTGAGAGGGAGAGTAAAGGCTGAGTGCAGAGCTCACTTCACATCTGACCTGCAGACGTGACCCACAGAGTCAGACCGCTCTCACCACTGATCACAGGAAACAGGAGGCGGGAAAAGGTCGGGAAATCTGGGTTAAAATAACTGTTTTTAAAAGGAAAAGTTTTGGATACTTGGAGCGCAAGAAGACGTCAGTTTACTGAACTCACGGCGTCAAACTGTCCCGCCTGTTAAATAAGGTCTGTGACAGACAGACTCCAAACCTGGGCTGCCAAGCCTCACGCTGTGTCTGTTAATGTGGACTCAACACAATGCTAACCCAGTTAGCCTCATGCTAACCCCTCAGAGGTGACAATAACAGCCTTGGTAACCTGACCTCGCTGTCACTGCTGTCACTGTTACGCCTGGTTTGAAGGCACAACGGTGAGAACGATTCACCACGAGGAGGCTGAACAGAGCCGTGATGAAAAACGCCACAAAGAGCTGAAGTCCTACAGCGACGCAGCCAATCACATCATCAGCTTGCATTCTGGGAAATGTGGATCCAGTACCAAAAACATAACCACCCTACATCAGGGACAGGAAACAAAGTTTCTCTTCCTGCTGCTTCACTCAGTCATCCAGCTTCACAGAGGAGGTCAGAGGAGACGAGCAGAGGGGGGCGGAGCTCTGACATCATAATAAAGTTCAACTGAGCTACGATTATTTATCACAACTGTTGTCTGACGACCACAGCAGCTAACAGCTAACAGCTAACAGCTAAAAGCTAACAGCTAAAAGCTAACAGCTAACAGCTAACAGCTAACAGCTTGAGAGGTGATGAATCTCTTCAGGGTTGATGGTTGAAATTCTCCTGCATGAACTCCGTGTTTCAATGATCAAAGGTCAGAAGGTGTCTGTTTAAAGTCACCTCCTCCAGAGCGGCGTCGGTTCCTTCAGCGTCACGTCTCGTTCGCGTCCTGACTGATGATTTAATGGGCTCCATGACGATGTCTGTCATTAAACACCAGCGTTTGCTCGATTCCCCCTTTTCAAACTCAGATTCTGTTTCCAACCTCTGCCGGTGAAAAGTGAGAAGAAGCTTAATGCTCCACAACACCAGAGTCATCCATCATCCGCCGACGAGCCGCCGTAACAGGAATGAGCCGAGGCCAACGTCAACAGCTTGTCGCTGAGGGAAGAGGAGGGAGAGTGAAACCCTGACAAAGAGAAAGGCAGGAAAGAAGTGAGAGTGAGGAGGGAGGAAGGGAGGAAGGGTGTAGGAAAATATTTAGGAAAGGAAGGACAAGTGAGGAGGAGGAAATGCTGCAGGAAAGGGAAGGACAGAGGAAAGAGAGAGTGAAAGAGAAGACAGGAGAGAAGAATGCAGCCCGGGGATGGAGAGAGGAGATTAGAGGAGGGACGAGGAAGAAGAGAGAGTTTTATCTTAGAGAGAGAGAGTCTCTAAACACTGCTGCTGACTGACGTTTCCTCTTCCTTTAAAGACCTTCATCTGAATCGCTTTTGTCTGCCTATCCTGTGTGAGTGAGTGTGTGTGTGTGAGTGAGTGTGTGTGTGTGTGTGTGTGTGTGTGTGTGTGTGTGTGTGTGTGTGTGTAGCTCAGTAATCACAGGAGGCTTTGTGCTGCCACAGCCGGGTTTAGTCTGTCAGACTTGTATTAAATCCACTTGTTGAACACACTGATGTTACAAGTGGCTGCTTCAGATACAGACGGGAAGGAAGGAAGCTCTTCACTCCTCTGTGTGTGAGTGTGTGTGTGTGTGTGTGTGTGTGAGTGTGTGTTCTCCTCTGGTGGGGTTTGAGGACTCTGCTAAAAAGGAACAACCGCTCTAACAGGAAAACCATCGACCTGATCCGACTCCAGCATCGTCAGATCGCTGGTTTGCGTCTTCGTCTTGATTCGCTTTGAGTGAAATTGCAGGTTTTTTTTGCCGACAGCAGACAGAGCGAACCTGACAGGAGATTTCCCGAGCTGTCATAAGGATCAAGGAGAGCAAAGGAAGCAGAACGAAGAACACAGCGGGAGATCTGGACGAGTAGCTTTTCGTCTCCGCTCTGAGAAACTGTTCAAGGACAACTTCCACATGAAGAGAAACAGAGGCTCTGCAGGGAGAGACGAACGTTTGAGCAAGTTTACCCCCAGATTCATCCTTTTTTACGGCTTCCCTGACAGAACAACCACCGTGCTGCTCAGAGTGAGGCGTTTATGGAGCTCACCAGGCGCAGGTTGGTCCTTCTGGGGATGTTTCTACTTTAAACACACTTTTCTGGAGGATAATCGATTTATGTCGCAATCACCTCCAAACCTGCAGACGAGGAGAGCCTTTAAAGATCAGACCGGATCAATCGATCAGAGGAGAAAACTCTTGATTTAAAGTCTTTTTTTTTGGTCGTGTTTCCTCCACAGAGCTTCCTGATGGATCAAACTGAAGTTTCAGATTCATTCAAAGAATCAGATGTTTGTAAAACGTGACCTGAGCTTCAACGACAAACGACAACATGAGAGCAGTTTGGAAAGACGGATAGCTCTGCTGACCCAGAGCCTCAGCCCCCCTCACAGCTCCAACGGCCCAATCAGCCAATCATAAATTAGTTCTGGCAAGCTATTATTAAAGGGTTCAAACATCCGCCCGGCAACGGAATCTCTCTCCCTGAGCTGTGATTGGTGGGACTGCCCGGGGCGCCGCGGTAACGACGGGTCAGAGCGGTGACACGGAGCTATGCTGGAGTCAGCGCCATGAGTGGTTGAAAGGTCAGCAGTGAGTGTGTGTGTGTGTGTGTGTGTGTGTGTGTGTGTGGGTGTTGACTGTCACATTCAGCCGTTCTCATTAACAGAGACGTTGATTTACTTTTGCTTTAATTACAGAGCTCTGGACGCCAATCAATTAAAGACGATAATGTACCTCCAGCAGCCGTCATCCACAGGTTCTAAATGTGTGTGTGTGTGTGTGTGTGTGTGTGTGTGTGTGTGTGTGTGTGTGTGTTCCTCAAACCAGGAAGTGCAGAGTTGAGACTCAGAGTTGATTCTGTTTCCAGTAACGGAGGAGCTTCTGGCTCTTTGTCCTGATTTTTATGAAGTGTGTTTAAACTCCACAGACGAGCGTCAGACGGTAAACAAAGCATGAAAACGAGCGAGCTGATCGACTCCACCAGGAGGGATAAAAAAGTCCAAGTGAGACTGTCAGTAGATTCTAAACAGGGATGAAATAATGTCTGATAAACTGTCCACAGAGCCAACCTGAGCACAGTTTTAAACTGGCTTTTTTATTTCCTTTAAAAACAGGAGCCGTGGTGGAGAGCTGAAAGCTCTTCTTCATGTGATTCTTTGGAGGTGTTTGTCCAAAGAACCGAGAGATCTTAACACTAACATGAAGCAGACAGAGTCTCAGTCAGATCATTTTATATTTATATTTAATTAAAAGTCTGTTTAAAAAAGAAAATAAATAAAAACCTGTTCATCATTTGTCGTTGTATTTCGGTCCTTTTTATCCAAACAGTTTTTCAGGAACGTTTTTACTTATTTTGAAGAAGTTGCCGTAAGACTAACGGCTAACGTAGAGCAAACAGAAACCATGAGCTGAGGGCCGGTTTGAGTCTGTGGTTTTAATCAGTCTCCATCACATGATGGGAGGGCGGGGCTAAACGGGGTCCTGAGGAGATTTAAAAACAGTTTTACGTCTGTTTTAATGAGGTCGTATGTCTCAAATCTCTGCTCTAAATGAATGAATTAGGAGACGCTAACGCCCCCTGTTGATCTCAGCTCCTGCTTCTTTTCCTCTCCTCTGAGTCATGTGGGACGTTTCTCTTTTCATCACCTTTCTGATAATTCCCTCAGCAAATATTAGCACAACAGCTCTGCAGGAATAATGGAAATCTGTGTTTCAGAATTGGCTGTCAAAGTCCATCCAGCGTCCAGCGTCCAGACCTTGACGGTTGTGGATTTGAGAGCATGAATCATTCCTAATCTGAAGGGAGCAGAGCTGTCAGCACGGACGGAGAGGCCAAGGGAGGAAACGAAGAGACTCAGTGAGAATAATCTGCTCCCATCAGCCGTCGTCCTGTCAGAGTCCACGAGGTCACATCAAGAGGATTCAAACATCCACATTAGACTGGTCTGAGGTCCGGCTCCAGGTCTCAGCTCCTGACTCCGGGGGTTCAGATCCTCCTGATTCATGAGGCCTCTCTCCTTCCACACCTCCTGTGAACAAACCTGCAGAGGTATAAAGCCTCTCTGACCGCCTCCAACAACAGGCTCCGTCCAGGTTCAATTAAGTCGCAGTGCCATTGATTTAGTGAGACGTTATCTGATCCTCATACATCAGCTCTGCACGAGGGCGGCCAGTTAGCACATAATGAGCCATCTATATGCACACACCACTTTATCCAGCCTGCACCTCCGTTACAACTGAAAGACAAATACGGAACCAGAGTGAGATAAGCAGTGACAGAATGAAATGAGTGTGAAAGAGAACTCTGTGATGAAGGTGTGAAATATGAATGGATGATGAGTCAAAGTGGGGAGAGATGGAGGGATAATTCAGCTGCTGTTATTGGAAGAGTGGAGCGTGATCAGTGGAATTAATGGAGGACATCGTGACTGCTGGACGGTAAAACCCTCTGTGCTCCGCTGCGGTCACAGAGGAGGAGGAGGAGGAGGAGGAGGAGGAGAGGCAGCTGGATGCTGATTGGCTGAACAAACAGAGAGGAAACTGTGAGTGTGGCAGAAAACAGCAGCAACAGGGAGCTGTTCATCCATGAAGGGAAATAAAGACGTATAACTGAGGCGCCCTGCTGGTTCTAAAACAAAGCTCACCTGCTGTCAGATTCACAACGTCAGTTTGATAAATATCAGAAGCTTTTCAAAACCAGGAGGAGGAAAAGAAAAAACTACTGTTCATTTTTTAGCTTTTAAAGACAAACAGTCCAACGATTATTAAATGATTGATTAATACACTGATTATTCTCTGAAGTCTCAAAATATGGTGGAAAATGTCTCAGAGTCCAAAACATTCAAAGAAAGCAGAAAAACACTGAGACTGAAGCTGAACTCAGAATTTAAACTTCTTGTCTTAAATACTGAACGTGTTGCAGCTCTGGACTCTAACTCAGCCTGATGTGGAGGCAGACACGGTTTCCTCTGTAAACATGGTTATTCTGTCAAAGCGTCTTCACTCCTGTAAACATCAGTGTGTGAGAGAGAGAGAGTGTGTGTGTGTGTGTGTGTGTAAAGACACACAGTCAGCTGTCTGACAGAGGACCTAAACTGACTCACTGCTTCCTGCTTCTTCTGTTTAAACTGATCGATGTCAAAGTGCCTCCTGGGGTCACAAAGTACGGGAAAGTTAAACACACAAGCATGCACACAATCACTCCCAAACACACTCGAATTCCTGTACACACACACACACACACACACACACACACACACACACACACACACACACACACAGCAGAGAGAGAGAAAGGGAAAGCAAACAGCTCTGGCTCATACAGGATGGAATGTGTGAAGCTATGGTGATGCATCGACACCTCCACCACACACACAGGCGCTGGTGTGTGTGTGTGTGTGTGTGTGTGTGTGTGTACGTGCAAACTATCACTACTGAGACTAAAGTGATGCACTGACACCTCAGCCTGCAGAGACCAGCACATACAGGTGCATTGTGGGATACATGAGCCTAACAAAAGAGCCCGCAGAGCAGCAGAGTGAGAGTTATTTCCCCCTTTTCAACACGCAGGGATATATATGTGTGTGTGTGTGTGTGTGTGTGTGTGTGTGTGTGTGTGTGTGTGTGTGTGTGTGTGTGTGTGTGTGTGTGTGTATAAACCTGCTCACAGTGATGAGTCTGTCAGGAGGTTCAGATATCATTACCCCAAAACCAGACCAGACCAGACCAGACCAGACCAGACCAGATCAGATCAAACCAGATCAGACCAGACCAGATCAAACCAGATCAGACCAGACCAGACCAGACCAGACCAGATCAGATCAAACCAGATCAGATCAGATCAGACCAGATCAGACCAGACCAGACCAGACCAGATCAGATCAAACCAGATCAGAACAGACCAGACCAGACCAGACCAAAACAGATCAAAATAGACCAGACCAGATCAGACCAAAACAGATCAAAATAGACCAGACCAGATCAGACCAGACCAGACCAAAACAGATCAAAATAGACCAGACCAGATCAGACCAGACCAGACCAAAACAGATCAAAATAGACCAGACCAGATCAGACCAGACCAGACCAAAACAGATCAAACCAGACCAGACCAAAACAGATCAAACCAGACCAGACCAAAACAGATCAGATCAGACCAGACCAGACCAGACCAGACCAGACCAGACCAGACCAGACCAGACCAGATCAGACCAGACCAAGGACAGAGTCAGTTTTTTTTTCTTATATTGATTAAATTTGTTTAGCATCATTTAAGAATAATCTTTCCTTGTCTCTCTCTCCCTGGTTTCTCTCTCCTGGTTTCTCTCTCCTGGTTTCTCTCTCTTTCTGGTTTCTCTCTCTCTCTCCTGGTTTCTCCCTCTCCTGGTTTCTCTCTCTCTCCTGGTTCTCT
>CM061150.1:492555-552555 GCA_030710495.1 Labroides dimidiatus | reverse complement strand
CTTCCTTCTTTCTTTCTTTCTTTCTTTTCTTTCTTTCATTTTCTTTTCTTCCTCCTCTTGTTCCACCACTCTCTCTCTCTCTCTCCCTCTCTCCTCCCTCTCCTTTGTCTCTTTGATTGTTCTCCGTCTCTCCGTCCCTCCTTGCAGCCACCCAGAGGGGAGCGGTGAGAAAGTCATTAGTGGGAGTAGTTTGTTCTGGGATTAGGGAATAAGCTGGTAAATACAGGGTTCAGCTTCAGCTGGCAGACAGACAACAGGAGAAGAAAAAGAGGACCAGACAACGGGGCTGATGGGTACAGAGGGCCGGAGCAGAGGGGAAGAGAGAGCATAACAGGAGGCGAGAGAGGGCGAGAGAGGGTGAGAGAGGGTGAGAGAGAGGCAGACAGACAGAAAGTGAGACCCGATGAGGAGCGAGTCCGTCAAAGAGAAAGCAGCCTCCCTCACTGCTCATTAAACGTTGGGGGAGCTCAAACAGAGCTGGTGGCAGCTCACAGTCCTGCTGCTGCAAACCAAACAGAGTCTGACTGAACGAGAGGCCCGGAGGAGAGAGGAGAGAGGAGAGAGGAGAGAGGAGAGAGGAGAGAGGAGAGAGGAGAGAGGAGAACACAGAGAACACAGGGACTCAGTTTACCCAGTCCTCCAGCAGCCGCCTCCTCCTCAGTCCTTAAAGACGCTTAGAGAGGACGGCCTTTCACTGCAAGGACGGACACAGCTGCTACCAACACACACACACACACACACACACACACACACACACTCACACACACACACAACCCCACACATAAGACAGCCACTGCACTGAGTCCATGTGGTGCTGTTTTTTAAAGGTGACAGGAAACAGCTAAAAACACACAGGTGCAGGATGGATGCAGACTTTAATAAAACATTAAAGAAATAACACTGAAGCTTGAAGTTTACTGTGATGAAGGAGAAGAACTCTTCAAGGTGTGTACGGAGGCTCAAACATGCAGGTGTGTTGGATCAGCTGTGGATCCCAGTCTGAAGCCTCCCTCAGGGTTTCACTGCTGTATCAGTTCAATCACTGTCATGTAAATCATCTCATTTGATCCACTATAACCCAAAACACTCACAGCAGAGTCCACCTTAGTTCTCTGAAGGATCAGACTGTCAGGATGAGAACCAGACCTTCAGCGTCCAGAACGTAACAGAACGTAACAGAACGTTACAGAACATCACAGAACGTTACAGAACGTTACAGAACGTTACAGAACATTACAGAACGTTACAGAACGTTACAGAACGTCACAGAACGTCGCAGAACGTTACAGAACATCACAGAACGTTACAGAACGTTACAGAACGTCACAGAACGTTACAGAACATCACAGAACGTTACAGAACATCACAGAACGTTACAGAACGTTACAGAACGTCACAGAACGTCGCAGAACGTTACAGAACATCACAGAACGTTACAGAACGTTACAGAACGTTACAGAACATCACAGAACGTTACAGAACGTTACGGAACGTCACAGAACATTACAGAACGTTTCAGAACGTTACAGAACGTTACAGAACGTCACAGAACGTCGCAGAATGTTGCAGAACATTTCAGAACGTTACAGAATGTTACAGAACGTTACAGAATGTTGCAGAACGTTACAGAACGTTACAGAACACAGAACGTTACAGAACGTTACAGAACGTTACAGAACGTCCAGAACGTTACAGAACGTTGCAGAACGTCCAGAACGTCCAGAACGTTACAGAACGTTACAAAACGTCCAGAACGTTACAGAACGTTACAGAACGTCCAGAACGTTACAGAACGTTACAGAACGTTACAGAACGTTACAGAACGTCCAGAACGTTACAGAACGTTACAGAACGTCCAGAACGTTACAGAACGTTACAGAACGTTACAGAACATCCAGAACGTTACAGAACGTCACAGAACGTTACAGAACGTTACAGAGCGTTACAGAGCGTTACAGAACGTTACAGAACGTTACAGAACGTCACAGAACGTCACAGAGCGTCACAGAGCGTTACAGAACGTTACAGAACGTTACAGACCGTTACAGAACGTTACAGAACGTTACAGACCGTTACAGAACGTTACAGAACGTTACAGAACGTCAGAACGTTACAGAACGTTACAGAACGTTACAGAACGTTACAGAACGTTACAGAACGTTTCAGAACAGAACGAGTTGCTGTTCAAACAGCCACATGTGGAAGGTTTGGACGGACGCTGTTTGGCTGCCAGGACGCTGGAGGAATGGAGGGCTGACAAAGAGCCATCTATGGGAGCAGGGACGTGGTTTTGGATGGTGTGAAAGACAAGGGGGGAAAAAAGAGGAAGAGTCAAATGAAAATGAGTGTGTGTGTGTGTGTGTGTACACAGACGTGCTGAGCCCCTTCAGGCTAAATGAAATGGACTCTGTGTGTGGAGGACTGAAAGCTTTTGAACAAACTGAAGAATGAGGCACCTCTAAAGAGGGCTGGACTCAATATCTGGAGAGAGACCCACAGATAAACAGACTGAGGGGTCCAGTAATCAGCCCCTCTGGGACTTAGTGACGTTCCTCACTGACTGTTGGGGCCTGAAACGGCCTCAGACTGAAAAAAGTTTCGATGCTTCGAAGTTGGAAGAAGCTCCATGTGGTCGTCAACGATGCCCCGGATCAGGACCAGCTGTTCTACCAGCTCCTGCAGGAATCGCCCCGCCGGCCTACAGCCAGACGCAGCTACCAAAGCCTCATGTTGGTGACAAGTTAATAACGCTACCTCTGATTGGTCAGTAGACTCAAAGTAACAAAGTACTGAAACAACAACACATGAAAATGTTGAAACCATCACGCTGAGATAAAGTGAGAGAGCACAGCAAGGGCAAAAGTCCCAAAACGAACGGTGGAGTCAGACCATCATCTCTCTACAGCATCAGATTCATGAGGATGAAAACAGCCTGGCTGAACGGCCTATCAGAGGGCAGAGAGAGAGAGAGAGAGATTATCCTATCAGATTCCAGTTTTTAACTTCCTGTTGTTTGGATGATTTTAAGAGCAGATGTCTGTTTGTTTCAGTTGTTTGTTGGCAGAGAGGGAGGATGAAGAGTTCCTGCTGGTGATGAGGAGAAGTTTCTGATGACTCAGAGAAGGATGCTCATTAAACACCGCTCAGACACCACCGTGTTCAGATACGTCCTCTTTCAAGTGAGGGAGCCGCAGATTTGTTCTCATCTTGGATTCAACTGCAGCTCAGAAAGTCGCTGCTTGGATCCTAATTTACATCCTGAGTTTTTCTTCGTCTAAACAAAGATGATCTTCATCATCGTCGCCTTCAAACAGCAGATACCTCTCAACGTGTGTGTGTGTGTGTGTGTGTGTGTGTGTGTGTGTGTGTGTGTGTGTGTGTGTGTGTGTGTGTGTGTGTGTGTGTAATTTCAGTTTAGCGGACAGTAAAAGAGGAAGCTGTGGGCGATCGGCTCCTCTCTGTACTCTCTATGTGGTTTAGCTCTGTGTGAGTGTGTCTTGCTCTGATCATGGGTGAGTACAAGGGCAAGCATGATGGGCTGTATGTGTGTGTGTGTGTGTGTGTGTGTGTGTGTGTGTGCGTACAGAGTGTGTGCATGTACATTTCCTCTGCCTTCAGATCATATGAGCGTGGGAGGTTTAAATATGCTACATCAAGCCAGAAGCACAAGCCAAAATATGTGTACGTTTGTGTGTTTGTGTGTGTGTGTGTGTGTGTGTGTGTGTGCACATATAGATTTCCCAACCTGCCTATTTACAGCCGAAGGAAAACTGTGATTAGAGAGAAAGGAGAGAGCGAGGCAGAAAAAAAGAGAGAGGGCAGACAGAAAACTCTCTCCATCTGGACTCGTGGTGAGCCATAACACACACACACACACACACACACACACACACACACACACACGAACGCGAACACACTGAAGTGTTGTTTTCTTGTTTTGTTCTTTTCTCATTCCAAAGTTATAAACAATACCTCACGAACCAACATCCTACAAACATCAGCACACACACACACACACACACACACACACACACACACACACACACACACACACACGAGAAACAGACAGACAGACAGACAGACAGACAGACAGACAGACAGACAGACAGGGTTTTGGTTGTGAGGTCTTTGACTGAGATTTCCCCTCAAAACACCACGTTGGTCTACACACACTCAAACACACTCATGGACTTTCATAGTCCTGGTTCTCAGCTGGTCTGGCTTTGTGACCCCCCTTCACCCCTTTATGAAAACTCATGACCCAAATCGAGGACACTTTCGACCTCTCAGATATTTCTGATATGAAGACGTGTTTGTGAGGTCCCCGGGTCTCGAGGTGTCTCTGAAGGCGCTCCACAGGTTTTAGTCGCTGCTGTACTTTCATGCCGCCATGTTTACCTTTGATGTTCATCTCTGGTCTCAGATTTCCTCTTCCTTCTTTGATGAAATCAAACCAATCAGTATTTATAAAGAAGGTTTGTGCTACCTGTTTCCTGCTTCTCATTGGATGTGAGTGCAGTGGCCCCGCCCACCATGATGTAACAGGTCTAGCCTTTATTTCTAACTCCAGCTCCATCCCAGAGGAGGTTATTTAAACTCATTTTCCTGGCCAGAGTAGATGCTTCCTGCTCAGCAAAGGGTTAACTCCTGGGGCTGTATCCCTTACTGGATTAAAGAGGGGAAATGCCCCGATATGAGCAGCGTGATTCAAACTACACTCCATGATGAAGATGGAAACTCTAATAAAGTTGGAAAAAGTGCCTGGTGGAGGCACTCTGGGACTGGAATAACCAAACGGTATCAGGTTTAAAAATGTTTTATGAGCAATCATGATGTTTTTGTAAGATAGGTTACAGCTTTCCATGCACTGCGGAGTTATTTTATCCTCAGTTTCCTATTTGTGATTCAGTGAAGTGCCTTTATTTTTGACTTCTTTATGGTGCCCGTTTCATTAGGGCTCAGTTGGAAAACAAAAACACTGAATCTCAAAACTCCTTGAGAACCAGTCCAGAGGATTTTCAGAACAAGAAAAGTCAGATATAAAGTTTGAGAGGAGAAATTTTACTTTAAATATTCCTTGCCAAATACATTTATTTCTAACAGATAGAAGCCGTTTCATTGGCTGAAAACTTTGGTTCAAGAAAACGAATTTTTAACACTTATCCAAAAAGAAAAGTAGAGAGAAGCTAAAGTTCTCTCTGGTCTCTGTCATGTTAAAGGAAACTATGACTTTGGGCTGAACAAAGAAAATGACAGACTTAAGGTGATGAAACCTGCGTACAGGCTCAAAACCAAAGAGAGAAAAGAAATGGTGTTCCGACACAAACACAAAAAATCAAGATTACAGTGGGTGTGTTCAATATGATATGACGTAATACGATACAATGTGTTACTGTACAGTACAATGTGGTACGGTTCAATGTAGTATGGTACGATGTGGTACAATACGATGTGGTACGGTACGATGTCGAACGGTACGATGTGGTACAGTACGATGTGGTACGGTACAATGTGGAACGTTTCGATGTTGTACGGTACGATGTGGTACAGTACAATGTGGAACGGTACGATGTGGTACGGTATGGTGTGGTACGGTTCAATGTGGTACGGTTCAATGTGGTACGGTAAGATGTGGTACGGTAAGATGTGGTACGGTACGATGTGGTACGGTTCAATGTGGTACGGTACGATGTGGTACGGTTCAATGTGGAACGGTACGATGTGGTACGGTATGGTGTGGTACGGTTCAATGTGGTACGGTACGATGTGGTACGGTTCAATGTGGTACGGTACGATGTGGTACGGTTCAATGTGGTACGGTACAATGTGGTACGGTACGATGTGGTACGGTTCAATGTGGTACGGTACGATGTGGTACGGTTCAATGTGGAACGGTACGATGTGGTACGGTATGGTGTGGTACGGTTCAATGTGGTACGGTACGATGTGGTACGGTTCAATGTGGTACGGTACGATGTGGTACGGTTCAATGTGGAACGGTACGATGTGGTACGGTATGGTGTGGTACGGTTCAATGTGGTACGGTACGATGTGGTACAGTTCAATGTGGTACGGTACGATGTGGTACGGTTCAATGTGGTACGGTACAATGTGGTATGGTTCATTGTGGTACGGTACGATGTGGTACGGTTCAATGTGGTACGGTACAATGTGGTACGGTACAATGTGGTATGGTTCATTGTGGTACGGTACGATTTGGTATGGTAAGTTTTTAGTGTGGCCCACGTCATTCCCAATATGGCCGCTCCAGCCAGTTAGCTTCAAAAACTCAGCTTTAGAAACAGACAGGTGACGTCACAGAGGCTACGTCCATTTATCTTACAGTCTGTGGGTCTGACTCGATATGATACAGCATGATGTGATAAAATAGGACACATGTGTGGTTGTCAATCGACCAACTGAACATGAGAATATGGACAATACACCGCACACTTCTTTTGGTGACTACTGATTAATGAAGAGCTGCAGAGAGGATTTTATTAAAGCTTCAGAAACACATTTAAACCACGCACACGCAACAATTCCCTCTCAAGGTTGAAAACAGAAAAAACAGACCAAGAGGCCTGAGAAGGTCGTCCTGTTTGATTGCCTTTCTGCTGTGTCCATGTTTCTCTTACAGTCTGCTTTGCTCGGGGTGAAGCTGAACCCGCCTGAATCCTAAAACCACACATGTAGCTCTGCACCATTCTGCTGATTAAAGATTGATTTCCAGCTAAATTTCCTCTCCTTCATTGTTTCTGCTCCGTAACCCTGACTTTTACTCCTTTCCCTTTTTGACAAATACCAAAGATGAGTGGGCCGTCTGCTCTCAGGGGAAAAATAAGCCCCGGCTAAAATTTCAATTTAACTTTAATTAATGTAAACACAGAAGAATCAAATCTTGGGGTTTTGACATTCGTCCCTGCGTCTGGTTTGTTACTCAATCAGCTGCATGCATATGCTAATAGTGGCTGCTGTAAATGAGCTTAGCAGACGGGCTGCGTTCGAGCAGGCTGAGTGTCTCCTGCTGGGCTGTTAATGTACTGGTCAGCCACAGGGAAAAGTGCTCATTCCACTTTAACGGTTTCAAAATGACTCGAAGAAATGACGAATTAATCTCTGGTGACAGGATCCAAACAGAGAAAAACACGACACAAGTGGGTTTGTATTGATTTAAATACATGTAGGTACCACATACAGAGATGCACACACGTCTGCAGAACACACAGAAAAGACTGGATCGCAAACTTTTCTAGACACACAGTCAGAGTTGTGCACACTTTTAGCATACATGCACGAACACGGCGACCACAAACGCTGCTCCGTCAGGCCCTGCAGAAATGAGAGAGGTCATGTGATGAAAGGCTGGAGGATAATTGATGATATTTCTGTGCTGGAGCCTCTTCCGTCATAAAACAGATTTCACATCTGCTATGTCGATGAACTCCGGACAGTTGACTTGAGATTTGGGAATAGGGACTAGTCTCTCCTAAAACCCTATGACTCACTTGATAATGTCACAAAGATTGAAGCTGGAGCAGCTTCCAGAGAGGACGAATATCTGACAAAGCAGTTGGACAGTTTGCCTCAGAAACGTTTTTTGCACAGCTGTTGAAACAGATTAAAATGTCTGAAGAAGTGACAAAAATATCTGAGTCCCTGAAAATGGAAGGAGGTTATATTTTTAGACCTTCTGCATTTTATTCCCAAAGCATGTCTTTAAAACGTGTTATAATATCCTGTTTTCTGCCTCCCTGGCTGCAGCGCTGCAAAGACACCACCAAACCACCTCCAGAGAAAAAAGAGACGAGGGCAGAAAAAAAAAGAAAGAAGGGAAATAAAAAGATAACAACAAGAGACGACACCAAAGCCCAGACCTTTGCAGTTAATACTGACGGCTCAGACGGAGAGAGATTCTGGACTAAAACTGAGAGAGAGAGAGAGAGAGAGAGAGAGAGAGAGAGAGAGAGAGAGAAACTATTGCAGGATCCAAGTTCAGCTTTAATAAAAGAGAAACGTGGGCTGGACGGGCCGCGTGAAAACATCAATAAAAGCAGAATCACCAAGAGGCTTTCACACTCATATTTCACACGCTGCTGTTGTCAAAATGTTTAATATGACTATAAAATGTAAATTTAGGTGAATAAAGTCATAAATTTATGAGCTTTGACAAACAGCCTTCTTAATGTCTCTGCCTGTAGTTTGTTAGAGAACCTGGAGCTTTCTGATGAAGGCAGCTGGAACACGGAGCAGCGTAGGCGACCACACTACGACGGAGGATCAGGGCCCAGTTCAGACCTGGACTAAAGGAGAACTTCACAAGATGCTCCGTGTTCCTCATTGTTCTACAGGCTGCTGCTCTTCAGACAGACCAGATACAGACTCAAATAAACAGATTATTTCACTAAAGTTAGGAGATTATTCTCTTTTTTTTAAGCACAGCCCTAATCCGTCGTCGTAGTCTAAACTATCAGGACATTAAGACGTGTTTTGGACAGTTTTTTATATCACATGAGAAGATGTCCAGAATCTTTCTGATCTGATGTTGAAAATAAACTCAATCTACGCTGTTTTCTTTGGAGTCGAAACCCTAAAAGGTCGTAAGTGAAGGTGAGTGAAGGTGAGTGAAGGTGAGTGAAGGTGAGTGAAGGTGAGTGAAGGTGAGTGAAGGTGAGTAAAGGTGAGTGAAGGTGAGTGAAGGTGAGTAAAGGTGAGTGAAGGTGAGTGAAGGTGAGTAAAGGTGAGTGAAGGTGAGTGAAGGTGAGTAAAGGTGAGTGAAGGTGAGTGAAGGTGAGTGAAGGTGAGTGAAGGCGACGCTCAGACGGAGGAGGACAGAGAGCAGATGAAGGGATGTTCTCCTCTGGTCTCTTCCAGCACACAGGTTGGTTCTGTTATTGTACGTCTGCAGAGTGGAAACACCACGAGGATGATCCAGACCGAAAACAAATGTCAGGAGAAATGAGTTTCTGTGTGTGTGTGAGTGTGTTTGAGTGTGTGTGAGGAGAAAGAGGACCTGACAGACACTTCAACGCAGTCTTTAAAAGGGTTTTGATTTGTTTCAGAACTCAACTTCCCATGATTCAATCTGTGTTTACGTTACTTTACTTCTCCTGCTCAGTTCTTCTTTGATTGAAGCTTCTGGAATGATTCTCCGGTCGCGGCTGGAAGCAAAGAGAGGAGGACTGAATGAACTGGAGGAGAGCTGAGTGCTGGTTTCAGGGTTCAGGAAATGTGCAACGACCCCGTCTGGACCCCCCCCCCCCCCCCCCAGCAGGCGGGGCAGTTGGGTCTATTAGGGACTCAGGTGCACACGTATGTTCAGAAGCATGTTAAAGGTAAACAACCTGACGGGTCTGTGATAGCACTTAGCGCCAACAGAGGAGCAGCCGAGGCTAACCACAGCCTCGACCCATCACACACACACACACACACACACACACACACACACACACACACACACACACACACACACACACGTCTGTGCTCTACCCCCGTCAGGTAAACACCACTTAATGGCTTTTTGGGTCAGCACTGAAAGCAAGGCATCATGGGAGTCATATGTTACCTCCCTGGCGTCTGCGCTGCTGCCTGCCCTCAACCATCACCCCACAGACCCTGAAGGTCTCAGAAAGTCTCTGAAAGTCTCAGAAAGTCTCTGAAAGTCTCTGAAGGTCTCTGAAGGTCTCAGAAGGTCTCAGAAAGTCTCTGAAAGTCTCTGAAGGTCTCTGAAAGTCTCAGAAAGTCTCAGAAAGTCTCTGAAGGTCTCTGAAGGTCTCAGAAGGTCTCAGAAAGTCTCTGAAAGTCTCAGAAGGTCTCAGAAAGTCTCAGGCTGCTCCGTCAGGTGGAGTCCAGGCAAACAGGTCTCTGCAGGAAGCAGCTCAGCTTCAGACCAAAGTTTTCATGAAGTTTCCACCAACAGAAAGATGAGACACAGAATCAGTCCGAAGGTCACGACTCTGACCTTCAACTGAGCCGTGAAAAAACCAGAACCACAGAATCACCTGAACCAGAAACACACCAGGACTGGACAGGTCAAAACCCCGGAGCTGGAAGAGGACCAGAGTCTGGACAGGAGAGAGAGGAGAGTCTGAGGGAGAGAGAGGAGAGTCTGAGGGAGGGCGAGGGAGAGAGAGGGAGAGAGAGGAGAGTCTGAGGGAGAGAGAGGGAGAGGGAGAGAGAGGAGTCTGAGGGAGAAAGAGGGAGAAAGAGGGAGAGAGAGGGAGAGAGAGAGGGAGGGCGAGGGAGAGAGAGGGAGAGGGGGAGCGTCCACCTGCTCTGGAGCCTCTCTGGTATTAACACTAAAAAGCGATGAAGCTCAAACAAAGATCACTTCAAATGTTTGTGTTTCTGGAATCAAAGAGAATCAAAGTTCAGTGAGGAGAGGAGTGTGTGAGAGTGTGTGACCTTACACACACACTGTACACTTAGTGGTGGGATCTGAATCTGTGACAACATCACGATGAAGACGAGCACGGAAAAAAAGAAAGAGGTGTTTAGAAGTTTGAGTTTGTACGTCTGTAGTTTAAGTTTCTGTAGACATGACGGTCAGGTTCTGTTCAGATTAGATTATAATCTGTCAGCAGTGTCAGAATCAGAGTCTGTTAAATGCAGTGAGAGCTTCTTTCTGTGCCTCAGAGTGTTTGATTCATGATTCTGACTCTGATAAATGTTGGAGAATACGGCTCAGACGATCTTTGCAGGTATAATCCAGGTGTTTAAAGGTTTAGATAAAGGTTTGAAGTTACAGTAAACTCTGATGTAACTCAGAAACGACTGAAAACAAAAATCAGCTCCACACCAAAAACTGACAAACAGCTGCTGCAGCCGAGGCTCTGAGAGCTGTTACCAGGCCAATTAGGCTGCAGGGTCATTATGGGATGTATTTAAAGCTGTGTTAATGAGTGGCTGCGCTAACTAACTTAGATTTGCCACACACACGCAGAGAGAGAGAGAGAGAGAGAGAGAGAGAGAGAGAGAGAGAGAGAGAGAGAGAGCAGAGTGAACAGGAAGTCTGTGCTTCTCTTTGCATGGCTGCTGTTCACTGACCCGTTGAAGACTTCATGGAACTCCCTCAGCACAGCAGTCAGGTGTGTGTGTGTGTGTGTGTGTGTGTGTGTGTGTGTGTGTGTGTGTGTGTGTGTGTGTGTGTGTGTGTGTAAGTGCACCCAAAGGTCTTAATTCCAGTGGAAACCTGTGTGTTCGACCTGTGACTACATCTGCATGACTGCTGCTTCCGCCAATGCATGCGCGTGTGTGTGTGTGTGTGTGTGTTAGTGTATGTGTGTGTGTTTCCAGGTATACAGCCCTTCCTCCCAGTTCAGCTTTCACTCAGCAGATTTCATTAATGTGGCTCCTGAAGGACTCTTTCATCTCACCGTCTTTTCCGGAAAGGTAGACGCTCTGTTTACGCACCGAGCAGCGCCAAAAAGCTGCTATTATTACCACACCGAGCTCCAGAATTAGAGCAGTGATTAACAGAGGCTCTGTGGGACTCTGTGTGTGTGTGTGTGTGTGTGTGTGTGTGTGTTGAAGCAGCACAGAGAGAGGGTCAGACTACAGAGAAGAACGAGGGATTATCAGAGAGGAGAGCGGAGCTGTTTATGTCCTGTTGAGTATTTTAAAGTGAAGCGTTTAGCTCTGAAGCTAACTGTGTTTACATCCACACACACACACACGCTTTCTGAGTATTAATTATCGCAGCACGTCACATGAAAGCTTTGTTTAGCACACAGCCAGGAGCCTCTGGATTAAAATCTGACGCTGTTTTCAGATTAAGTCTACTTTGGGGACATTTTTTGCTTTAACGGAAAGAAAAGTAGAGAGAAGATAAGAGAGCAGAAAGAAGTGAAGGATTCACTCTGAGGACGTTTAGAATAGAGCTCATGTTCTCAGTGGTTTTAAACTAAAAATAAAACAGGAACCAGGCTGTGGACATGTCAGCGCCCCCTGTTGTTCCTTTAGATGAAGATTCTGCTGCACGTTCAGAACGTTACTCCTCAAATCCAGACAAATCTGAGTGAAAGTAAAGAGTCTGCTGCTGGACAAATACCTGACAAAGGAGACCGACTTCAAACCACATGTTTCTCTGAGAGCGAGAGCATCTACCATCTACAGCCTGTGAAACGTCAAGACAAACACAGAGTGGGAGGAGACCTGCTCCTCTCCAGGAAGTCAGCCCCCCGGCAACAAATGTTTGTGAGGAGAGAGCAGACGAGGAGGAAAAACAAGAGGAAGAAGAAGAGGAGGAGGAGGAGGAGGAGGAGGAGGGTCAGAATGAGATTTATGGAGGTGTTGATGGCTGACCTACTCTTTCTGTCTCTTGCTCTGTTTTTTCTTCTCCCTCCTGGATTCCTGTCGTTTATCTCTCAGTCTTTCTCACCTCTCCTCTCTTTTTGTCTTTCTCTTCCACTCGCTCACAAACACCTGAATTAATCTCGTCAGCATGTGCAGAGAAACTGTGACGGAGACCTCGGACAGGAAGGCAAGAGACTGCAGGCGGTTTGAGAAACTGTCACATCATCACCTTTCTTTAGGTGTGAGTCGGTGATTCTGATTGGCTCAGAGTGGTCTGAGTCAGGTGGAAACCTATCAGCTGATCTGTTGACCTGGGTGGAGTTTTAAAAGCAGGTCAGATCCATTGGTACCAAATTACTGCTGAAGTTTCCCGTCAGGGTCCAAACCTTAAAGGTGTGTTCTTACAGCTCATCTGATACATTTCAATGAGTCAACTTTAAAACCTCACTTTAAGGTCAAACTGTTCAAACAGATGGAGTGTGTGTGTGTGTGTGTGTGTGTGTGTGTGTGTGTGTGTGTGTGTGTGTGTGTGTGTGTGTGTGTGTGTGTGGGCAGCAGAAGCAGCTCAGTCTCAGCTGCAGAAAGTTTCTCACTGAGTTCATGAAGACAAAGGATCATAAAACAAGCATCAAAAACAGGAAACAAATGTGGGTGATGATGATGATGATGATGATGATGATGATGAAGACAAGCGCAGCTGAGGATGAGGAGAACGGTGACTGCAGCGCTGAAGAACGCTGCTGTGTTTTCTAAATTGGGTTTGTAGACACTAAGATTGACTCCAGAAGATTCTGGCCTGTAATTAAAGCCACTGATACGTTTTAGATGATGAGAACAGGACTCACACACACACACACACACACACACACACACACACTCAGACACAAACATCATGTCTGACACTCAAGACTTGGCGACGTGTTCAAAGAGAGCGGGTATAGGGGCCCCAAAGTGTGTCTGAGGGTGTGTGTGTGTGTGTGTGTGTGTGTGTGTGTGTGTGTGTGTGTTCTGAGACTTATTACCGTCATTTAAAACATAATCCATACATGTGTGTGTGGTGGGTCCAAAGTGTTCCAGGAAGAAGTGTGTAACTTTGTGAGAGTGTGTGTTAATGAGACGGAGCTAATTAAAATCAGATCAGCCTCAGAGCACAGCGACGATCACGATCTCTGACGTTTCACCGTTTCTCACTGATTAAAAAAAAGAAGAAGAAAAACAGACAGAAGTTTTCATGACTGCATGTTGCTCCAGATCTATATTCTGACCCAGAGTGCAGCTGTGACTGGTTCTGAATGAGGGCTACTGCGAACCGCCACTGAATCTTTTAGTGGTAGTTCAGTACCGTACCGTACCATATCGCACCGTATCGCACCATAACGTACCGTGCCGTACCATACCGTACCATACCGTACCGTACCGTACTGGACCGTACCAGACCAGACCAGAGCAGACTGTACCGGACCGTACCGTACCATACCGTACCCTATCGCACCATAACGTACTGTACCGTACCGTACCATACCGTACCGTACCGGACCGGACCGGACCGGACCAGACCAGAGCAGACTGTACCGGACCGTACCGTACCATACCGTACCCTATCGCACCATAACGTACCGTACCGTACCGTACTGTACCATACCGGACCACACCAGAGCAGACTGTACCGTACCGTATCGTACCGTACCATACCGGCTTACTGTCACCCCTGCGTCATTGATGCCTCCTCTTGACTCTCCATCCTTCTCTGATCATCTGTTAGTTTGAAACAATAAAATAATCTGATTGTTGGCGACAATCAAAGGAAAGTGAGAGTGTGTGCTGAGGTGTCCCCTGTGTCCCTCTGTTGGTTTTTAATTATGGGGTTATGACAACTGGAATAAGGTGTTTCCATGACTGCTACACAGTCAGAACATATACATCATTATTCCTGTGTTGAAGCCAGGACATACGGACTCCAACACGATCACATGCTCAACCTGACACAAGGCAAGGCGCCGTGTCGGGCTCAACAATCGGTGAGAGGATGGACGCAGCATCCAGGGACGCTTCACTCACTGTCATCAGACTCATCACTAAAGTCTTGCGTATCAAACCTCCATATTTATAGATGAAAAAATGAGCCTGAGCCCACTCTGGATTATCAGCTGAGGGTTTACACCTGTATTCATTCAGGTGTGTCTGACAAACACGTCTGAGGAGGAAAGTCTGACATCAGGTGTTCATCTGGGGTTAGCTGTGTAATTACCTGTGTTCACGCTCATGTGTTGTTTACTCAGTGGGGAGAAAATGACTCCTCACACAGACCAAACAACACAAACTTCATCCCCACAACTGGACACCTTCAGTAACACGCTATGAGCACATGTGCTGCAGGCTGCTGAGGACATGCATCCATATGTTTCCCTGTCTCTGTCTGTGTTTGTGTGTCTGTGCACTCCTGTGTGTGTGTGTGTGTGTGTTTGTTCGTCCTAATAACACTACAAAGACAGTTAAATAAAAGCCACATGTCTGTGTGAGTCAGTCCTGATTCACTCACAGCAAATATGGAAGAAATGCTAAGTATGGCGAGGAGAGGAGAGGGTCAGGACGACGGACGAGAGAGCAGAGAGCAGAGCACAGAGAGCAGAGAGCGCGTGACGAGAAAGAAAAGAAAGTCAGTGAACGAGTATAAAAGCAGATCTGTTGATCTTAAAGCATCAAGTCAAACTGAAGCGGAGGAGGATTCAGCTCCTGTTACTCTGAAAGCTCAACGTTTGTTTACAGGATTATTTATCAGGCATCAGCCTGCAGTTCAAAGCATGCAGGTCAGAGCTGAGGAGGGAGTTCATTGGCTGCAAATGCAACAGACCGGGCAAACTGACACACGTCAGGACCGTCTGTGGCTGGCACAAGACTCTGTGGTGTAAGAAACACACACACACACATGGTGGCAGGATCTGTGAGCGCCTTGTCAGCGAGGTGGCATTAATGTGTTTATGCCTGTGAATGCTTGTGTGTGTGTGTGTGTGTGTGTGTCATGCTCCTGTCAGCTAACAGCTCCTTGGAAGTGCGTCCAGCACCTTGTAAAGAACAGACTCAGAGAGAGACGGACAGAAAACCCGTCTCTGCTTCCGGAGCAGATTCGTTAAACTCAGACCTGACTGACGGTTTGATCTCAAACAGCTGAGCTCGTCTGTGTGTTCCATTAGCTACAACTCAACAGCACAGTTCATGCTATTTCTTAATGCTGAGACGTGTCACATGACCAAAAAAACCAATAACAATGGCAGGGCATACATGGCATACTCATCACAACAACCATTTGCAAGCTAACGAACCAGCGAGTAGAGCTCTAAAGGTTGAACGCACCGTCCTCTGACTCACCAGATCACCAACATTTGACCAAAGCTAACACTCACATGAGCTAACGATGCTGCAGCTCAGCTAAAACTACCATTACCATGGGATTCATTTAATGACAACACTCATTTGGTAGCTAAGCTAGAAGTGTTAGCAATCAACCAACTCCAAGCTAACAGGAAAACATGGTGGCAACATGTAAATATGACAAATGTTGAGCTGTTAAAGGCTAGCTAGGAAGCAGAGCTATGCTAATGCTAGCTGTTTTTTGTGGCTTGATGTCCACTTCTTTGAACTGCTGGTTGATGAGTTCATGTCTGTTGCTGTTTTAGTTGCTTATCGACTGGGAGGTTTGTGTTTACACAGTAATATATATATATATATATATATATATATATAAATATATATGTAAATATTCTTCTAGTTAGTATCTGATGCTAAGTGCTTCATGTAGCACCTTCCAGTGCTCCTGGAGCCCTCTGATTGGACCAACCTGGCGTGCATCAGTCCCTTGATCCTGTTTCAGAACTGGAGGAGCTGAAGCTGCTGCAGCAGAGGAAACGCAGCCCTGCAGCGCCCTGTGACATCATCGCTGTAGTGACCACATGAAAGCAGCCACCAGGCAGTGGGTGGTGTGGACTTCAGTAGCGCTCGGCTCCACTTGACGCCTGTGGCCGTTTATTTAGCTCGGCCTCTCACTGATTCTAACTGGTGCTGGCATTTATTTGCTCTCTTTCTCTCTCTCTCTCTCTCTCCCTCTCTCTCTCTCTCTCTCTCTCTGCACCATGTGTCTCTCTCAGACATTCTTCGCCTCACTGTCAACAACATGATTATTTGTTCTGGTTGGTGTTTCTGATTGTTACCGGCTCTCCTTCTCTCTCTCTCTCTCTCTCTCTCTCTCTCTCTCTCTCTCTCTCTCTCTCTCTCTCTCTCTTCCCGTTAGTGAGCATATTTTCACAGACTTTCTCAAACCTGAATGATCTGATTTCCGTGGTGCCATGTAAACAAGAAATCTGATTCTGATCAAGGAGCTGGAGGATGATAGAAACCAGATTCCTCCAGATGGATTCTTCTGTTTTTCTACTGCAGCTTTCTGTCCACTCACAAACAGCTTATAGCAGGTGTGTGTGTGTGTGTGTGTGTGTGTGTGTGTGTGTGTGTGTGTGTGTGTGTGTGTGTGTGTGTGTGTGTGTGTGTGTGTGTTAAGAGCAGGTTTTTCTCTTGGGAGAAACTTTGCTCGTCTTGTGTTGTGTCGGGCACAGAACAAACGCAGCGTCTTTTCTCCTCTGGAGCCTCTGGATCAGTGGACATGTTGAATAAGAAGGAGATGTTTCCAATCCAAGGTTTATATGAAAAGCACCGTTACTGAGCCATCGCACGCAAACGAACTCACTTCCTCTCGTCCTCACCGTCAGACTCCTTGATCAATCTTCTTTCTGTCATCTCGTCTTCCTCCCTCTCCTCCCTCTCCTCCGCCTCTCCTTTTTTTGTCCTCCTCTGACCCTCCTCTCCTCCACCTCTCCTTTTTTTGTCCTCCTCTGACCCTCCTCTCCTCCACCTCTCCTTTTTTTGTCCTCCTCTGACCCTCCTCTCCTCCACCTCTCCTTTTTTTGTCCTCCTCTGACCCTCCTCTCCTCCACCTCTCCTTTTTTTGTCCTCCTCTGGCCCACCTCTCCTCCATCTCCTCCACCTCCTCTCCTTTTTTTGTCCTCCTCTGGCCCTCCATTCCTCCACCTCTCCTCCGCCTCTCTTCCTTTTTTGTCTTCCTCTGGCCCACCTCTCCTCCCTCTCCTCCTCTCCTCCCTCTCCTTCCTCTCCTCCCTCTCCTCCCTCCCCGTCTTTGTTTTTGTTATGATCAGTTTTTCTCTCTCCCTCTCACGGCATGCGTCTCTATCTCCGTGGTTTATTTCTCTTCTGTCAGTGTTGGTAACTGCAGCCTGCTGTTTATTGACGTTCGGCAGTGGAGACAAACTTTTCCGCACATCAAACATCCTCCTGCTGTAATCACTGTCTCCTGCTGGGACCTGGAGTCTGTTTCTCTTTCTCTTTCTCGCTCATTGATTCGTTTCCTTTTGCCTTTTTTTTCAGCCACCTGAAAAACTGACCTTTTGTACGGACGGGAAGAAAACTAATAATGTAAAACACTAATAATCCAAATTGATCTGTTTGTTGTTTGTTGTTTGTTGTTTGTTGTTGTAAGTTTCCAGCTAAGGCCTGCTCCGTGTCTTCACCTGTGAGCACATGTTCACGCCATCGTCTGCAGCGACCGTTCCAACCAGGATGCTGAAAGAAGTGCCAAGACGTGTGCACCATGTTTGATATGAAAAACAACCATCACAGGAAACACGGAGCCAACTTCAAACAGAATCCACAGCCAATAAAAAAGAAGTTCTGGACTGATCCAAAGTGGTCCCTGAAGACCAGTTTGGACTGGCAGAGCCGTCCTGACTTTAAATCCTCATGTAACGGAGACTTTATTCAGACAGACTAAACGTTAAATCCACTGGGCTTTGTTTCTGTTGACTCAGACTCAACTCTTCATGCTGAAGACCTGAGACTTCAACTCCTCTCCAGCTTTGGTGTCCAGACTCGGGCTGGAAAAGGGAGGAAAATTCACACATCGGACAATTCTGGATTCCCATCGGACAGTTTCAGTTTTGTTGACGTCTTCAAATGAATTTTTCTAAAAATTGGATTGCTAAAAAAAATGTTGATTTTTCACCATCATGATGTTAAAGTTCATTCATGAATCAGTCAGAAGTCATTATAGAAGTCATGTACGTCTGTGTTTATGACAGTTGGACTCATTTAGGGACTCATCTAAAAGTATTAAATGAGACATGTTTGCGTCAGTGACCTGCACAGAAAGCTGTGACAGCTGATGGTGTAGACGTCTTTTCTTTTATACTAGAGAAACTGGTGCTCTTATAAAGCTAAGCTACAAATTAGCGGGCAGGCCACTGGAGCTCGTCGCCTTTGATTGGAGCAGAAAACTATCACACACACACACACACACACACCAGGACACTGGGTCAAACCACAGGCCCGACGCTGCTCTTGTAAAAGTGACCATAAGTCAGGATGACGAGCATGCAGAGAACGTCATGCGCAGAGAGGAGCTCAGGCTGCATCGTCCTCCATCCACTCTTTAATCTGAATAACCCCCTCAGCTCCCTCTCACCTGCAGGCCTCACACTCACACACTGAACTCTGCTCCTTCAGTTGACCCACTGGTGAAGTGAACACACAGAAGAAGCCAGCAGAGTCTGGGGCACAAACAAAACACAGAACGAGGTCACGATAAGGAGGAAGGAGCTGCTCTCACATTTCTTTGTTTAAACAGAAAAACGCACATTCCTGCTTCGCTTGTTAAGCACAAACAGAACAGCTAATAGCATGTTTCTCTCTCTCTCACACACACACACACACACAGCAGGACTGCACACACACTCAGCTGTGAGCAGAATCCTGAACCCAAACAACAGGAACCCTCCTGTTTGTAACTCCGTCTGAAGGAGGTACACAGGCCGTAGGGACTTTCTGCCATCTTTAATTTTCTTTGACCTAAATTTCACGGTTTACCGCTCAGTTATCTTTACGGTCATTCTCTGGATTACACAATGAGCCTTTTTCCACTGCAGCTCACCTTTGTTTGGATGGGCCGGGGTCGAGCTGTAAACACATGTTGGATGTTATATGACTGATATCGTCTGAGACCCAGTTTGACTCCATTTAGACTTTAAGCTCCGAGATGAAGGAGGAGCTCCAACTGTTACATAACATCAGGTCACGTTTGAGACAGACCCGAGGTTAATTGGGGTTTTCTATGTGTGTGTGTGTGTGTGTGTGTGTGTGTGTGTGTGTGTGTGTGTGTTTGACTGTTAAAGGAGGAGGAGAGAGAGGCAGTTTCAAATAGAAACTGCACTGCCCTGTGTATTTGTGTTGTTTGTATGTGTGTGTGTGTGTGTGTGTGTGTGTGTGTGTGTGTGTGTGTGTGTGTGTGATGTATAAATACATCTGTACAGGTTTTAAAGTGGTTTTGCGGTGCTCTGTATTTAGTGGAGGAATGGATAAATCTTGACTCGCCCCGTTCATGTGGCTGACTCTCTCTCTCGCTCGCTCACTCTCTCTCTCTCTCTCTTCTGCTGAGTCTGTCATTTCCTTTATCTCTCCTTCTGTCCTAACTTCAGACGGCTCATATCTCACTCTCTCACACTCAGCAGGGTTTATGGAGCAGGTTGGTCTCATGACGTTTGAAGCCACCGTGTCTCCTTCAGCAGAAACAAACACATTCAACACATTTATTAAAGGAACAGACCGTCAGTGTGTCAGAATGTACTGAGTTCACAGTAAATCAAATAGAAATGAATTTTCTCCCATCGATCCTTTTTTTTAATCTAATGTCTAAATACCCCCCTCCCCCTTCTTTATCCAGGTTTGGGACCAGCAAAGCGACTCTAAGGAGCCAAGCATGAGCGTGATTCATCTGCATGCAGTCGTCTGCTCTGGCTGCAGCTTGGAGGGTCTGTCTGTGAGTGTTTTGATGGGGGAGGGGCTCAGCACCTGCTGCTGGGTGAGAAGCAGAGCTGCTGCAGGTCAGTTCATGAGTTCACCTCAGAGTCTCCAAACTCCAGGAAAGTCGTTCGATTTGTCACTTCTTAAAAAGAGTCGCTGGAGGGTTGTGAAAAGTCGCTCAGTTGGAATTACTGTCACTGTGCAGCGTTACAGCCAATCACAGGTGGCTTTATCAGATCTTGGTCACATGATTAACCTGTTGGGTATCGAACTTTGCACCGAATGATGAGGCATATTTTGATTTCGATCAGAACTCTGTCACTGACCTTAAAGAACTCAGGATGGGTACTCAGCCCTCGGTGCACATGTTTCAGCCTCTGTGAGTGAAGGTGAAACGTACGTCCATAGACGTAAAAATCAGCTCAAACTGGAGCAGCGCTCTAGATTTCACACAGGCTTCCTTCACTGGTCTCTGTCCTGGAGGATCAGCCACACAGCAGCTCTTCTTCTCTGAAACCCTCCTCACATTTTCAGCCTGACTGACAAGCTTGCAAACAGTGTCCAGTCCAGTTTAGACACTCGGTCTTAAACTCCATCCAAAAGGCCAGTCCTCGTCTTGGTGGGTCTCTCATTGTTTGGAGTGTGTGTTCTAGTGTTTCAGCTCCAATGTGGCTTTGTTTGGTGGTGTTCAAACACGGCATGTATCAGCTGATGTTTGTTATTCCTGCTGTTGCCTCATCTGCAGCCGTGTGCGCTGATGTAAAAGCTTCCAGGTTTGCGGGTCAGGGAGTTGGTTCGTCACAGCTGGTCTGATGCTCCATAGAAACATGAAGACAAACAAACAAACGGTGATTCAGACAGTTTGGAGTTTCAATGACACGGCAGTTTAGGAGGAATCTAAGCGTGATTCTGTCCTCTAACCTGCACACGCCTCCTGCAGTCATACGTCCAGTCATCAAACGCTCATTCCTCAAAGCTTCTAACAGGATTAACACACGACCGGCAGACATTTTGACAAAATGGAGAATAAATCACAGCTACTATTTTCTTATAACGCCTGAAACACAGTTGCAGCATCTGGCCGAGGCTTCAGGCCAGCTTCAGCAGAAACACGCGCGTGTGACAGAAAGACGGATGAGGAGAGAAGGAAGGAGCGACAGGAACGACTCGTGTTTGTTTGTGTGCCTCTGCAGCCCCAGGGTCCATGTGTGTATCTGTGGTGTTTCTGTCACTCTGTGCATGCATCTGTGTGTGTGTGTGTGTGTGTGTGTGTGTGTGTGTGTGTGTGTGTAAGACATGGAGCGTGTCTGCAGGTCATTCATTCGCGTGAGAGTGTGTGACTGTGATTACACCCAAGCAATAATAACTGTTTGAGATCATTTGTAACAATCAGACTTTCCTTAAACAGAATAAATCACGAGTCGGACACACACACACACACACACACACACACACACACACACACACACACACACACACACAGACGCTCACCAGCAGGCCAAAACACAGCTGACACTCTAGACACTCGGTTTCTGCCCATGTGTGTGTGACACTGGCCAGTTCCAGCCATGCGGGCTGTAGCCATAATAGTGGTCAACAATGAGAGCGGTAGCTATGCAGACCTCCCACAGAGAGAACATATGACACACACACACACTTCTGACTGGCTCCCAGCTACTCCCCCAACATTCATTCAATAAACTGTTACTGAAAACAGTTACTGAAAACAGTTACTGAAAACAGTTAGCCACAGTGACTCTGCTAACAGGTTCAGAGCATCCATGGACATCACAAAGACCAAAACCAAAAAAATAACCAAAAAATAACCAAGAAAGGAACCAAAAAGAACCAAAAAGAACCAAAAAATAACCATTATATAAAAAAATAAACAAAAATTACCATAAAATATCAAAAAATAAACAAAAATAACCCCCCCCCAAAAAAACCCCCAAAATAACCAAAAAGAACCAAAAAGAACCAAAAAAAGAACCAAAAAGAACCAAAAAGAACCAAAAAGAACCAAAAAGTAACCATTATATAAAAAAATAAACAAAAATTACCATAAAATATCAAAAAATAAACAAAAATAACCCCCCCCCAAAAAAACCCAAAATAACCAAAAAAAGAACCAAAAAAAGAACCAAAAAGAACCAAAAAATAACCATTATATAACAAAAAATAAACAAAAATCACCATAAAATATCAAAAAATAAACAAAAATAACCCCCCCCAAAAAACCCCAAAATAACCAAAAATAACCAAAAAAATATTAATAAAAAAAAAACAAAACAAAAAGAACCAAAAAATAACCCATAAATAACCAAAAATAATCATAAAATAACCAAAAATAATCATAAAAGAACCAAAAATAACTAAAAGCTTCTTTGATCCTAGTTTAATTTTTGATGACTGCCATCTAAAGAGATCCTTCAGATCCAACAGCAGTGGACACTTTAAGTCTGACTTCACTGGATTTGATGACTGATAGTTTATCACGTAATCCCAACAAGTCTGAAGCTCTGCAGATCTCCAGCTGTTGACCCTTAAAGGTCCATTTCTCCTGATTTTCCTTTAATGAAACACCCACTTTCAACTGAACCTTCTCAGATCCAAAGATGTTATATTTCTGGACAAAGCTGATGTTACAGAAACCACGTGTGATGCGAACTCTTACCGTAACAACAGCTGTTTTTCAACGACGTGTTGTTTTCTGTCATTTCAGTCAACAAACGACGACGACGCTTAAAAACTCCTCACACTCAGTCAAAAAGGTGAGTTTCATAATCCGACATCTGTTTCTAATATCTACAGTGTCTGTGCTTACATGTGTTAACACGAGACACATCATGAGAGCATGTACGTAATTCACATGACATGATGGCGGCTCAGGCTCATTTCATACTGGTTTGAAAATCCTGATTTTTTTTTCTGACATTATTTTCTGAGCTGCATGTGTGAACTCAAACAGACCCTAAATGTCCTCAAAAGGTTTTCCTCATGCACGCACTACCCTCCGTCCCCAACACAAGCTGAACTCAGTATAAGAAGCTGAGAGTGTCTGAGACGTCCATCCAGCTGTGAGGTGGAAGATCTCTGAGACACAAGATAAGCAAAGAAATCCTCTCAGAATGTAGAAGGTCACACCAGGAGAAGCTCCTGACTCATATTGTTCAGATGATGCTGAACCTCCATGATGAGACTAAGAGCCTGAGTCACATGAACACATCTCACTGCACCTTCAGCACTTCATTTGGTGTTTCCATGGAAACGTTCTTATCTACACATCTGTTTATTGGTCCATTAAGCAGTAAACAGTGAACTGATTATTTGTCTGTTGTTTATAATGAGATGAATCCATTAACATGATGACACAGTTCTATTTGTGACTGACTCAGTTTGGGAAAAGTCTCTGAAAACTTAAATGACATTTAGAAATATAACAGCAGATGTGTTTGTATGTCTGCTTATTGAAAAGAACATGTTTAATATTCATACATGTATGTGACCAGGTTAATGCAGTTTATAGAGATTTCTGAGGAACATTAAAGGCTGTGTGTTGTTCCTCAGTGAGGTCTGTGGGCGCTGTCGGCTCAGTGACGGCTGTGTGTGGACGCAGGCCCCACGTGTTGGCTTTGACCTGTAGATATCAGGCTGTGTGTGGACACACTGGTCTTCTGCAGTTCTCCAGGACTTTGCAGCCGTTAAGGAGTCCAGTGAAGACGTCCCAGCCGTGTGGGAGTCCTGTGTGATATATGACCCTAACCTGCAGCCACAGACGTTCACAGAGAGGTTTCAGCCCTTCAACACTGAGCTGCAGCTTCAGTTTATCCTGACTGCAGGTCCACACGTCAACTAACAGTAAATAAGCTGAAACACCATTTCCAAGAATTCATGAGGAGGCTGAGGACAGACGGGGTTTGATGACATCATCATAAGTCTGCAACAGTTAAACTGTCGGTCAGGTTTCAACTCCTGCGACACGCAGCGAGCGGGGATCTGACTCAGCCAGGTTTACTGACACTGCAGGTTTTTCATCATGGCTGAACTTTCCGTGTTTTAAACGGTCTGAAGCTCCACCATGAAAAGTGAAACATGGATGTGAAACTGAAACTTTGTTTGTTCAGTGGTTTGACTTTTGGAAGTGATGGAGACGAATTTATACATGACGAATATATGAAACCTGAAAAAGAAAAAAACCTCAGATCCAAACAATAAATAAAAGCTTTTCTTATCTTTACCTGTAAATTCACCTTGTCCTCTCACTCCTGTCCTCACCTGTCGCCCCCTTTTCATGCTCACGTCCTCCCCTCTCCACTCCTCTCTCACTTCTCCTTCTCCTCCCTCAGCTTTCCAGGGAACTCCGTCTGTTTCTGATTAGCGTTCTCATGTAAACCCAAATTGTGATTAAACAAACACTGTGTGAGTGTGTTTGGCTCTGTATCAAGTTTTTTTTTTCCCCTCTCTCTTAAATACACGCACGCACACACACACACACACACACACACACACACACACACACACACACACACACACACAAGCAATGCCAGGGACGTGTATTTAAGTAGACATGTACAAACGAATGCATGACATATACAAACATTTAAGCACGTATGTAGACGCAAGCAGAGACGCAATTTAGTAAACTATGTGTACACATTTAGCATAAATAAGATAACTACATACCTCATATTCACACACACACACACACACACATATATATATATATACTCTAACTGCACCGTTAAAGACATGCAGCCTCATGTACACGTATGAACAAACAGCGTCTTCCATCTGTTCTCAGAAACCTTCACAGGCTAATGTCAGTAAGGGTTAGCTCGGTTTGCTAGCAGCTCCACAGCTACCCCCCCCCCATCCTGCTCACCTCATTGGAGAGGTTAAATCACTACCACATGCAGCCCCTCTACTATTTCAGTGTTAGCGTATAAAAATTCTTTGTTATAGCAAAAAGAAATTCTACAAGCCCCCAACCTCCCACGAACATTTCATAGGTCCAGGCCCTGCGGCGAGCTAGCTAGCTAACTAGCTGCTAAAGTCGGCAGCTGAGAGGGAAGGTGTTACTGCCCTGAACGTTCAGACCTCCTGACTGGATTGTTTCACTCGCTCCAGGATGACACAGATGAGCTAACACTCAGAAACAGGAAAACTTCCCAACAAGTACGTTCAAAACTTAGCGCAGAGCATCAGACTTCAAACACACACATTCACTTAAACATGCAGATAGAACGTATCACCCTGGAGACTGAACTGAACCTGGAGAGTCGACGATGACCTTTAAAAGTTTAGAAACAGACAGTAACATCACTTCATTTATATTTTCCTGCAGGTAAAAAGGTAATCCTGTCCTCAGGTCCCCACAACGTGCTCCACTCAGACAGCTGAAGACCTCCGTTTAGCCTAAAGTCAGTACACACACACACACACACACTGATCTTTTCTCATACACTGCTGTCACTATGGTAACCTGCCTACCTGAAGTGAATGTCTGCACAGCACCAGATGAACACAGACCTAGAAATTATAATACAAGACTCAGACGAGTGCAAGAAGACACAGTTTTTCTTTATCCTCATTTACTGAGCACACACACACACACACACACACACACACACACACAGGAGTCAAAGTGGTCAGGAGGACACTTTACCCTCAGCGTCTCTGAGTCACTGAGAAGCTTTCAGTTAATTTAAATATGTTGTTGTTGTTGTTTGTTGTTGTTGTTGTTGTTTCAGACACGCCCAGCTGTCAGGACCCCAGTGTCGTCCTCCTGATGTTCATGTTTGTGTATCTGTGTGTAATTTTATCCTCTTGACGGCTCTGGTCTGAATTTCAAATGCTTATAAAAACAGTTCAGGGTTTTATTTTGAATATGGAGGCTCCCTCACACGACGTAAAGTCAACATAGAGGGATGAAGTGTTTTCTCCTCCAGCAGAAACTAAAATAATCAGATTATTTTTAAGGAAGTATTTTAAGAGATGTATGAAGGAATGCATGAGGCTTCTCAAATAAAACTTTTCTCTGACTGTTCCAAACCTCCAAGACTGATATTATTCACTCTCTTCATCTCTCTCTCTCTCTCTCTCTCTCTCTCTCTCTCTCTCTCCTTGGTTTTTGGTATCTCTGCAGTGTGTATTTATCTAAATGTGTCGCACTGCTGACTGTGCTGTGGGAAAACACACAAAAGCACTGGAGCCTCTGAAAGCAGCTGAAGTTCAGAGAAATCTCAGTCAGGTTCACTTCTCTTTCCTCAGACATGTAAATCTCAGTATGGGCCCTGTGGTGCAGCTGCACAGTGGAGCCTATAGGCCTCCTTGTGTAGTTTCCTGTCAGTTTTCTGGCGTGTTGTCTAATGTTTAGGACGTTTTTCTGCAGACATGTAAATATAATAATAATAATAACAGTTTTTATTGCTCATTATATCACAGTGTATGAGCCCTGTGGTGCAGCATGAGACCTTTGGGCCTCCTGGTGCAGCTTGATGCCAAAACATGCTGCAACTACCATCAAGTGAGGAGTAACCTGGCTGCAGCTGCGCACCAGGGTTTGAACCTGTGAGTCATGTTTAATAATTAGGAGGTTTAAAGTGGGCGTGCGGTTTCATATAAAGCCTGGCCTGACCCACACACACACACACACACACACACACGCAGGCTGTGACTCTACATCCAGTACCCATGGTGTTAAAACAGTGTGAGACATGGCGTGACTGACTCGCTCCTGTGCCTGTGTGTGTGTGTGTGTGTGTGTGTGTGTGTGTGTGTGTGTGTGTGTGTGTGTGTGTGTGTGGGTCTTATTTGTTTCTCAGCAGCATCCAGTGGTGTGGAAACCAAACAAAGAGCTGGGATCCTACTGACGAGGAAAACAGTCCTACAGCTCCTGACGGCAACACACACATTAAAATCTGTTTGCTGTGTGTGTGTGTTTGCTGTGTGTGTGTGTGTGTGTGGGGGGGGGGGGGGGGGGGGGGGTCCATGAGGCACCACTTCAGGTAGTTTACGCTCACCCCCCCTCACCCTCTGACTGTTGCCACCAAATCAGCTGAGGCCCCTGTCTGCAGCAGCCAATCAGAGGACAGAGAGGCTCCACCCTCTTCCTGAAACACTAACCGTTACATTCCAGCAGGTAAACTGAGGCAGTCGCCTCTAAATGGACAATTAGCTCAGATTAAAGGCAGCTCCTCATCTTCCCCCATTAACTTAATAAGGAGGAAAAGACGTCTCAAATGACCCCCCCCCCCCCCACAACCCCCCCCCCCCCCCCCGCTCCCCTCAGCCTTCACTTTCCCTCTCATTCCTCTCTCTCTCTCTCTCTCTCTCTCTCTCTCTCTCTCTCTCTCTCTCTCTCTCTCTCTTTTCTACATTATTACCAGTGAAGCTGCATTTATAGTAACTGGGGGTGATGCATCAGGTGGTTCAGTGCCTTGCTCAAGGGCCAGAGCTCAGTCATGATGCAGTGATGTCTCGTTACACTCTGAGGTTGTAAAATTGTAAAACAAATGTTCAAAGTTTGAAGTTTCTCTTTGTCATTTCTGTAAATTAACTGTAATTTATCTGAACTGGATTCAGCTGCTCAAACATGTATAAATATAAAACATGTTGGTTTGTCATAAACAGACATGCAAACACGTCTAATTCAGTGTTTGTAAATAAAGTTGATAAAATAAAAAAAAATCCCCCAAAATTTCATAAAGTTTCTCGACGAATTTTTAGAAAAATTAATTGAAGCTGACGAAAACAAAAACCTGAAAAGTTCTGACATTCCTGAGCTGAGCTGATCAGCTTTGCTCTCAGCTTTTTGTTTCTTCCTTTAACGTGTCGGGAACGTATCTGAGGCTGAATCTCTGCCTGAAGTCAGTGAGCATGTCGGGATTATACATCTCTGTCAGGGACACTCTGCCTGGATTAAATCCCTGACCAGCCTCCCTCTGGACACAGACTCACTTTTCGTTCCATTAAGCTTCAAAAAACCCTTTAAGGTGGAACGTTGGTCTGTCGCAGTGAAGCAGAGATAAGAAACAGGAAGAAGAGAAAATATCAGGTCAATCTGTCAGATTATTGGACGTCCTGCTGATTTTTACCTTTTATTCTAAAACATTTTAATGACCATCTCTATCAAACCACACACTCATTAACACGTTGGTATAATTAAATAATTCATTAAGTTCTGGATGTTCGACCTTTAACTCGTCTCCGGTCTGGTCACAGGCCGCCTGTCCGTAACGAGCTCCTCTCAGCACGTCTCAGAGTCGTTATGTAACACTCAGCCTCTGAGGTTCGGTCTGAGCTCCGCTGATGAAGGATGAGACGTTACTCTCGTTCTTCTTCTTCACTTCTTCCTCTGCTCTCATGCAAACCAATCAGCTGCAACCTGAGCTGCTCCAACACAGGAGGACGCTGCTTCACGAGGGTCCCGCCAGTGAAGCCAAGAGCTGGGGGCCCCACACACACACGAATACACACACACACACACACACACACTCCAACCAGCAGAGCAGAAAGTGAAGATAAGAGGATGGGGCTCAGTCTGGGTCAGTGTTATTAGTCTGGAGACTCGTGGACTCAGAGTAAACCTGGATCAGGCTCTGAAACCAGCTCTGAAGCAGACCAGCAGAACGTTTCCTGATTGGCTCGTTTCAAAACCAGAAATTCAGAGAGTTTCTCACAGCTGCAGACCATCTTCCTCTGAGCCTGATCTGTGTGTGTGTGTGTGTGTGTGTGTGTTTACGTGTGTTTAAGTGTGTGATAGTGTGTGTCTCTGCAGTCTGTGGGGGGAACCCACCACAGACTGCACACACTGAAAGCCACAGACTCCAGTCCACCATCCGTCTACATCGCCATCACCATCTTTGTTTTCCCTCTGACCCCCCCCCCCGCTGAGCACCTTCAGGGTCACAGACGTCCCATCAGCCCTCAGACCCTCACCCTCCACCCCATGACCGCCCTGAGACCTCTCCCTGCTCAGTCAGAAGGTTTCCAGTGAGACCTGAAGCCATCTTGGACTCCTCCCCCCTCTGCGCTCCTCTCAGCAGGATCCAGACTCTGGTCGGAGCCGTTATCCCTCTGATACCCCTCTCACTCTTACCTTCCAACCCCCCAAACATCACCGCCCACCAACCCCCGCCTGCCCCCCTAACCCTGGTCCAGATCCCTGCCTCTCCTGCTCTCCAAACCTCAAACCACGAGGCTTTAATAGGAGGTTAAGAGGTAATTCCTATCACACTGCCATCATTTAATACCAAACCAAGGCTGACAGGGAGGAAGGTTACGAACCTCCAGCTACAACACACACACACACACACACACACACACACACACACACACACACACACTCTTACTCTCCTGCTGGTTCGCTGTCTGTATTCGTCTCTCTCCTGCTCAAACAGCTGCTCTTTTACAGCCTCCGTGTCTCGACTCCGCTCCCTTTAACCCTTTCACCTCTCCTCAGCGCACCTTGATTCTGACCACACCTCCACCTCTGAAACTTGCAGGAAAACACGGCGTGAAAGAAGAAACGTGAGGAGGAAAGTCCAGACTGTGCTTCAGACTGATGGCAAAGGAGGGATATAAAGAACATGAGATTTATCACGTTCGGTTTGGAACACGCTCACCTTTTCCACTTGCTTAGCGAGTGGACTGAGCGCTCCACAGGGAGCCATTATCAGCCGGCGATAAATACCAGCTATCAGGAACAATTAGAGGTTTTATAGCAGAGTGAGCCAGGAACTCATCTGTCACTCACAAAGAGACAGGCTCTCCCAGAGTGTGTGTGTGTGTGTGTGTGTGTGTGTGTGTGCAGGTTCGCGTCCCTGATCCTCTCATGAGGGGGCTTCATCTGCGTGTGATCCTGGAAGCCACAGTTGACGTAAATGACAATCTGCTCTCAGTCATAACCGCCTGAGCTGCTGTCTTCAGCAATACATCAGAGCCTCCACCACAGACATATGAAACACACCATCAGTCTGTCACCAGGCGCAGACGGAGCTTTCACAGCGGGCACCCTGCTGTGAGCGATCTGATCTCCTGTGTGTCTGCTGCCAACAGGAGATAAAACACCGAGAGCTTCAGGAAACATGAGGGACTTTATTTTCATGGTCATAAACCGCCGTTACTCCAACAATCACTGCTGCAGGCGCTGTTTTCCTCCAGCGTCTGGAGCTGCCTCTGACCTGTCTGAAGATCACATCCTCTCTGTGCTCCAGGAGCCTGGAGATCACATCCTCTCTGTGCTCCAGGAGCCTGACCTGTCACACATTCTGATCCCTGAGCTTCGATTCTCTGACACAGAGCCAAAGACGAGGCTTTCCTCTGTGGACTCGTTTCATTGGAGGACAGAGCGGACAGAGCAGCGACACGGAGAGAGGAAGTGGGGACGTCAGACCTGAGAGCGATGGCCTCTCTGATACCCCTTTTCAACCAAGCTGGTTCCAGGGCTGGTTCGGAGCTAGAGCCAGACGTAGCACCAGTTCTTTGGTTTTCCACAGACTAAACACCGGCTGCTTGGTAAGCACCAACTCTTTGCTGGGCCAGCAGAAAGAACCACGTTACGTCGGGGGCTACGGGCTTACGTCAGGGGGTGGGGGTGGGGGCGGGATTATTGACCAACCAAAGCAGAGTCAAAACACGGAAGAGAGCCATTTTTAAAAAGATGAGGTTGGGGTAAGAGAGAAACAGAAGAAGAAGAAAAGTGAAACAATGGATTTCAAAGCAAAGCAGCATGGACGGCACCCGTTAGTGGAAAAGCAAACGGTTCTTAACCGGTTCGCATTTGAACCAACTGTGAACCGGCTCTGGCACCAGCCCTGGAACCAGCTTGGTTGAAAAGGGGTATGATAGGCTCCAAGACTGAACCGCTGAGGCGGGACCAGCTTCAACACGAGCAAAAGAAAATCTGAGAGAATCCAGAGACAGCTCCAGGTGGCCGAGCTGTGAGGGGGGTGATACCTGCAATACCTGGAGGATGATGACTCAGCGGTCTGAGTTTCTTTAGGGGTCAAATTTCACAGGCAACATGTATGAAGAGCTGCTTAAAGAACACGAAACTTAAATGTTGGAGTTCCTCCAAAGCTACAAAAACAAGGAATCATTTAACATGTTCAGAACGATGGAAACGTCACATGACCTTTAAAGTCTGCTCCTATTGGTCACCTCTCAGTGACCTCCTGCTGTAGAAGGTAAAACACAGAGAGAGAGAGAGAGAGAGAGAGAGAGAGAGAGAGAGAGAGAGAGAGAGAGAGAGAGAGAGAGAGTGTGTGTGTGTCTAAAGCAGGAGTAAAACACACTCTCTGTGTTGGACGTCACAGCAGGTGAACTTGTTGCTCCACCTGAAGTCGTCTCAACACAAACAGCTGGAGGTCTGAAGGTGTTTCACCTGCAGCCTGAGCCGACACACAGTCTGAGGAGCAGACAGACAGACAGACAGACAGACAGCACACAGGGGAGGACACACAGACAGGCTGATCGGACTCAAACATACACACACAGGCTCAAAGGAAGGCAGTGAGTGTGTGTGAGTGTGTGTGGGAATGTGGGGTGAAACACAAAGAGAAAGAGAGAGAGTGGGAGGCTCCTCTTCATCAGTTTGACCCACAGTTACACTCAACACTCAGAAAAACCAACACAGGTCCAAGAAAAACACTCACTGCAGGAACACTTTCAGCTTCAAACACACACACACACACACACACACACACACACACACACACACACACACACACACACACACACACACACCTGTGAGACTCTTTCTCAACCTCTCAACAGGAGCACAGAGCAGCGCTGTGTCACCTGGCACAGGACTTGAACCTTCAACCTCGGTTAAAAGTTCTGACATCGCACAAACGTCTGTTTTCAAAGAGATCATGTTTCACATCAAAAGAGAACAAGAAGAGGCAGAGAGCGAGCACCTGAGGAGTAGGAGGAGGAGGAGGAGGAGGAGGAGGAGGAGGAGGAGGAGGAGGAAGAAGAGGAGGAAAACAGAAAGGCGTGTACTCACAGCCGTCCGAGCTTTGGGTTGGACTGGAAGAGGAGCTCTGGGAGGAACTGGAGTTTGTTCCTGTTCAGACGACTGGAGAGAAAAAAGAGGAGGAGACTGAGTGAGACACTGATTCATTTAAGACTCAGACATATCAGCGCACACACACACACACACACACACACACACACTCATCAGTGATTCAACCATCACTACACAGGGGAGTGCATCCCCTTACAGGTCAGTGGGTTCAGGGGTCAAAGGTCAAACTCATGGGAAAGTCTGTGTGGTTTCCTCCAATCATGACCTCCAGGTTATCGAGCTGTGTTTCATGTGTGTGTGTGTGTGTGTGTGTGTGTGTGTGTGTGTGTGTGTGTGTGTGTGTGTGTGTGTGTGTGTGTGTGTAAACACAGACAGTGGGGTGTGTGGTGATGATGACCCGTTTCATACACACTTCATGAACAGTCACACAGAGGTTGATCTGATGGACCCTCATCTTCAGGTCCAAAGAGCTGAAACCTGAATAAAAAGGACTTTTTCTTCACACCAGGGTTTTTCTCGGTCTTTGATGGTTTTTGATTTTTTCTGTGCCGTGCAGTAAAGTCTCCACAGGCCGGACTTCAGAGCACTCGGCTCTCTGTGCTCCAGCAGGGTTTTCTTATGAACGGCTCTGATTTGTTGTTATTGTTTTCTTGTTTACAGGTTGGTGTGTTGTTGTGAACCTGTCCCCAGGTTCAGCACAGTCTGCAGTCAGGTCAGAGAGGTTTGGACCCTTAATGACAGAGTGAGGTTGTTTACTGAGCTGTAGAGGAGTGAAGATCATTTATATGTGTTTTAGTCCACTGCCCCCCCCCCCCCTTACCCTGAAGCCCTGGAGTTAATCTGTTTATATTTCAGCAGACGTGATGCTAACGCTAAAGTCCTAAAACATCAGGTCCTCTGAAACTCTCAGCTCCTTTAAATCAGGTCTACAGCAGCCGAGACCTTTGAACCTTATTTTTTTAACATTTTTTTATTATTTGTTTTGATTTTTGCTGTTATTTTGTTTCTCGTTTCAAACTTCAGGTTACTGTTGGCTGTAACCATGGCAACAAAACAACAACTATACTCTGTGTAACTCTGGTACGAACGCGTCCCACAACTGAGCAGAGTAACAGAGAGAGAGAGAGAGAGAGAGAGGGGGGGGGGGGGGGGGGGGGGTGCTGGCTGCTGGTGATGCGTTCACTGAGCCCTGTAATTCTCAAACACACAATAACTGATCTGAACCATGAGAACCAACGAAGAACTAGAACTGGATGAGCGCTAGAAGAAAAAGTGTGTGCGTGTGCGTGTGTGTGTGTGTGTGTGTGTGTGTGTGTGTGTTAGTGTGTGTGTGTGTGTGTGTGTGTGTGTGCGTGTGTTCAGAGGGAAGGTGTGGTTGGCTGCTGCACAGATAGATGAGGACGGGGCGTCTGCAGGGAGTCAAAGTGTTATCAAGCTACCAGAGCATGAGGCTGAGAAATGAGGCGTGGAGGGAAACGAGGGGGGGGGGGGGGGGTCAGGGGGGGTCAGAGAGTAGAATCTGTGCTGGAGAAGACACAGACTCTGACCTTTTGACCCTGCTGATAATGATAATATGACCCTGACTTTCACTCTGGTGTGCCCCAATGGAAAGAGAAGAGCTCTGACTCAGTCTGTTGGTGACTCTGTTTCAGCTTTTTAGGAACGTGTTGCAGCATCAGATTCAAAATGAGTGAATACTTACTAATTTACAGAAAACAAATAAAGTTTATCAGTTTGAACAGTGAACATCTCGTCTTTGTGGTGTGTTCAGGTGAATTCAGGTCAAACAGGATTTATAAATCACTGTTTTCTGTTTTTATTTTTGTTTTATGTAAAGTCCAAACTTCACTGGAGTTGAGTTTTTATCATATTTTGTTATCAAGACACTAAACAACGTGGTCAGTTTTTTTATATCAAGCAGGAAAACAGTGATGATGTTCTTCATGACTTCAACATTCTGTGTTTTGACTAACGGGACTCTCGTCTCTTTAAGAGATGAGATCAGCTCCATGTTTTTCACGTTGTGATGCCATAAATCTCACAGACTCAGCACCACGACCTCTCGCCCCTGACCTTTGACCCCGACAGGCAGAACATCAGAGGAGCTGTCAGCTAAGCATTTTAAAAAGCATTTCACTATCAGGGAAGTAAAAACTTCAGGGGCCTCTTCGCTCCTGTCCCATCAGCTGAGCTTTCCTCCTCAACGCGCTCAGCCGACGCAGAGAAAACACACGTCATCCGAACGAAATGAGATATTACGTCTGATTTCCAGAAAGAGCCGGATCAAGGAAACGCTCCTCAGCCCTGACCTTTGACCCCTCCTGACACACTGCATTAAAAAGCCTTTTAACACCAAAGCAACGCGTCACCTCCGGCTTTCTCTATCAGACCTGTGATCTCCTTTAGGAGAGATACACATGTTGCTGCCACTCACAGGCCCTGATAAGCATCCAGTCACATGACCTTTCAGTGACTGACATCATGAGACTGTGGAGGGACGTCTAAAGGACTTTAACGTGTTTTCATTCCTTAAAAACAAGTCACCACCTGAACAGACTCACCGCTGAAATATCTCTCAGCCTCTGCTCGAGTCACAGACGTTAATTCATCACTGCAGAAACAAAAAGATCCCACATTCTGCAGGAGGTGCTGAGCTGAGTGAAACAAGCAAAACACATGAAGTCCTACAGGAGACGGTGTTTCAGAGACGGTGGAAACATTCTGAAACACGGCAGCAGGTCTTCATGCAAAGCTTCATCTCAACACAGGCACAAACACTCAGGTGTGTGTGGGAAGAGCTCTGACACCCTCATTCTGTTGACTAGAGCCTCAGTGTAAGCTCACCAAAACACACACACACACACACACACACACACACACACACACACACACACACACACACACACACGCACACAGTATCTGTGAGAGATTCCACTGTTGTCTGTGAAGGGGGGGCTGTGGTGTCGTCCAGGTACACTCCTCTGTGTTACACACTCACAGCTCAGTTAAAGGTCCTGTGGTGTGTTGTGGTGTGTTGTGGTGTTTCAGCTGTTTGCAGCATGTCTGGTTGTCTTAAAGGGATATTTTACTCTGCAGACAGAAAAACACGTGAACTGCACACATGATCCTGAGTTGCTTATAAGCGGCGCATTAAAATTTCAGAGTCACTCCAACGTTCTTGATTTGCATGTGAAACTTTTGAAGTGATTGTTTTCATTTACATCATGGCGTTGTGTGCACGTGTGCACGTGTGCATGTGTGCATGTGTGCATGTGTGCATGTGTGCACACGTGTGCACGTGTGCACTCTGATCTGTTTTTAAACCTGCATCTTTTTTATAGTCTGACTTTAATGTCATTGTGTCATTCCACCAAACCATCCCAGGATAATGAAACGTATAAATTCATAATAAAACTAACTGTGAAACACGTTTCTGTATTAACCCATCCTGCACATTGATCTGATTTCATATTTAATAATAAACATGTTAAAGATTCATTTAAAGAACCTTCAACTCTGCAAAAATAATATTTTTATCCACTTCCTGAAGTTAGACTTCACCATGAAACATAATCACTTCAATCCTTCAGAAATGTCATTTTTACATATTTGTGTTTCCTCCTGATCTCAACGACACTCTAAGTTTGTTTTCTTAAAGAAATTAAAGTCAGTTCAGTTTAAACTCAGTCTTCAGTGGTGTCCCTGGTTTGACTCAGTCCTGTTACCCTACCCCCCCCCCCCCCTCTGAAACATGTGGAATAAAACAGTTTCTGTTGAATCACTGTGATGAGCTAAGTGTCAACATGCTGTTAGCATCAATGCTATGAGGCTATATTTCATGTGTTTGCTAATTCTCTGCTAAAAACTCATTCCTGTTACTTTCAGTCCTGTTACTCAGGACCAGGACCAGGACCAGGACCAGGAGCCAGCAGAGTCCTCTAGTCCTCTTGTCAGCTGGTTTATTAGTCTGAATAATAGTTCAGCTCATGCTGATTTTGATCATTTGGTCGTTTTAGAGTTTGAATGACTTCAGTTGTTGAGATTTCAGATCAGTTTGATGATGATGATGATGATGATGATGATGATGATGATGATGATGTGAATATAATCCTCACAGTGAACCAAGCTCCCACAAAGTGCTGCAGAGAAGCAGCAGGAAATAAGCTGACAGACTGTAAACAGGCTTCTTACAGCTCACAGGAGTTTAGAGAACAGGACTGAGGAACATGAAACATCTTCAGCTCAGGAAGCTTTGAAACAGGAAACACAGAGACCTGAGACGGACCAGGACCAGGACCAGGACCAGGACCAGGACCAGGACCAGGACCAGGACACATTCAGAGCAGAATGAGTCTGATCAGATTCAGAGCTGAAGAAATTTAACTTCATTTTTACAGAGTTACAACAAACAAGTGGCAGCGTTTTCCTTTAGATTGCTCAGACCAGGTACAGTATCAGTGTCTGATGCTGGACTTACAGTCTCTCCAGCAGTCTGAGGTCTTGGAAGGCTCCTCTCTCCACCACAGTGATCTGGTTGTCCTCCAGGTGCCTGCAGAGATCGATAGAAAGACACAGAGAGAAAAACAACAACTGTTTACTCCAGACAGACCATTCCAGCAGAGACTGACTGAGACAGATCAACACAGACCGAGAAGATATCAGTGACTGTATTAACTTCAGGAGATCCTCCTGTGCATTAGAACTCAAGAGGAGGGTCTGATAGCTGGGAAGACCTTCAGCAGCCAAGCCGACCTGATGGATCAAACTCAAAGAAGAAAGAGGAGATAACTCTTCATATCTGGACAGAGCAGCTTCAGCCGCTTGCCAAAGAGAAATTGAGAGATTTTAAACACGAAGGGGAGAAGCTTCAACTTAAAAAAGACTCCATAAACAAGCAATCAGTGCGCTGGAAAAAGCACCTGGCAGTCAGCAAAGGTTTAAGAGTTTAGAACACGCAACTTTTCAGAAATGTCACAACCTTCAGAGCCAAAACAAACACTTAACAACCCATCCCTCTTACTCCTCAGAGGATACCTGATTCATCATCCGCCTGTGTGTGTGTGTGTGTGTGTGTGTGTGTGTGTGTGTGTGTGTGTGTGTGTGTGTGTGTGTGTGTGTGTGTGTGTGTGTGCGTGTGTGTGTTCATGTTTTAAGGCGATCTAAAGTCTTCCAGATGGGACACAGAGAAGAAGAGAGAATGCTCTCAGTGATATGGGTGTGTTTATATTTTCTGTCTGAAGACGTTAAGACTGACATCTGAAAACAGGAGAGACCTGAAGAATGAAGACGCTGATTTAAGAGCAAGAGGAGAAGAGGGATGAGGAGGGAGAAAACGAAAGAAAACGAAAGAAAATGAAAGAAAAGAAGGAGAGAAGAGACAAGGATCAGTGATTAAGGGATGGAGGAGCCAAGAGTGCGACCAGAGGGGAATTCAACAAAGACCGGAGAGGTTAAACCATCAGAGAGCAGATCTGCCCTCAAGACTCTGAACTGTTTTGGTTTGACCTTCCATGAACACACGGCTGTTTTACAAACTCTGATACTGGACCGTCCTCCAGGATCTTTACTATAACACACATGAGGACTCAGGAATGTCTGGAGTTACGACTGAAACGTAAAGTTGGCTCAAATACATCAGATCAAGACCACAGACCCTCTAAAACAAGGGGTACAGGTACTCCCAGGGGTACAGGTACTCCTGGGGTACAGGTACTCCTGAGGGTACAGGTACTCCTGGGGGTACTCAGGATTCAGAAACGTAGATTTAAAAAACGTGGACCAATCAAACTTCCTTTAACACTCATGTATTCGGTGGATGTTTGAGTCAAATATTAGTCTGAGTTCATAAGCTGAACATCATCATATTCAGGAGGTTATTTTCTGAGTCTCCCTCAAACCAGAGTGACATCACAGATAGGAGCAGGCGGCTGAAGCAGCATCGATGCTGAAACCAGAACCAGCATTAATTCACCAGTACACAGCAACATGTGCTTTCATGTGGAGGTTCTCAAATTGTGGTCAGCGGACCACCAGTGGTCCACCACACACACACTCACACCTACAGGCAACTTAAAATCAGCAGGTAACCTGATGAGCGTGTCTTTGGACTGTTGGAGGAAGCTGGAGAACCCACACATGTACGGGGAGAACACGCTAACAACACACAGAAAGACACACTGTGCCGGAACTGGGATTCTAACTAGTGACCTTTGTGAGGTAAGACCGCAGCACTAACCGTTGCACCACCGTGCAGCCTCATGTATTTATCATCAGATGAGAACAGCTCTGTGTCTTGGTACCAGCTGAGGCTCTGTGAGTTCTGTCTGTGAGTTCTGTCTGTGAGTTCTGTCTGTGAGTTCTGTCCTCTGTGAGTTCTGTCTGTGAGTTCTGTCTGTGAGTTCTGTCTGTGAGTTCTGTCTGTGAGTTCTGTCCTCTGTGAGTTCTGTCTGTGAGTTCTGTCTGTGAGTTCTGTCTGTGAGTTCTGTCCTCTGTGAGTTCTGTCTGTGAGTTCTGTCCTCTGTGAGTTCTGTCCTCTGTGAGTTCTGTCTGTGAGTTCTGTCCTCTGTGAGTTCTGTCCTCTGTGAGTTCTGTCTGTGAGTTCTGTCTGTGAGTTCTGTCTGTGAGTTCTGTCCTCTGTGAGTTCTGTCTGTGAGTTCTGTCTGTGAGTTCTGTCCTCTGTGAGTTCTGTCCTCTGTGAGTTCTGTCTGTGAGTTCTGTCCTCTGTGAGTTCTGTCTGTGAGTTCTGTCTGTGAGTTCTGTCCTCTGTGAGTTCTGTCTGTGAGTTCTGTCTGTGAGTTCTGTCTGTGAGTTCTGTCCTCTCTGAGTTCTGTCTGTGAGTTCTGTCTGTGAATTCTGTCTGTGAGTTCTGTCTGTGAGTTCTGTCTGTGAGTTCTGTCTGTGGGTTCTGTCTGTGAGTTCTATCTGTGAGTTCTGTTCTCTGTGAGTTCTGTCTGTGAGTTCTGTCTGTGAGTTCTGTCCTCTGTGAGTTCTGTCTGTGAGTTCTGTCTGTGAGTTCTGTCTGTGAGTTCTGTCTGTGAGTTCTGTCCTCTGTGAGTTCTGTCTGTGAGTTCTGTCTGTGAGTTCTGTCTGTGAATTCTGTCTGTGAGTTCTGTCTGTGAGTTCTGTCTGTGAATTCTGTCTGTGAGTTCTGTCTGTGAGTTCTGTCCTCTGTGAGTTCTGTCTGTGAGTCTTGTCTGTGAATTCTGTCTGTGAGTTCTGTCCTCTGTGAGTTCTGTCTGTTAGTTCTGTCTGTGAATTCTGTCTGTGAGTTCTGTCTGTGAGTTCTGTCTGTGAGTTCTGTCTGTGAGTTCTGTCCTCTCTGAGTTCTGTCTGTGAGTTCTGTCTGTGAATTCTGTCTGTGAGTTCTGTCTGTGAGTTCTGTCTGTGAGTTCTGTCTGTGAATTCTGTCTGTGAGTTCTGTCCTCTGTGAGTTCTGTCTGTGAGTTCTGTCTGTGAATTCTGTCTGTGAGTTCTGTCTGTGAGTTCTGTCTGTGAGTTCTGTCCTCTCTGAGTTCTGTCTGTGAGTTCTGTCTGTGAGTTCTGTCTGTGAGTTCTGTCTGTGAATTCTGTCTGTGAGTTCTGTCTGTGAGTTCTGTCCTCTGTGTGTTCTGTCTGTGAGTTCTGTCCTCTGTGAGTTCTGTTCTCTGTGAGTTCTGTCTGTGAGTTCTGTCTGTGAGTTCTGTCTGTGAGTTCTGTCTGTGAGTTCTGTCTGTGAGTTCTGTCTGTGAGTTCTGTCCTCTGTGAGTTCTGTCTGTGAGTTCTGTCCTCTGTGAGTTCTGTTCTCTGTGAGTTCTGTCTGTGAGTTCTGTCTGTGAGTTCTGTCTGTGAGTTCTGTCCTCTGTGAGTTCTGTCCTCTCTGAGTTCTGTCTGTGAGTTCTGTCCTCTGTGAGTTCTGTCTGTGAGTTCTGTCTGTGAGTTCTGTCTGTGAGTTCTGTCTGTGAGTTCTGTCTGTGAGTTCTGTCTGTGAGTTCTGTCTGTGAGTTCTGTCCTCTGTGAGTTCTGTCTGTGAGTTCTGTCCTCTGTGAGTTCTGTTCTCTGTGAGTTCTGTCTGTGAGTTCTGTCTGTGAGTTCTGTCTGTGAGTTCTGTCCTCTGTGAGTTCTGTCCTCTCTGAGTTCTGTCTGTGAGTTCTGTCCTCTGTGAGTTCTGTCTGTGAGTTCTGTCTGTGAGTTCTGTCTGTGAGTTCTGTCCTCTTTAATGTGTCTGTAGATGTTTCAGTTGTTTTAGTTTCAGAGTTGACACAGTGATCATGTTTTGTGTCTGTCCATCAGGATTTTCAGGGTTAACGATGATGTTCTGATGTTTCTGTAAATAAAGAATATTTCATCAGTCAGACACTAACAGCACGGCGCTGTTTCAAACTGTTTTGCACTCGTTGGGGTTACCTGGTAGAAAAACCTTCCACAGGCTGCAGGTCACTGACAGAAGGCTGAGAGCTGCTACAGACCAGCATCATCAGCACTGATGTGTTACTCTCTCTCTCTTTATGCTTCCTGATTTTACGCTCATGCTTTGTTCTTCTTGCTGCTTTGCAAACTTTGTGAGACTCCCAAAGAGACGATATTCTGTTCAAAGTCACCACAAGGTTTCTTTAAACAGCTGAAACAGGTCTTTAGATCCTGTCACCACTTTAGGAGAGTGAAGACAAAGACAGGTGAAAACACAAACCACACAGGAGATTCATAGAAACGCACACGCAGAACTAATGTGTGGTGTCAGACATGTGTGTAAACATGTGGAGAGCAAACACGCCCTAACACACACATGAACACATCCAGAGTCCTGACTGAGCATCAGTCAGCGTACAGAGCAGACAGACCTGATGCTCAGTCTGTTGACTCGGGTCAGACTGATCCCCTCAGACTCTGGGGTCAGCAGCAGAACCAGGACCTGACTCTGAATCAGAACCAGGGTCCAAATGAGGATTTACCACATGCTGGTTTATTGTATGGAGTACGGAGAGGCAGAGATCCAAAGCCAAACACACGGAGTGTGGAGTGGATGCTGGCACTCAGCTCAGATGAGGTATTGTTTCAGTGTTGGGGGGGGGGTCACTGTGTGTGGGGCCTGGTGTCTCTAATAATGCTTTAATCAACAATATAAGAGCCTTTAAACACCCATTATGAAGTGAGCGATGATGTCACACCGCCTCATGGCACACACGGCGTACTTGGCCTCTGCAGGAAACCAGGAAACACCTCAGAGCTCAGCTCCACCGGCTGCTGACGCACAACGGCTGAAAGCAAACGAACCTTCCTCAGCCAGACGTTCCACATCAAGCAGGAGTTTTCACCTTCCTCCAGATTTGTTTGGAATTACTCAATTTCACTGCAATCTGGAAGAAATCTGGAGACGCATGGCTGCCAGAGATATTAGGATAAGTGTTGCAGCGAGCAGCAGAGACGGGCCGAGTGTGTGATTACAGCAAGATGATCCGACGGCTCAGATCAGGGAGTACTCAGGCTGCTGGGACTGCTGGGACTGCTGGGACTGCTGGGACTGCTGGGACTGCTGGGACTGCTGGGACTGCTGGGACTGCTGGGACTGCTGGGACTGCTGGGACTGCTGGGACTGCTGGGACTGCTGGGACTGCTGGGACTGCTGGGACTGCTGGTTTGGATGGAACAAACTGGGTTAATGTGTATTCAGGTTTCATCAGGCAGTCTGACGCTACAGGTGAGGATTACTACCTGCCGTCTTCCAGCAGCTTCACTGGCTTCAAGTCAGATTCAGAATCAAGATCAAAATTCTTCTGGTCACGTTCAAGGCCATCCACAACCTGCCCCCCTCACACCTGTCTGACCTCCACATCCCTACCCCCTCCTGCTCCCTCAGGTCCTCCTCCCTCCATCTCTCTGCGCCCTCTGCCCGTCTCTGCTCCTCAACTCTGGAACTCACTCCCACCTGACATCAGGAACACTGATTCTCTCCCCTTTTTAAATCCAGACTCAAACTCTTGTTCAAACTGCTTCTGTCTTTAGTTTTAGTCGTCCTTTATTTGTTCTTCTATTTGTTCTTACTGTTAGTGTTTTTATTTACTGTGTTTTTAACCTCTCTGTAAGTGACCTCGAGTGTTGAGAAAGGCGCCTTTAAATAAAATGTATTATTATTATTATGATGATGACATCACCAGCACAGCTAACCTGTGGCTGTTCCATCAGGAGCTGAAAACTCCTCAGAGGGAGCTGTGAACACCGTGTCCTGTAGCGTGTCCTGTGTTTCTGTGTGTCTCATGTCTCTCCTGACGTCTTGTTTTTGTTTTCTCACCTTCATCTAACAGTAAACTAACGAACCTTCTGTCTGAACATGAATCATATCTACGCTCGTCCAGCAGAGGCTGTGGTTAAAACTTCCTCCTGAATCAGTTTGTTGAAGAATAACCAACCGCTGCTGTGACGACCAATCAAATTAAAGTCCTGAACAAACACGCTGTTAGTCAGTCAGTGTTTCTGTTTCACGTGTGATGAGAGTTTCAGACGTTCACAGGACTCATTCTGAGGAATCACAGCCTGTTTACAGACCTTCATGGGTTCTGAGGAGTGTTTGGTCTGCAGCTTTTAGCTTCATGGGAAGAATGTGAGAAGCACTAAACTACATGTGAGCATTTCCCCTGGGATGAACATGAGCGCCCCGGAACCCCAGAGCCAGGCATTTAAACTGTGTGTGTGTGTGTGTGTGGATGTGAGCGAGTGTGTGACTGTGAGAGAGAGCGAGAGAGAGAGCGAGAGAGGGAGGACTGACAGGGACAGATAAAGTCAGGCTAAGTAACAGTAATACCTTTTTTACTGCAGATAAGGCTAAAGGTTACACTCTGTGAGGCCATGAATGCCTTTGTTCATCCCTTCATATCACATGCACCAGTGTGTGTGTGTGTGTGTGTGTGTGTGTGTGTGTGTGTGTGTGTGTGTGTGTGTGTGTGTGTGTACTTTCTCAGACTGTCTTCTTTTTTCCCGTCTCCTCCTCATTTCTTTAAAAGATTTAGAAGCAGGGAAATGTCACAGCAGTTTATCACCAGCCACATGAAACAAGAAGCTGGACCACTACACACACACACACACACACACTCTCTCTCTCTCTCTCTCTCTCTCTCTTTTCTGAGTTTTTTTTTCTCATCTGAAGTGAAACAGTGAATTAAAGCTTCTGTTTCTGGACCTCTCTCAGAGTTTAATTCAAACACTGCTGATTTGATAACCCGACATATTAGCTGATGTAACGTCTCTGATCCTGAACAAACACAAGCACAAACCTATTTTCACTCCTCGGCTCAGTTTGAGCGAGGAGTGTATTTTTATCTGCTGGTCTGGGTAAAACAGAGTGAGGAGGGAAGCTGCATGCAGCCAGCAGTGATTATAGTTATTACAGGCCTAACACACACACACACACACACACACACACACACACACTCGAACCACTTGATGCAGAGAAGTGAGGGAGCCCTTAGAGTGAATAAGGACAGCTGAGAGGAGGTGAGGAGTCACACTCTGCTGACTGCAGCTGTTTGGATGTGAGCGCAGAGTAAACGCAGCATCAGCAGCGACTCGTTTCCTCGTCCTCCCAGAGACAAAGTCACAGATACAGAAAACAAACCCTTCGTTCTTTGGCTCGGTGTCTGTTTGTTTTGTTTACTGAGGGCTCAGTTTAATCAGCAGACACTGCACAGTAAACTGCACTCCTCTGTGTTCCTCCTTTGAGCTGTGCGGTACGTCCTGCTCAGCGGTCACAACTCTAAAAGGAAACCTGGGTTCAAAAATCGTTCATCACTGTGAAGGTGTCACCAGCCAGGCTGAGCTGACACAACTCAGGTCCATCCAAAAAGACTTCCTGTTTAACTGCAGGCACTTTACTGTCATCAGTGGGAATCATCTCCTGTGGGGAACCTCAGGGCTCCATTCTTAGACCACTCCTCTTTCTCCCTCAACATGAATTTAGAGATTTCATTGATTGCTTGTGAGGCACAGAGAGGTCTGGCTCATGGCTACACAGCCGACCCTCAACACTGTCTGAACAGACTTGCAGCTAAAAACTCCCAAAGGGTGAGCCTGCCTCTCCTGTTAGACCAGGGGTGTCAAACTCATTTTCAGCGAGGGCCACATCAGCCTAATGGCTGTCCTCAAAGGGCCAGATGTAACTTATAAATGTAAGTAAATGTAATCGAATGTAATGTGAAATAAACGTAATACTCCTTATTTTGGGCTGTGGCTTTCGAAAACACGCTCTGCTGCAACCGCAGTTTGCCTTTTAATTCTTGGGCAATTTGTTGCTTTTCTTGAAGGCTAGCTTTGCGTACTTAGCTCCGTGTTTGGTGTCAAAATGCCGCCGCAGATTGTACTCTTTGACAACAGACAACGCCTCGTAACACAAAAGACATACCGGTCTTTCTCCTTGTATTGGCCTTCCCATCTTTCTTGAAACAGTCTTCCATCTTTATCAACTTTTCTCTTCTTGGACATTTTGGGATCATTATTTATTTCTCAATTCCACTCGTTGGCATTGATGTAGAAACACTGCTGTGTAGTGGCGCTGAGCCGTCAAATCGCGGGTATCATAGTCGACAGGCATTGTGGGAAATGTAGTTTTTGGTCAAAGCACACTTTTGACCTATTGATTTTTAAACACTCAAACCTTTTAAGCTCTCACGGGCCACAGAAAATTACGTGGCGGGCCATATTTGGCCCGCGGGCCTTGAGTTTGACACATGTGTGTTAGAGCAAACAGGGCAGCCAGACCAGCTCCTTCCACTGAATCCCACAGAAAAACACTTTCTGTCAGCAGGCTGTGGTGTCAACCTTTTCTGAGTATCTTGTGTTTTAGCCAACGCTGGTATCTGTGTCTGACCGTGAGCGTGTCAGAGTCAGGAGAGGAAAGTAAAAGGTACGACCTGAGATCACAGAGACCTGAGAGACAGCAGTGAGATTAAGAAACATACTGTGGCACTGAGTGCTCTGTTTCCAGGAACAATGACTCAAAACGTGTGTGTGTGTGTGTGTGTGTGTGTGTGCGTGTGTGTGTGTGTGTGTGTGTGTGTGTGTGTGTGTGTGTGTGTGTGTGTGTGTGTGTGTGTGTGTGTGTGTGTGTGTCTCTGTATGTGTTTGTGTGTGATAACCAAACATCAAAGAACCGCAGAGCCGCTCCAGCATTTTAGACGTTTGGTCATTTCTGTATCATTTTTTCATTCTGTTGCCATGAGGTTGTTTCATCCTTCAGTCTGGCTGCTTCTCACCATCCGTCTGTTTTTCAGCCTCATTCAGTAACGGGGGAACGTCAGCTCTTTGGATGGGTCCCTGTGTGTTCTCTGCAGCACTGAAATCCCTCATTAGGACAAGAGGCTTTGTTTTATGGAGACCTGTTTCCCCTATAGCCACATACGGGCCTGTTAGCTTAATACAGCGTTTAGCTAATTGCTCCAGCATGGAGGCTCTCTGTTTGTTAACAGGAGTCCTCGTAAAGACACAAATATGGGTCACAAAGAGGAAGAGGAAAAAGGTCAGAACAGACCTGCTGCTCTGTGCTGGACTCAAAACCAAGAAATGACCGAACAGGACGTTTGATTAGGGCCTGAAAACAAACCGCTCCTGTGAGAATATTCTGATGGTCCAGTTGTTGAGCTGAGGTATTACTTTACTGCATTCACTCAGCTAAAACCTCCTGGAAGCAAAGGGCAGTTTGTCCTGACTGGGTAACGTGATGGTAAAGAATGAGCGAAGCAGAGAGAGAGAGAGAGAGGAGGTGTCACAAAGGTTTGATCAGTCCTGACAAAGACGATGATTCAGCTGAAACTTTTCACTTGGTGAGATTTTACATCCTGCCTCTCCTCTCCAAAAACCCTGAGGCTCGTCCAACGACTCTGGATGAATTTGTAGATACTTTTATTATATATGTTTTTCAACTATTACTACACTGTTTTCTATAGAGAGTTTTCACCTGCGCCTGCTTAACTTTCAAATCACAGTCATTTTCCAAACCTGACCAGGTAACGTTGATCACATGGTTCACTTTGATTCAAGTGCCAAAAATATTTTGTGATGTTCAAAAATAGATTTTTATTTACGTTTAATATCAAGTCAGCTGTTACAGATGGTTACACACGGGACTCAAACCAAACAGCAACATCTGGATTAAAAAGTGAGGCCAACATGGAAGAGCAGAGAACTGCAGTTCCTCAAGTGTCCACTCGAGGCTGGCTCCAAAAGCTCCAAAAGCTCCCAAAGCTCCAAAAGCTAAAAAATCCCCATCAGGTCTCATATTCAAATGTCTATTTTTACACAGAATTTAATGTTTGCAGCCTGGTTTGTAAAACATTTTCTATAAAGCTTATTCATTCATTCATTCATTCATTCATTCATTCATTCATTCATTCATCCTGCAGAGCCATGGCTGATTTGGTTAGACGTGTATGTGCCAGGATGCTAAAAGCTCAGCTCTGTTTCTTTACCTGTTCAGGTTGATCTGAGGTCACACACCTGTTCAGAAATCAACAGGTGACCTCACTGAGACCACGCCCATGTTGTTAAGACTCCATGACTCTAACATGTTCCATGTCAGACCTACTTCTCTAAATCAGTAGCAGGACAGCAGGATGGTGTTAAAGTTACTTTTAAAGGGGAAGTAGACTTCTGGCTCTGTATTGGTCGGTGTCGTGGGGCGTCTGGATTCAGGCTCTGATGTGATGTCATTATTGCAGCTTCAGTGTTGGCAGCCATCTTGGATGAATGTTTATATTTAAATGTCACCTTAGCACACGCTGTTGTTGTGATCACATTTGTTAGCACCTTAGCACACGCTGTTGTTGTGATCACATTTGTTAGCAGCTTAGCACACGCTGTTGTTGTGATCACATTTGTTAGCACCTTAGCACACGCTGTTGTTGTGATCACATTTGTTAGCACCTTAGCACACGCTGTTGTTGTGATCGCATTTGTTAGCATCTTAGCACACGCTGTTGTTGTGATCACATTTGTTAGCACCTTAGCACACGCTGTTGTTGTGATCGCATTTGTTAGCACCTTAGCACACGCTGTTGTTGTGATCACATTTGTTAGCACCTTAGCACACGCTGTTGTTGTGATCACATTTGTTAGCACCTTAGCACACGCTGTTGTTGTGATCACATTTGTTAGCACCTTAGCACACGCTGTTGTTGTGATCACATTTGTTAGCACCTTAGCACAAGCTGTTGTTGTGATCACATTTGTTAGCACCTTAGCACACGCTGTTGTTGTGATCACATTTGTTAGCACCTTAGCACACGCTGTTGTTGTGATCACATTTGTTAGCACCTTAGCACACGCTGTTGTTGTGATCACATTTGTTAGCACCTTAGCACACGCTGTTGTTGTGATCACATTTGTTAGCACCTTAGCACACGCTGTTGTTGTGATCACATTTGTTAGCACCTTAGCACACGCTGTTGTTGTGATCACATTTGTTAGCACCTTAGCACACGCTGTTGTTGTGATCACATTTGTTAGCAGCTTAGCACACGCTGTTGTTGTGATCACATGGGCTCTGCATGCTGGACAGAAGATCTGGAGCGGAGTCTGGAATGGACTGTTAGTATCAGAGGTTTCAGACGCAGGCTGATCTGATGTTTGTTTCTTTGCTGATGTCAGGACGGCATCATGATGTCACTGATAAGAGCACACAGCATCATCCCTACAGCAGAGTGATGTCACTTCCTCCTCTTCAGTCTGATCATAGCAGCGAGGCAGATAAGTGAGGAAACAACAAGCCAATCATATTCCAAGAATGATCTGTGATTGATTATGAAGTCTGGTAACAGAGACTCAAACAGGAAGAGGACCTTCAGGGTTTGTTTAGTAACTACAGAACAGTCAGAACAACCTTCGGTTTGAACATTTCAGATTTTATCACAAAATGTGGAGAAAAATCAAAAAGCAAACTCACAGAATCCTGAGGTTCTTGATGCCAGAGAAGTCCACTTTGGTGATCCTGGTGATGTTGTTTCTGTTCAGGTCCCTACAGAGAGACACAGAGGGTCAGTAATCTGTCTGTAATCTGTCAGTGATCTGTCTGTAATCTGTCCGTAATCTGTCAGTAATCTGTCTGTAATCTGTCTGTAATCTGTCTGTAATCTGTCTGTAATCTGTCAGTAATCTGTCAGTAATCTGTCTGTAATCTGTCAGTAATCTGTCTGTAATCTGTCAGTAATCTGTCTGTAATCTGTCAGTAATCTGTCAGTAATCTGTCAGTAATCTGTCCGTAATCTGTCAGTAATCTGTCCGTAATCTGTCAGTAATCTGTCAGTAATCTGTCAGTAATCTGTCAGTAATCTGAGCTAATCTGACAGATGAACACAGAGAGTCACACCAAGAGGACGAGATCAAGATTTTCTTTTCCAAACACACACAACGTGTGTGTGTGTGTGTGTGTGTGTGTGTGTGTGTGTGTGTGTGTGTGTGTGTGTGTGTGTGATGTGTTTGTTGTTGAACCTCTGTGTGTGTTCTCGCTCAGTGGATTTTGTGAATGTGGCAGCAGCACAGAGCGTGAGAATGCCCCATAGCATGAGAGCCCACACACAAACACACACACACACACACACACACACACACACACACACACACACACACACACACACACACACTCTCTCACACACACACTTCCCCCACTCACTAACAAACATTCAAACACCAACAAACAGAAACCAAAACACACAAACACTCCTACCATAAAGTCACTGAGAAAATACACACCTACACACACACGCTCAGAGAGAGAGAGAGAGAGAGAGAGAGAGAGAGAGAGAGAGAGAGAGAGAGAGAGAGAGAGAGAGCTCCTGCTGCTCTGAATTAGGAGATGAGAACTTTCCAGAAAAAAAGGAAACGTGAGCTGAAATTATTTTCTCTTTCCATCATCAGAGTTTAAAGCTTATCATGTTTCCTGGCTGTCATTCAATCTGTTTTAACTACCAGTACACAGTGTGTGTGTGTGTGTGTGTGTGTGTGTGTGTGTGTGTGTGTGTGTGTGTGTGTGCGTGTGTGTGTGTGTGTGGAGACTGGTTCCCTGTTTATTGAAACGCTGTCGTACTGGAGGAATTAGGGCAAGGAAAAACACACACACACACACACACACACACACACACACACACACACACACACACACACACAATTTTCTCTCTTATTTAACACACACGACTCTCTTTCCCTTTTCTTTGTAAACTTTCACTTGCCCCTCTGTCACTCACACACACACACTCACACACACACACACACACACACACACACACACACACACACACACACTCACACACACACACACACACTCACACACACACACACACACACACACACACACACACTCACATATATAAACAGTCTGGTTTTGCTGAGGCGGTCTGCGTGTGTGTTTTTCATAATACACCTAAACATTTATAAATCTGATTTAAGACCATCTAAGGTTTCAAAAGGCTTCCACAAACTGCCACAGCAAAGACGGCTAATAAGAGCCATACCCCGGTCTGAGACGGCCAGGGCAGCACTCCTCAAAGACCAACACGGGGTCCAGGGTCCACCAGGGGTCCACCAGGGGTCCTTTAAGGGGTTCAGGTTAACGGGCAGTTATCAAAGACTCCAACCTCAGAATAACAGAGCAAATTATCTTAATTATAAGAGAAATAAATACGCTTCAGAGCGAGCTCCCAGTTCAGCAAGGACTCTGAGGGATCGTGACAGGAGAACCAGAGAACAGGAGAACCAGAGAACAGGAGAACAGGAGAACCAGAGAACCAGAAAAACAGGAGAACCAGAAAAACAGGAGAACCAGAGAACCAGGGAACCAGAGAACCAGGGAACCAGAGAACTGGAGAACCAGGGAACAAGAGAACCAGAGAACCAGGGAACCAGAGAACCAGAGAACCAGGGAACCAGGGAACCAGAGAACTGGAGAACCAGGGAACAAGAGAACCAGAGAACCAGGGAACCAGAGAACCAGAGAACCAGGGAACCAGGGAACCAGAGAACTGGAGAACCAGGGAACAAGAGAACCAGAGAACCAGGGAACCAGAGAACAGGAGAACCAGGGAACAAAAGAACCAGAGAACCAGGGAACCAGAGAACCAGAGAACAGGAGAAACAAGGAACAGGAGAACCAGAGAACCAGAGAACCAGAGAATCAGAGGACCAGGGAACCAGAGAATCAGAGGACCAGGGAACCAGAGAACAGAAGAACCAGGGAACCAGGGAACAGAAGAACCAGAGAACCAGGGAACCAGGGAACCAGAGAACAAGGGAACCAGGAACCAGGGAACCAGAGAACCAGGACAGAACAGCTGAAACATCTCCACAAAGTACCCCCTCCACAGAGGAACAGCACTTTGATTCATTGATAAACAGGAAATCGTTCTACCATGTTTGATGTTAAAGGGTCGCTCAGTCCTCTCTCGTGGTTTTTGTTCTACAGAGTCCTTATTTAGGCGCTCTCCACAACCATGGTTTCAGACACAGATGACCCTACACACTTCACATCCTCCCAGAACCAAATGAAAAACATACAAGCTAAAATAATACAGCCACAGTTAGCGAGACATTCCCCTGACCAGATGGTGGGGACCAAAACAGAGCAACTAAAACATAGACCAGATCCACCAGGAACAGACTACAGCCGCTTTCAGACCAAGACTTCCTGTTTCTCCAATGTTGGCACTAAGTCCCTCTATCCCTCCATCCATCCATTCATCCATCCCTCCCTCCCTTCCTCCCTCCATCCATCCATTCATCCCTCCCTCCCTTCCTCCCTCCATCCATCCATCCCTCCCTCATCAGCAAAAACCAGTGGCCCCTGTCTCCAGCCACTCTGACCAGGATGAACTGGTCCCTGCACTTCATCTGGCCCTTCAACTGGACCAGTTTGCCTTAGGAGACCCTACCAGGGGCAACTGTGCCCGACAACATGACTCATAGGGTCATTGAGGCACTCGAAGCCCTCCACCATGGTCATTAGACATTATTACCTGAACGTTCCCCAGCATAACAATGCAAGGAATTCTGGGATTTACCAATCAAAAAGACATTACATCAAAAAAAGATTCAGAGAGTCAGAAGAAATCTCAGTTCAAAGGTGAAAAGGTCAGTCACAGCTTGATAAGTTTAACAAGCTGAGACTGTTTTTCACTTGTTGATTGTTTTTGGTTGAAGTGTCCTCTCAGTCTGATGCAGAATCTCATCCAGAGGAGGTGTTCCCTCCATCACTCCACATTAACACACCTGTTCTTTCCTCTTCTCTCCCTCTCTCCCTCTCTCCCTCTCTCTTGGCCAGCAGAAGTTTTTTCTTTCCCTCCTCTGTCTCTCCTCAGTCTCTGCTCTTTAATGTCAGTCTGTTGCTCCTTCACAGACAGTTTTTTTCCCTTGTATTCCCAGCCTCCCTCTCCCCGTCTCTCTCTCTCTCTCTCTCTCTCTCTCTCTCTCTCTCTCTCTCTCTCTCTAATCTCCCTCTTCCACAGCGTCTCAATCTCTCTCGTCTTATCTTTCACTGTTTCACAGTTGACTAAACACTTTTTCTTCTCTTTTTCTTCTAATCTCGTCTCTTTTATCTCAGTCTTACACTTGTTTCCACTTGGCTACATTTTTCCTACACTCTTTTTTTTCTCAGCCTTCTCCTGCTCTCTCTCTCTCTCTCTCTCTCTCTCTCCTTATCTCCATCTCTCTCTCGCTCTTGTTCTCAGTGGAAACTTCTGCTCTCACCAGGGAAACCGCTCCGGACACAAACAAACAGAGAGGACGGAGGGGCAGGTGGAGAGCGACAGAGTCCTGTTATCTACCATCAGGGACTTTAAAAAGAGGAGCACAAGGCCAAGGCAAGGACCCACTCTGATCCACCTCCACCTGAAGGCTCCTCTCTGCTCCCTGTAGGGAGGTTCTAAACCAGGAACCCGGTGCGGCAGACACGTCCCCTCCATGAGAGTCCGTTATAGAAACCGTGATCTAGAGCAGACCAGCAGGACTTCAACTTTCACTTGATGCTGAAGCACGTTGCTCAGTTTGACAGAACATTCTGGTTTAAAGGTCTGTGGAAGTGCTGCAGACGGTCTAAAGGAGTAAAGTAGGGATGCACTGATCTGATCCTGGTACCAGGTATCAACCGGATCCAGCCCCTCAAAGCTGGATCAGGTGTCGGTAGAAAGGAGCCGATTCATGGTGCTGATCTAGTCAACCAGCTCTGTGCCATCCAGGGCTGCCACGATCAGTCGACTACTCACGATGACGTCGACGATCAAATTCGTCGGCGACTTATTTAATAATCATCGTCGTATTTTTTTTAACTTTATTTTTCCCTCCAAACTGCCGCTGTACTTTCAGCTGTCTCGTCTGCTGTTCCGTCCTTGACGCATACGCGCAGAAGTGGTAACCAGGGTAACCTGTGATGTCACTGGAAAAGTTATGCTCAACAGCAGTGGTCCCCAAACTACGGCCCGGCCCCCTGAACAATACCAGAGACGCATTATGATTTTTTTTTTTTTTTTTTCGGTGCCAAGTTTCGGTACCCAAAGGGTTAATAATGCCGCCGGTGATTCGCTGTAACGTTACACGTGGTTGTGGTACGCAGGAAGATGTTGCCAAATTAGCGTCTCTGTCGCTATATTTAGTGACTTTCAGACCCCACTAGAGACTTTTTTTTCTAAAAAGCGACAAATTCAGCGACTTTTCTGTGGTTTGGGGATGGAGTGAAAGCACGTTTTGATCTTCGCCCGCTGCTTCTCAACGAGCAGCGGGCGCTGAGCCCCTCCCCTCTCCAAACACAGACTCCTCCCCTCACAGCTCCAAGCTGCAGCCAGAGCAGACGACTGCGTGCAAATGAATCACGCTAATGATTGTTTCTTTTCGGTCACCTTTGCCGGTCAAAAGCCCGGATAAAGGAGGAGGGTTTTTATTTTATCATAAAAAAACAAGAATCAACAGAAGAAAGTTCATTAATAGTTATTAACACATTTACAGTGTACTCAGTATAAACTGACCTGTCACTTGTTTGCACCTGTTATTTTGCACTGGCAAACATTTTATGAATGAAAACTGCTGAGAGTAGAAAATCAGATGTAGATGGAAGAAAAAACTCCAGATTTGTACCATAACATGTGATGAAAGTTTATTTTAGTTAGAACTGATATAAAAATTGGTAACGAAAAAAGTATTGCAATCAGCTGCAATTTATGTACGATCCGAATAGTCGACTAATCGCAAAAAATAATCGGTGACTAGTCGATTATCAAAATAATCGTTTGTGGCAGCCCTAGTGCCATCTTAACCAGCGCTCTCGTTCTCTGTAGCAGAACACGGTTTCTGGAACTTGTTGTTCTCTTTGTTTACAGTCTGTGGTTTGGAAACAGCTGTTTGTTCTGAAATGTTCCTCTGATTCACCGTCTCTGATTTTTTTCTGCATCATCAGCCCAACAGGGGAGAAAAGTTACAGCTGAATATTAATTTCTGTGAGTTCTGAAGAGTTGTTTTTATCAAACTGCTGGAGAACATTTAAAAACTTTATACTTTAATTAAACATCAACTTCAGTGATTCCAGACTCCTCCCACAGCAGGGCCTGCTGGTCCCTATTCTAACACCGAATCAGGACCAGAAGAGTTTGATCAGTGCATCCTGAGACTGAAGGCACCTGGTGTGTGTGTGTGTGTGTGTGTGTGTGTGTGTGTGTGTGTGTGTGTGTGTGTGTGAGAGAGAGAGAGACTGGGTCGAACAAGAATGCAAACAGTGGGTGTTCCAGGAATTAATACACCGTTCAGCACAAAGACACAGAGAGCTCCACACCACATCTAAACCCAGACCAGTGAAACCAGTGAAACCAGTGAACCGTACAGTCTGGCTGACTGGTGGCTTTACACACACACACACACACACACAGGTTTGGTGTGTGTGTTGATTGACTTACAGCCTGGTTTTATTGGTTGGCTACAGCACAGAGAGCGAGAAGAGAGACAGAGGAAGAATGTGTCATGACTGAGGGATCAGGTGACCAGGACTCTCAGGAGCCTCACAGGAGGAACGTTTGGCTCTGAGCTGAAACATGAAACATGAAGAGCAAACAGCATCAGAACCTCTGACATGTGGGGCTGTTTCCCCGTCAGCTGTTGTTGTTTTCTAACCTTCACTCTGTCCTCAGTCTTATCTTTGAAACTATCACTGTTTCCTCTCCGTTCTGTCTCAGACACGTTTCCCGCTCCGTTCACTCTTTCATCTCGTGCATCCTTATCTCTGCATCCCTCCATCGTTTCCCTTTCATCCTTTGTTGTTCTCCGTCCAACGCTTGGTTTGCGAAAGCGTTCCCTTCCTGCTCTAATCGCCCCGTTATTTTCCCAGAGCTCTCGTCCTCCTTCACTTTCTCACTCCTCCTTTCTTCCCCTCCATCCTGCGCTGCGTGTCTCACTCTCAAAGATAGGTATGCTCAATTTCGCTCCCTAAATCTCTCAGTTACGCAAAGAATCCTAATTGCCTTCTTCCTTTTCCTGTGAGCGCCACGCTCGACAGTGCGTCTGTCAGCAGGAGCAAAGGCCGGGCGTCAGGTTGCTTCAGGAATAGCCTTCGTTACAGACGGGATCAATCCGCTCCAGACGTCTGGATCTGATTCCAGAAGAGCCCGTTTCAGAATGCTGCTTCATTTATCTGCACAGAGTTTACAAAGCAGGCGGTCCACAAAGTCTCTAAAGCAGGGGTGTCAAACTCATTTTCAGCGAGGGCCACATCAGCCTAATGGCTGTCCTCAAAGGGCCAGATGTAACTTATAAATGTAAGTAAATGTAATGGAATGTAATGTGAAATAAACGTAATACTCCTTATTTTGGGCTGTGGCTTTCGAAAACACGCTCTGCTGCAACCGCAGTTTGCCTTTTAATTCTTGGGCAATTTGTTGCTTTTCTTGAAGGCTAGCTTTAGCGTACTTAGCTCCGTGTTTGGTGTCAAAATGCCGCCGCAGATTGTACTCTTTGACAACAGACAACGCCTCGTAACACAAAAGACATACCGGTCTTTCTCCTTGTATTGGCCTTCCCATCTTTCTTGAAACAGTCTTCCATCTTTATCAACTTTTCTCTTCTTGGACATTTTGGGATCATTATTTATTTCTCAATTCCACTCGTTGGCATTGATGTAGAAACACTGCTGTGTAGTGGCGGTGAGCCGTCAAATCGCGGGTATCATAGTCGACAGGCATTGTGGGAAATGTAGTTTTTGGTCAAAGCACACTTTTGACCTATTGATTTTTAAACACTCAAACCTTTTAAGCTCTCACGGGCCACAGAAAATTACGTGGCGGGCCATATTTGGCCCGCGGGCCTTGAGTTTGACACATGTGCTCTATACGATTAAAAACACCAGAACAAAACACGGCTGCACGAGCACCTGAGTTACATGAAGCACATCAACATGGAGCTCCGTTTGATGCCGTGTCCACTGTGGCACAGCCTCACCAGTGGAAACATCAGAGATCAGGGATGTATCGTATCGTAGTTTGATGCAGGACGTCTGTGACATCACCTCGCTGTTTGACTGAGTCTCAATAAACTGTCAAACACACGAGTGCAACGTGACTGAGAACTCTGATAACCAATGAGCACACAGGACCAATCTGATTGGGTTTCTCATCCGTGTCCTCAGGCAGACCCTCCATCATCGCTTCCAGTCTTCCCAGTTCCTCATTCATCCAACCAGCTTATAGGAGCCAAACCTGTTAGAATAATTAAAAAGAATAATGTTTCACCTGGTGTGTGTATAGGGTAGCGCTGTTACCTGCCCTGCAGGTATAAAGGTAGTAACATCACTGTTGACTGGAGGGGTTTGACCCGGAAGGGCAAACGGTTTTTGACCGCTGGGGCACTGAATGGCGGTGTTTTCACTGTTTGTTTTCAACGAAAAGAACGAATGGATTTTAATAAGAGAAGAAGAGAATAAATGTTTATGATGCAGCATCAGAAGAACGTCCGGACTCTTGTTGATTCATCAAAGAAACACGCGGTAGCCGTTGGAACAGGTACCTCAGTGCGTCAACAAGGTTACTCTGGGTCAAGCGGCTCGGTAGGCTAAGTATGCTAACGACTAGGGCTGGGCAATAAACCGAAAATTTACCGATACCGAAATTTATAAGAATAACCGACGTCATTTTGCCCATGTCGGTATATTCGGTATTGAAAAAAAAAAGTTGGTTTTAGTTGTGTGTAGGTCGGCTACATGTTCGTGTGCCTTTAAGGGAGCTACGTAAGAGACACGACTCCACCCCATCCAGTCTGAAACAAAAGAAGTTGGTGCGGTCGAAGGAGAGAGTGAACGGCTTGTAAACTGAGCCAAAAGACAGCTGCGACGAGTCAAGGTAACACAACCTCTTCCACCACCCGCAGTACAACCATGTGATTCAATTCAAAGAAATTAAGAAAGCGAGAAGAGACGAGCGACAAGTGCTTCCACCACCAGGCAGCCGTCACATGAAAACCGTGAGGATACAGCCTGCCACCGCCAAAAATCTTTTGGAAAACGGTGATTCCCAGCATGTACAGAACAGAGAGAGAAAAGGTTGCTGCTGAGTTGAGACATGTTAAGCACTTTGCAGCCACAACCGATCTCTGGTCCAGTCGCACCATGGACCCTTATATCAGTCTGACAGAACACAGTAAACACAAGGGATGCAACTTGTTTCTCTCGTTATAACCTGATTACTTGACAACTCAAATGTGTCCGTTTTTGAGTAAGCTCTTTGTAATATCCATATTAAGAATTTGTTTATAAGAGATTGCATTTTAATACTCTGTTTTCAGGAAATTCAAGTTATTGTTCTTATTTCAAATCTGTGTTTATCAGCTGTTTAATAAATATCTGAACTAAAAGTACTTTATTTGTGTTTCCTTATTTATTTTCAGACAGTGTAGTTTTATAGTCCTTTAAAGTGGCAAAATAATTGAAATAAATAAGTCAGCCCCAGGGGCAGTGGAGTAGTTATCGTCCATTTATCGTTATCCAGGTGAACTGCTCAATATATCCTGATATTGATTTTAGGCCATATCGCCCAGCCCTACTAACGACTTAGCTCCTACACAGCTCGTCAGTTCCTCACACTCCTGCCTCTGTCTCGAGAACATCATGAATGTTCATGTTGGACGGCCTCGCTACCTGCACCCTCATCCTCTCGTCCTCTTTGCTCTGTCGTCTCACTCTCCGTGTTTCTGTACAGAATCCTGTTGCTGATGTTAAGACCTACTTGCAGCATCCATCTGGGGACTTCTGCAGGGTTGGTTCCAGGGTCCAGCACTCGCTGCCCTACAGGTGAACAGACTCTACTGTGACACAGGAGCAGCTCCTCAGGTCCATACACTGACCGTGCTGTTCAGGGTCTCAGATCCTGCTCAGACGAGGTGATGGGAGGTGAAGGGTCCAGCATCACTATTCACTATCATCGTCAGCGCTGTGTTTCCGCCAGCTTAGATAAATTCCAGAGACGTAATGAAACAGATAAACATGAAGAAACACCAAACAGGTGCATGTGTTGGACATTCTGACTGAATCTAAACTCCTAACTTACATATTTACATGTCAGGACTTCAAACTGTCTCAGAAGACGTCATGTTTACACAAAGAAACTCTGACCGACTCCAGTTAAAGACAGATCTGCATCATCTGAGCCACAGTGTAAACGATTAAATGTCACATTAATTCAGATGTAATCAAAGAGAGAATCTGAGAGCAGGACATGTTCCGTCCACGTCTGTCCACGAGGTTCAACCAGAGAGTCTGCCTGCTGGAAAAATGACAGTTTGACGTCCTGCGTGATCGATCGTTGCTGTTTTTAATCTGTCACAGTGACACTGACATGAAGAGCTCTTTCTCCTGTTACAGCACGGCTCTCTGGGACACGCACCCATCAGCAGCACATCACACACACACACAGCAGAGGACAGACGAGAGCCAGAGAGGAGGAGCTTCACCTGACCACACCTCCTCTGAATCATGAATCTTTAAACCCGAGGCTTTTCCAGACAAACATCCAGAAGATAAAAAAGGTTCCAGCGTGAACACGGTTTATTTCAGCGCTGAGTGGCAGCGTGGTGAAAGAAGAGCTGTGTAAGAACTAGGGATGAGCCGGATATTCGTTTCAAACGAGTATTCGTTACGGATAATGCATTTTTGCCGAATCCGAATACAACACGAGTTTTTTTTGGGATTATTCGTATCTGTGCTAAAAGAATCCTCATTGGGTATCAACAACTACTGTCTTCACTCTTCCTGCTCTGTGATTGGCCAGTCACACACAGCACACCCCCCTCCCTGCACCCACATGCTGCAGCGAGGAGGTGCCTGCTCTCCTCTTTCACACACACACAGACAGGCAGCGAGTGACAGCGACTGCTTCTCTTGCTTGCTTGAGTTGACTGTAGTTTACGTTGCTCTAATCTCTGTACTACTCACTCAGTTTTCTTCTGCTCGTCTCTATTGAGGTTTGTTTGGTATTTAAAGTTACTTCTTCAACTTATTTCCTGTCATACGCGATGCATGTGACAAGACGGGGCTGAAAACGGCTCGTGTCGCGCTGGTCAGTGCCTCTTGCTTCAATTCAGGACCGTTTTTTTTAAGGTTTTCGTTGTCTCGCATCTCTTTAGTTCTTTTTTTATATTTAAAGTTACTTGATTAACTGTTTTGCAACGTACACGCAACGCATTTGAAGGCTTAAAGCTGTAAACTCCTGGTGTCGCGTTTTTGTTTTTTTTTTAACTGGCTGCGTGATTTTAGTTTGGCTGGTGAGAAAGAAACAGAAACACTGTGCTCAGAATGAGCTCAGTGTTTTTGAAAATAAAGTGAACAACAAGACATATTTTTTAGTTTTTTTTGCCACTGAATGTTTGCACAAATCACCTATTAAATTTACACAGATCATAAATAAAGAGACAGTCTTTCACACCACTACATACACATTTTACCTGTTGTACATAAAACATAGCTGATCACACAAAAGCCTTTAAAAGAAAAAAAAAAAAAAGCCAGTTTCAGACTTAAAATAAAGTTCGGGTTTAAGCCCCGCCCATTTCCGGGCAAAACACAACCACTTCCGGTTTAGGCCCCGCCCATACGAGTACGGATACGGATAATATGGATGGGCAAACAGATACAGATACAGATAATGGTGTACTCGCTCATCCCTAGTAAGAAGGAAAGCAGCGTATCCACGAGGGCTGAAAAAGAATCCCATCGTTTGAATTTAAGGCCTTAAACTGTCTCAGAATCTCATTAAATGTCTTAAAAACGAGTTTGAACAGTCTGAAAAATGTAGAAACGTTTCTTTTTTTAAAACAAACAAACTTTAGTCTCACTTTTGATTGTTTCAGTTTTTCAGGACTCTGTAACGTCTGTGGTTACAGCGGAGCTCTGAATAAATCCAAATACTCTCTGAGTCAAATACTTAAATACTTTGAAATCCTGCCTCAGATTTTCCTTCATGTGTTTTGTTCTTTTTTGTCAGTGTGGATGTGAAACTGTTTTCGTTATGATCTTAAAAAGTCTTAAAAACTTCGGTGTGAGCTGTTGGAGCCTGCAGAGACCCTGAGAGGAAACAGTTTCATCCAGCGACGGAGGAATTCACACCACAAGAGCAAACATTTAGAAACAGCAGCGTTAAAAGAGGAGCGAGAGGACAAAGCTTTTCCTGATGTGACAGCTTTACGGCCTGAGCGGCGGCGGCAGCAGCAGCACTCTCATCCCACTGCCTGAGATTCTTTCCTGAGTGGGCCCTGCATGCCTCTCAGAAACACTCCGACACTCGACATTTAACGGTTTATGGGTTCTGCACCACGCTTTGTCGCAATAACCACAAAATCTGTTTGTGCAAACA
>CM061150.1:482555-487555 GCA_030710495.1 Labroides dimidiatus | reverse complement strand
TATTTAATTTTATTAATTTATTTAATTTATTTAATTTATTCATTTTATTTAATTTTATTTAATTTTATTTATTTATTTAATTTTATTATTTAATTTATTTAACTTATTTATTTTATTTATTTTGTTTATTTTATTTTATTTTATTTATTTATTTTTATTTATTTTATTTATTTATTTAATTTTATTTAATTTTATTTAATTTTATTATTTTATTGATTTTATTTATTTGTTTATTTTATTAATTCTATTTATTCATTTAATTTTATTTAATTTTATTATTTAATTTTATTTATTTATTTATTTTAATTTTATTTAATTTAATTTAATTTATTTTATTTTATTTTATTTTATTTTATTTTATTTTATTTATTTTTTTTTATTTATTTAATTTTATTTGTTCCCATTTTAACTGCTGCAACATTAGTAAGGACCATAACTTTGTGGGATGAGCAGCAGCCATGAAGAATCTTCTCTGTCGATGTCAAACAGCTTGTTTGTGATGTGACTGAAACTGCCCTGAGAGCCAGCAGGGCTTCAACATGTCACCCTGACAGCACCCAGCCTGGAGGTGCTCCTGTGACTTCGGGGTGTTTACGGTGTGGAGCCGACAGCTCGGTGGAACTCTCTCAGTCTGAGATTCAGTCTGTTTTTGAAACTCTGTGAAATCAGAAGAATGTCCAACAAAAACTTCCCAGAGCAGCGCGAGACTTTCCAGGGACGTGTTGCTTTTTCTCTCATTTTCCATCCACTTCCTCCGACTGCAGGATTAGCCCACTTTTTATTTCAGGTCTTAAAATGATCTAAATAATGTCTCGATGTTTGAAGGGTCTCAGGCAGAGAAGCTCTGTGTGACATCATATCAGTAAACTCCCCTGATTGGCTCCAACACTGACGTCAGACTCTAACAGCCTGCATCCAACACCTCTGATAGAAGCAGTCCATTCCACACTCCACTCCAGCACTTCCATCCAGCAGCGCCCGGATTAAATCAATCAACCAATCAATCAATCAATCTTTATTTGTATAGCACCAATTCATAACAAGAGTTTTCTCAAGACACTTTACAATAGAGCACAAAGTTCGCAGCACACAGAGCCCACAGTCCATATATGGTCATAGACTGACAGGTAATTTTTTTTTTTTTTTTTTAAAGGAAGAGGATTAGGGACAAGTTAAAAAAAAAATAAATAAATGAATGAATGAATGAATGAATGAATGAATAAATAAATAAATAAATAAATAAATAAATAAATAAATAAATAAATAAATAACAGTTAATTTATGAGAAACTAAAGGTCATACATTTAGCAGAATAATTTCATAAATTAAGGAGAATAAACTTGTTTTTTTAAACTACAGTTTGGAGGAAACATCAGAGGAAAGTTGTTTTTTTTTTTTTTTTACATAATTTAAATTGATTTCTGACTTTATTCTCTTAAATGTACCTATTTTTATGGCCCGAATCGTCTTTTGTTATTTTGCTTTTTAAAACTTTAATCTGTTTCCACTGAGGTCATTTTTCAGGGTCTTCATTTATTTTATATTTTATTTAATTGTTGTATATTTTCATGTTTCAGGTTTAAATGTATGTAACCCTTTGGTTAATAAATGGGTCAGTTTTTCTCATTACCCCCCCCCCCCCCCCAAAAAAAAAAAAAAAAAAAAACCCAACTAACTAATAATAATAAATAATAAAATAATGTTACATGTTAGATTAACATGACTCACAGAAACGAGCCGTCTGCGCTCCTGTTCTACAGAATAAGTGATGAAGTTTGTTTGATGAGATCTCTCAGATGAATATTTGTATCAGTCGTCACTCGAGGCTGCAGTCAGATCAGCATCAGATCAGCATCAGATCAGCATCAGATCAGCATCAGATCAGCATCAGATCAGCGTCAGATCAGCATCAGATCAGCATCAGATCTGAGTGAAGGTTCCTTCCTGCTGACATCAGTCTGAGTAATCTGTTCGACAGGAAGGAGGGATCATCAGCTCTCCATCAACTCCAAAACCTGACACCAAACAGCCCTGATCCTCTGGAACCAGACGCTGCTTCAATCAAAAACTCATCCCATCACAAAGTGCTTCAGTGAAGCAAACAGGAGCTCAGACGTTCAGCCCGTCTGTAAGAACCACTCGCTGCTCGGCTCCCAGAGTCCAGCTTTTCACAGCAGTTGTGGAAACACTTTGGAATTTGCACCTCCAGAAATCAACACTCCAGGGTTTGTGTGTCCATGCGGGCCCCGTGGGGCAGGTGTGAATTGGACTCAGGAGAGAAAAGCCGTCTCCGGTTTTTCAATTCACTTCATCGTTAAGCCTGTTTAAGCCCCCCCCCCCCCCCCCCCCCCTCCCCCTCCCCAAGAAGGTCCTCCACTCAAATCAGATGCAAATGAGGTCTCAAGTGGCTTCCCAAGGAGGACATTACGGAATGGACTGGCCTGAGGTAATCTGTGAGAGTGTGTGTGTGTGTGTGTGAGAGTGAGTGTGTGTGTGTGTGTGAACAGATGAGGCCAGCAGAGTTTTTCTCTCGTTAACCTTTCTAAATGTTCTGTTTACAATAGTGAGGGGAGCGGGGCTCTTTAAGAGCTCCATGCAGCAGGACTGACAGGTGGGTGCTGAACGTTACCCCCACCTTCACCTCCTTCAGCTGGAGGAAGAGGAGGTGACTCCCGCTCACAGAGACAGCTGAGACCGGACGGTTTGTTTCCACTCTGATGGCTCTCCTTCCTGTCCGTAGCTCCTCGTTGCTCCGGCTCTCCCTCTCTCTGACGAGCAGCTCTCTGTGATTTTCTCGGTTTGTTTTCAGAGCCCTCTGCAGAGTCAGCCTGAATCCGTCTGATTCGGAGCATGTGGCTCTGCAGAGCGATAAAGCCAGCCGTGGAGCTGTACGAAAAAGATTTTCCAGCCGAGATAAGGCTGCAGTCATGTCTCGTACTCCAACGCCACATGTTTTGTGGTTTTGTTGCATAGTACTCTGCTGTGGTTAGGGCTGCTATTGGAGGAGAGAAAACTTCATCCCGTGTGCTCCATAGATTTCTCCGTGTGCAGCCCAACATGTCTGCAAAACGTCGAGTCTCGTAGGAATCTGCAGAGAAACCACATGATGCAGAAGCTTCAGCCGAAGCCAAAGTTCAAAGTGCACAAAGCAACGAGCGTTTGGCCCAAAGTGACGATTTCCACGCGTGTTTTCATGTTTACGTTCAAGGATTCTCAGTCATCGGTGGAATCCTCTGCACGTGTTTGGAATCCGAGCTACGACAGGGGAACGTTTTCTGAAGCTGCATCCTAACCCGTCACAGTTTGAGCTCTTGAGGCTGAGAAATTATCTTTTGAGACGTTTCTCTGAGTGCTCTGCTCAGCCGGCCAAAGTGATGCATACCCGTGTCCAGCCAGTAACCTCAATGTTGCGACATTTGTGTATTCCTCTGTGCCAGGAAACTTCTGAAGAAACACACATTCAATAAATTCAGATATATTCAGGACTCTGAGCTCCATCATTACGCCGTTTGCCAAATGTTGTTGCCATGAAACGGTTCCTTCAAGCCCCAATATTGACAGCGTCAGAACAAAAGTGACACAAACCGTCTGAACGAGGATGAAAACCTACGAGCGGTAACAGACCGATGAGTTCATGGATGTTTGGAGACTCGTTTGGCTCCTTCAGGGACCTTTAGGTCCAGACTCTGTCAGAGCTCCACGAACACTTTCAACTGCCGACATCTGAAGGGAGGAGAGAGACTCGCTGTGGGGATCCACACACGAGGAAAACCTGATGACGGATCAATCAGCTGATTCATTTAGAAACGACATGATGAATAAAACAACTTCTTTTTCTGCTGAAACCAAAGGATGAATCACAGGAAGAACATTTAACTGTTTTAAACACTTCGTCCTTCAATGTTTGTTTAAATTCACCACAGAGAGAAAAATGTCGAGTATGAAAACAAAAAGCATCAAAAAGGTCGATGATCAGCTGATTATCAGCAGAACTCTGCTGGTTAGGACGACGACTCGTCCGGCTGATGTTTTAATAATTCCATCATGTGGTGAATTCCAGCCTCTCCTCCTCTCTGACTGTTGACCAGCAGAAAAACTGAAAAACTTCCCTTTGAGGCGTTTTTACTCCAGACTTTAACTCTGTGGCCCACATGGACCTCCTCCCTCCACCGTCCCTGCTCAGGGCCGTAACGTGCTCCGCTCTTTCCTGAAAAGTTTCCCGTCTGCTGTAACCTCTGGAGCTGGAATCTCGTCCGTTTGAACGTTTCCCGTCTCAGACTCCCTGAAACGTCTCTGCACAGCGAGATGAAGAGGAGGAGAGCGGCTCACAGCTGAAACACTGACCCGGATAAATCAGGAAACATAAACACATAGTTTCTTGAGTGGAAGGAGGAGGGAGGGGGCGCTGCTGCCCCAAAAATTCCACCCCAGGGACTCCAGCTGGAGGCGGGGGACCCCCTCGTCCCGGCTCCCCGTCACAGCCGGCTCTAATTATTTATTTTTCCAGGGTGTAAATGTCTTCAGGGGATCGCTGTTAAAAACCAAACAGGTCCTGGGAGGTCAGAGCGGCCCGGAGAGGAGGTCTGAGGTCTGCTGTTCACACTCACACATCCATACACGAGACACACACACACACACACACACACACACACACACACACACACACACACACACACACACACACACACAAGCAAAGGAAGCGTTCACAACACACACACTAAAACACGTCTGACGACTCAGTCCACAAACTGCTGATCACATCCACCACATGACCCCCCCCCCCCCCCCCCTCCTCACCCCCCCCCCATATTCCTCACCAACACCCCCCCCCCCATATTCCTCACCAACACCCCCCCCCCCCATATTCCTCACCAACACCCCCCCCCCCCCCCCCCCCCCCTTCGCCCCCTGATTGTGTTTGTTGTCTCAGGGTTCGGGTTGTTGTGGATCCCCTGCGGAGCTTCAAGCTGCTCCCTTATCACACATAATCACTTCCATAC
>CM061150.1:457555-477555 GCA_030710495.1 Labroides dimidiatus | reverse complement strand
TGACTGACTGTGAACAAAATGACCCCTGGTCACTTTAACTGCTCAAAGTTAAACAGCTGATACACAGAAAACTCAGTATTTCATTCAACCACATCAAATTCACTCCACATTAGTCAACAATACCAGAAATGTAATGATAAACAGAGATTTATTTATAAAGAAAGGATGTTTGTTCCATGTTTTTAGGGTTTTTTTTTATTTTTTTTTATGTTTTTAAGGTTTGTTTTGTGGGGAAAACCGGTGCGCCCGGTGAAAACCCACAGTGATGGGGGTCGGGGGGGGGGTAGAGGTCTGGTCAGTGGGGGAGGGGGGGCTGGATGTAGAGGTTTAGGCTCTCACTCTGCATCCTGTCTCTGCGCCCTCAAATGTTTGTATTGTCGCCGACTGTGAGGAGTGACAGACTTCTTGAATCGTCTCCAGAGAGAGACTCCTTCTGCCACAGGTGTGTCCTGGTCCAGAGCTGGTGTAACTTCAAGCACCTCAGGTGAGTCCTCAGTGGTCTCAGGTGTTGCTTCGACCACCTCAGGTGAGTCCATAACAATCTCAGGTGTTACTTGGACCACCTCAGGTGAGTCCTCGATGGTCTCAGGTGTTGCTTCGACCACCTCAGGTGAGTCCATAACAATCTCAGGTGTTACTTGGACCACCTCGGGTGAGTCCATAACAATCTCAGGTGTTGCTTCGACCACCTCAGGTGAGTCCATAACAATCTAAGGTGTTGCTTCCACCACCTCAGGTGAGTCCTCAATGACCTCAGGCGTTGCTTCGACCACCTCAGGTGAGTCCATAACAATCTCAGGTGTTACTTGGACCACCTGGGGTGAGTCCTCAAGAGACCTCAGGTGTTTCTTCATCTCTCTCTGGTGATTCCTCTGCCTGTCTCTGCCTCCTCAAATGTTTGTACTGTCGCCGACTGTGAGGAGTGATAGACTTTTTGAATCGTCTCCAGAGAGAGACTCCTTCTGCCACAGGTGTGTCCTGGTCCAGAGCTGGTGTAACTTCGACATCCTCAGGTGAGTCATCAACAATCTCTGGTGATACATCGACGACCTCGGGCGAGTCCTTAACAATTTCTGGTGATACTTCCACCAACTCAGGGGAGTCCTCAAGGATCTCTGTAACTACTATTTGAGGAGTTACTTGGACCACCTCAGATGTCATGTTCTCACTCTCAGTGGACAGACTGTCAGTCCACTGACAGTCTGTCCACTGACAGTCTGTCCACTGACAGTCTGTCCACTGACAGTCTGTCGACAGATGTTTTAGTGTACCAATCCAGCGTGTAACACAGAGAGGAGTCTAAAGAGCATCAGTTCAGCCCAGAGGCCTCTGATGTTGGACCGAGGTCAGCAGGTCTGAACCCGTCCATCGATCCTTCAGATGATTTTCAGTCATGAAATGTAAATAAATGGAAGTTAATACAGATCAAATAAAGCTGAACTACAGGCCTCAGGCTGGTTTTGGTTTTATTATGTGATTTGTCGGATCATCGTGATGGTTGATGACGGAGCAGCTTCTCTGTCCAGAGATCGTAGCTGAAGCTGCGTCTGATTCAAAGCAGCTACAGCAGGGACTCTCCTGGGATGTGGTTTTTGATCCATGATCTGAAACAAGAGTCACACAGACAGCGTTTGAAATGAGCTGATCTGAAGAAACGCAGACTCAGGGTGTGAGTGTCTTAAAGGAGGAGGAGGAGACGACTACACTTCATAAAACTCTCTCAGCTTCAGAGAGTGTGTGTTTTCTAAAAGGACACAGTGAAGCTGTCCATAGGTTTCTGGTCCTTGACTTTTACCGTCTGCTTATCTGAAGGAACATTAGCTTTGGATGGGAGTGTTGGGAAACCTCCCACAGCCCCGCTCACTGACCAGAGGACATAAAAGCTGCTTTCAGACGGTTTTTCAGTTTGGTGTCAAATCGATGACTGCAGCTGAGAGAGCAGAGCAGCTCAGATCGTTTCCCCAGCAGCCAGCAGCAGCTCCTGCTGGGCATCTCCAGGTGCCCGCTGGCGTACCAGGAACTAAATCTCCTTCCTGGGTCTGCCCCGAGGTTTCCTCCCTGCCGGTCCTGCCTGTGGTGGCACAGGAGTGAGCTGCCTTTCAAAGAGCGTAAACCAGCTGCAGCCTGGAGAGAAGCCACTTCAGCCACCTGGGGCTGGATACTTGTTATCAGCGCTCAGAGCTCAGGTGACACACTGGAGCGCTGGAGCAGGATTCAGGTGGTTCAATGAAAAAACACAGATGGAAAACATGATCCTCCAGGAACGGACACTGAGGAGGCCACCGTTAAATTACAGCGAGGAAAAGTTTGGAGGCACCAGTTAGCTGAAAGATTTTAGTGGATGCTTCAAAGCTACCAGCCTCAAGCCGTCTTAGCCAATGAAACCACGGATTTAAACTTCCTGTGAGGACTTTCTGAGAGATCCTGAAAAAGTCTCTCTTCTAGATCTCTGCCTGATCCTGATCCACAGCTTCAAATCAGATCATCAGCACCAATACAGGTTATTGATAAATGATATCTCTGAGCTTCCTGATCGGGTCGGACAGGACCGGACAGATTCACAGCACGTTGAAGTCTCCATGACAACACCACGCCAGCTGATGAAGTTTATCAGAGAGAAGAGAGATCTGAGTTTGTCTCTGCTGGAAACGATTTCTGTGATTAGTTTAGTAGAGATGGTGGAGACTGGAGCTGAACTGACAGACAGAAAAAGGACAGAAGAGAAGAAGAAAGATAAACAGGAGAGAGACAGAGCACAGGCTAAAGGCTAAGACATGAGCTAAAGGCTAAAACATGAGCTAAAGGCTAAAACACAAGCTAAAGGCTAAAACACAGGCTAAAGGCTAAAACACAAGCTAAAGGCTAAAACATGAGCTGAAGTCTAAAACACAGGCTAAAGGCTAAAACATGAGCTAAAGGCTAAACCATGAGCTAAAGATTACAACACAGGCTAAAGGCTAAAACATGGGCTAAAGGCTAAAACATGAGCTAAAGGCTAAAACACAGGCTAAAGGCTAGAACACAGGCTAAAGGCTAAAACACAAGCTAAAGATTAAAACAGGCTAAAGACTAAAACACAAGCTAAAGGCTAAAACATGAGCTAAAGGCTAAAAGACAAGTTAAAGGCTAAAAGACAAGCTAAAGGCTAAAACATGGGCTAAAGGCTACAACACAAGCTAAAGGATAAAACACAAGCTAAAGGATAAAACACAAGCTAAAGGCTAAAAGACAAGCTAAAGGCTAAAACATGAGCTAAAGGCTACAACATGAGTTAAAGGCTAAAACACAAGCTAAAGGGTAAAACACGAGTCAAAGACTAAAACAAAAGCTTAAGGCTAAAAATCCAGCTAAACCAGGAGCTAAAGGCTAAAACACAAGCTAGACCAGGAGCTAAATGCTAAATCACAGGCTTAAAGCTAAAACATGAGCTAAAGGCTAAAACACAGGCTAAAGGCTAAAACACAAGCTAAAGGCTAAACCAGGAGCTAAAGGCTAAATCACAGGCTTAAAGCTAATACATGAGCTAAAGGCTAAAACACAGGCTAAAGGCTAAAACACAGGCTAAAGGCTAAAACACAAGCTAAAGGCTAAACCAGGAGCTAAAGGCTAAATCACAGGCTTAAAGCTAATACATGAGCTAAAGGCTAAAACACAGGCTAAAGGCTAAACCACGGGTTAACCTGTTTGTGATGATGTTCGTTCAGCCCACATGCAGCAGTTATTCTGCAGTGATCTGATCAAAGTTTACTGTCAGTAAAATGAAGAGTGAGGTCACGTTAGCTCTGATTGGTCGATCAGCAGGTCTCTCTCTGTGTAGACGCGCTGAGGACGCTGCATGCTGCACTTAAACTTGTGAATTTTTCCGCTTCACGTTATTCAAAGAGGGTTTTTGCCCCACACACGCTCATTTTCTGACTCATGTTTTGCTCTTTGTTCTCAGCGTGTGAGTCCAGATCCACCCTCAGCTCACGGGGGGAGGATCTGCAGAGCGGCCGTACTGAAGCCTTTTTCTTCCATGAGGCTCAGAAACATTTCAGGACACTGAAATCAGTGGCATGTTGGAACAGCCCTGTCCCTGAAAACTCTGAGTCTGAACAAACAAATATTGGGGGGAAAAAATCACCACCACAAAAACAACAGATTGAAACACTCAGCTCTTTTTTTCCTTTGGCAAACCGCTGCTCCTGAGCGTATGAGCGCGCTCTGTGACGGCTTTGTTTGGGCTCACTGGGATAAGATGCATGTCATTAACTCCTGAGGTTGGAGGGGTTTGAAATTTAGCTCAGGATCTTTGCTTCATGATCCTTCTTGAGGAGACTCTGCTGCATTTCCCTGAATTAAGCAGAAAATCTGAAACCGTGCAGACTGCTTCATGAAATGAGACACTGAGTGTTGGTGAACAGAGCTGGACTCGGGTCCACTTTTCAACCCTCCATCCATTTCTCTCAGCTTTTAATCCCCCCCCACTTCCTCCCTTTTCCTTCCTGTCATTCCTCTTTTATCTCTGTCTTCCTCTCTGTTATCCCTCTCTCACTCTTTATGTCTCTTTTCCCCGTCTGTGTATTTTTGATGGACTGAGAGACAGGGTGCTACCAATTATCATCTTTCTGTGGTGCTCACACACACACACACACACACACACACACACACACACACACACACACACACACACACACAGAGGCCTGCTCTAATATCAGGCTGTCACACAGGATTTCCTCTCTGCTGTCTCTCACATGCAGGAGACAAACCCTGATCCTGATCCTGATCCTGATCCTGATCCTGATCCTGATCCTGATCCTGATCCAGTCCAGCTCCATGAGCAGTTCACAGTCTGAGATGATGGAGACGCGTCTTACACCAAACGCTGATCTATGACACCGCAGATCTTACACACTCTCTCTGTGGAACAGCTAATAACTAATGCTGGAGGACGCTAAGCACAGCGTTTGGACCGAGCATCATGGGTAAAGAGTTGTGGATGAGATTATTACTGGTGTGAAATGTCTTAAGTTTCTCCTGGAGATTTTTTTTTTGGTTTGGCTGAAAACACGTTGGCTCCTCGGAGCCTGGGGAAGAGTTCACACAGCAAATATCTGATATTAACCGTTCAGCATGTTGGATTTAAACTCCTGGTTTAGTCGTCACGAGTCATCCTCACAGAGAAGCTGAATCTGTTCGTTGTTTAGGATGCTGTGAGTTCTCCTTCCGTCCTGAAGGAGTGTAGGAGAGTCCTCAGGGTTCTGGAAGTTTCTCTCCCATAGGGAGCTCACCATCCCTTCATCAAAGCTCAGTTCATTTACAGCAGATGAACCTGTGCAGCCAAAGACATCATTTCAACAGCAGGACTGGATGACTGTCAATAAATATACTGTTTAAAAAAGAGTTCAGCCTCATGCTGTTTGCTGGGATATTTGGGGACGTGAAATGTTGATCAGTTAAAAAAAAAAAGTCTGTTTTTTTTTTTTTGTTGTTGTTTTGTCTTTTGAGTATTTTTGGTTGTTTTGTAACTCGTAGCAGTTTCACTCACTTCAGGGTTTATTTTCTTCTCCAAACAAATTCAGTCACTTCTTCATTCAGTTAAAACATGAAAAATATATTTTTTTTAAAGTTTAGGAAAGTGCAAATAAAATCACTGTTGTCAAAATATGAATATAAATGGACCTTCACTTTTTTTTTAACAGTTTATAATCAAACTTTCAGGTATCTTTAAAGTTGCATACTGTACCTTTAACATGAGGTGGAGGTGATACAGGATTTCTTGGTTCAGTGAGACATAAAGACATGAAGCCCCGCCCTCTTTAAAACAGCTCATGAATTAATCAAACGAGATGAACTTACACACTTTGACTTCACTTCTCCTCCAGGTTTCATTCTCTTTAACTGTCAGTCAAACGAAAAACAGCAGCAGGGGACGGCACGGAGCTTCCGGTGTCTGAGCGCATGCGCACGCGGCAACCGGCAGTGAGTGAGTTGGCGTCCATCAAATCCACCGACAGGTACAAATATAGTAACGTAACGACACACAGGCTCAGACCCCAGGTCCAGACCACCGGTCCAGACTCCAGGTCCAGACCCCAGGCTCAGAGTGAGGATTCAGGACTCAGCACAGGTGAGAACAGGTGGACACTGACAGGTGAGAATGAGAGGAGCTCAGTTCACTTTGAATAAACAGCTGATGATGAACAGCATGTTACCTGTGACTGACAGCTGCTGCCTGGAGCTGACGCAGACAGCGCCGTAATTGGCTGCCGCATGTCACAAGACCAAACGTCACCTGGGATTAAGATCATCCATTATAAGATCATAAAGTAACCCAGTAAGAAACACTGATGAGGTCATAGATATCCGGGTTATGTGAGGTCACTCTCTCACTCCGTCACATGTGAAGCAGCAGCCTGATTGGTCAGCGTTCATAGAGGTGTGTGAGCTGTGTCTGTGCTCTAACAGCTCTCTGACATGCAGTTAGTGTTGAGTTTGTTGGGTTAGTTAGCGCTAGCTCCACAGTTAGCCTCGGTTCAAACCCCCTCAGACAAGCTGCTGATGATGAGACGAGCAGCTTCAGTTCACTCTGGATTGTTTTAAACGTGTGTTAAAGATATTAAACCTTAGAGGAGCTCCCAGCGTTAAAGGATCTGTTCTGAATGGATCTGACTCTGATGTTTGGTTTGTGAAGCTTTGCTCACATTATCGACTGTTTATCTCTGAGGGGAAAAAAAGTGGTTTTCATTTGCCCTGAAACTGTGACTTTTTCTGATGATTTAATTAGATCAGTGAATTTATTTGACATATATGCATGTTGATGATTTTTACATCATTATTATTATTTTACCTTATTTAGGTTTTGTGAGAGCATCTGGAGCTCCTGGAGTACCTTCTCATGCACAGTGATGGCGAGCTAATCTGATGACCTGATGACCTGATGACCTGGATCCAAGTGAACTAACCTTCCACTCCCCCCCGGGAGGCTGTGGCTTGGTAAACATGGACTGAATGAACTAAAAGGAAAGAAGAAAGAAGAGTTCATGTTTGTATCTTGTACCTGAACCTCTGAATGGGAGCAGCTGTAAACCAAAAAGTAATTTCCCCTCAGGGATCAATAAAGTATTTATGATTCTGATTCTGATTCTGATTTGTGTTTGTGTTTCATGAACATCTCAAACACAACACTGTATTTTCAAACTGACCCCTGTGTGTCCTCCTTTGGACTCCTCGATGAACTGAGCATTTCTAATGATAATTAGCATTAGCTACTTGCTACAGTATTATTGAAGATGATTTAACATGAGATCATCTCAGACAAACTAACAGAACAATATGAAACATTTGGGTTCTATGAGCTTTGAACTGACTGCTAAATTTGTGCTGTCAGATTTTACCCATCATGCATCTTGTATGTATCAGTCATAACCACTGAACCAGCTCGATCCAGACTTTGTGTTCACCTTAAATAAAAACATTGATGGATTATTTTCAACATTTCTTTGTTTTTAGTTTGTAAATGGTCTGACCCCCTCCAGCCACCGTATGTCCAACAGGGTTCAGTTTTCTGTTTTACAGACGTCAGAGTCTCAGTCTGTCAGCAGGTCAGACCCAGACCTGGTCTAGAGTCTCTCCTCCAGCCGGCCTCGTTTTACATCAGCGTGTGTGTCTGATCAGTGTGTGTGTGTGATCAGTGTGTGTGTGTGATCAGTGTGTGTGTCTGATCGGTGTGTGTGTGTCTGATCAGTGTGTGTGTCTGATCAGTGTGTGTGTGTCTGATCAGTGTGTGTGTGTGTGATCATTAAGTCTCCACTGAGCTGTTTCCTTCTTAAAGCCAAACACTTACAGTCAGGTGATGTGTGCTGGGTTTATTTTAAATAGAGTAATACACACAAACACAATGAGACACACACACACACTCTCTCTCTCTCTCTCTCACACACACACACACACACACACACACACACACACACACACACACACACACCCTCTGGTCTCTCTGAATGGGCAGTTAAATAATGCCACATGTTGCTCCAGCTCCGTCGTCTCGTTGGTTTTTTCCCTCCAGAGCTGTTTCCCATGTTGTGTGTGATTGATGGTCTAATTTACTAGAACATCACACCCACACACACACACACACACACACACACACACACACACACATACACACACACACACACACCGTTTCGCGCGGGCAGCTCTGAATGTCTGTGGACAGGCTCAGTCAGTGATACTCTTAAAGTGCAGCGTCATGTTTCAGAGACACTGACAGGAAGCTGGAGACAAACGTCTCTGAGTCCTGAGCAGCAGAGAAACGTTTGATGTTTTCATCCCTACAAAATAATTTTTACATGAAAACTGTTGATTTGGTTTATTTTTATTATTTTTATCTCTTTGTCCTGTTGGAACAGAAGTTCATTTAATTTAAAGAGGACTTTATATTTAAAAGAAAATTCAGCCTGGTTGATGTAAATTAACCCTTTAAATTCTCTTTTTCTGTCCAGCTCATCAGAAACACACACACACACACACACACACACACACACACACACACACACACACACACACTGTGTAAACCAAAGAGTGTGGCCCAGCTGATCAGAAAGGCAGAGGACCTGCTCACTTTGTTCTGACTCACCAACAGCCTGGCCGTCCAACAGGCCTCTGGGGCCACTGGTTCCACATCCCTCTGTCCCAGTGTCCTGCTCCGTCCACCAGCCTTACCTTTCCAGATTAATAATCTGTCATTAAGCCTTTAACGGCCTGGTTGAGATTTAATCTCTGTAATGAGAGTGAGCGGGTCAGACGGCAGCATGGAGCCAGTTACAGACGCTACATTTAGAGTCCTCAGTAAGTTCAACAACAGTTCACGACGAAAACACGGTTAAAGACACCAGCAGAGCGAACAGCAGAGAGAACAGCAGAGAGAACAGCAGAGAGAACAGCAGAGAGAACAGCAGAGAGAACAGCAGAGAGAACAACAGAGAGAACAGCAGAGAGAACAACAGAGAGAACAACAGAGAGAACAGCAGAGAGAACAACAGAGAGAACAGCAGAGAGAACAGCAGAGAGAACAGCAGAGAGAACAGCAGAGAGAACAACAGAGAGAACAACAGAGAGAACAGCAGAGAGAACAGCAGAGAGAACAACAGAGAGAACAGCAGAGAGAACAACAGAGAGAACAGCAGAGAGAACAGCAGAGAGAACAACAGAGAGAACAACAGAGAGAACAGCAGAGAGAACAGCAGAGAGAACAACAGAGAGAACAGCAGAGAGAACAACAGAGAGAACAGCAGAGAGAACAGGAGAGAGAACAGGAGAGATAACAGGAGAGAGAACAACAGAGAGAACAGCAGAGAGAACAGGAGAGAGAACAGGAGAGATAACAGGAGAGAGAACAGGAGAGAGAACAACAGAGAGAACAGCAGAGAAAACAACAGAGAGAACAACAGAGAGAACAGCAGAGAGAACAGCAGAGAGAACAGCAGAGAGAACAACAGAGAGAACAGCAGAGAGAACAGCAGAGAGAACAGCAGAGAGAACAGCAGAGAAAACAACAGAGAGAACAACAGAGAGAACAGCAGAGAGAACAGCAGAGAGAACAGCAGAGAGAACAACAGAGAGAACAGCAGAGAGAACAGCAGAGAGAACAGCAGAGAGAACAGCAGAGAGAACAACAGAGAGAACAGCAGAGAGAACAGCAGAGAGAACAGCAGAGAGAACAACAGAGAGAACAGCAGAGCGAACAGGAGAGAGAACAGGAGAGAGAACAGCAGAACGAACAGCAGAGAGAACAACAGAGAGAACAGGAGAGATAACAGGAGAGAGAACAGCAGAGAGAACAACAGAGAGAACAGCAGAGAAAACAACAGAGAGAACAACAGAGAGAACAGCAGAGAGAACAGCAGAGAGAACAGCAGAGAGAACAACAGAGAGAACAGCAGAGAGAACAGCAGAGAGAACAACAGAGAGAACAACAGAGAGAACAGGAGAGATAACAGGAGAGAGAACAGCAGAGAGAACAACAGAGAGAACAGCAGAGAAAACAACAGAGAGAACAGCAGAGAGAACAGCAGAGAGAACAGCAGAGAGAACAACAGAGAGAACAGCAGAGAGAACAGCAGAGAGAACAGCAGAGAGAACAGCAGAGAGAACAGCAGAGAGAACAACAGAGAGAACAGCAGAGAGAACAGCAGAGAGAACAGCAGAGAGAACAACAGAGAGAACAGCAGAGCGAACAGGAGAGAGAACAGGAGAGAGAACAGCAGAACGAACAGCAGAGAGAACAACAGAGAGAACAGCAGAGAGAACAGCAGAGCGAACAGGAGAGAGAACAACAGAGAGAACAGCAGAGAGAACAGCAGAGAGAACAACAGAGAGAACAGCAGAGAGAACAGCAGAGCGAACAGGAGAGAGAACAGCAGAGAGAACAGCAGAGAGAACAACAGAGAGAACAGCAGAGAGAACAGCAGAACGAACAGCAGAGAGAACAGCAGAGAGAACAACATAGAGAACAGGAGAGAGAACAGCAGAACGAACAGCAGAGAGAACAACAGAGAGAACAGCAGAGAGAACAGCAGAGGGAACAGCAGAGAGAACAGCAGAGCGAACGGCAGAGAGAACAGCAGAGAGAACAGCAGAGAGAACAGCAGAGAGAACAGCAGAGAGAACAACATAGAGAACAGGAGAGAGAACAACAGAGAGAACAGCAGAGAGAACAGCAGAGGGAACAGCAGAGAGAACAGCAGAGCGAACGGCAGAGAGAACAGCAGAGAGAACAACAGAGAGAACAGCAGAGAGAACAGCAGAGAGAACAGCAGAGAGAACAACAGAGAGAACAGCAGAGAGAACGGCAGAGCGAACGGCAGAGAGAACAGCAGAGAGAACAGCAGAGAGAACAGCAGAACGAACAGCAGAGAGAACAACAGAGAGAACAGCAGAGAGAACAGCAGAGGGAACAGCAGAGAGAACAGCAGAGCGAACGGCAGAGAGAACAGCAGAGAGAACAGCAGAGAGAACAGCAGAGAGAACAACATAGAGAACAGGAGAGAGAACAGCAGAGAGAACAGCAGAGAGAACAGGAGAGAGAACAGCAGAGAAAACAGCAGAGAGAACAGGAGAGAGAACAGCAGAGAAAACAGCAGAGAGAACAGGAGAGAGAACAGCAGAGCAGGCACAGTCTGTTCTCTCACAGTCTGTGAAAACCAGTTTAAATTCTCCACAGGTGAGACAGGTGAGGCGGTGATTGGCTGACTGGAGACCAGATGTCTGATCAGGTCTGTAAATAACCAGCTGACGGCCAACAGAGAACCTAAAACCAGTTTTCTCAACCTCTGTCCTCGTCCTTTGTCTTCTTCATCTCCTCGTTTCTTCTGTTTGTTTTGGTTCTCTCACCCGTAAACTGTGGAGTCAGTTTTCTGTCTCTGCTTCATGTGTAAGAGACACAGAAGACTGACGCATCAGCAGAGAGGACTTTAGTTCCCACCTTCATGATTTCCAGGAATATTTGTTTGAACCATACGAGTACGAGTCTCCAGATCCCTGACCTGTTCTGAGAGGGTCTGTTCAAACAGGTTCTCTGTACTTGGACTGGAATAAGGACTGTAAGGACTGTAAGGACTGTTAGGAGCTGAAGACCCTTTGACTAACAGAGTCTGACACACGAACTCTCAGCTGGCCTCCAGTCCAAGGTGTCAGATACAGACACTTTGTCCTGGCGCTGGGCCTGCTGGACGGACATGAAGCTGTTCTTCAGGTCTCTGAGGTTTGATGGGATGTAAGTGAACCTCTGGTGGCAGCGTGACACACTCAGATAAACGGCTGTAAATCACGGAGCTGGACACGGGCTGAGTCTGCTTGGGGTTGTGGTCGCGATGGAGCGATCCAGGAATGGATCGGCTGAGGGTAATTTAGCCTCAGCGTCTGGGTGCCAGCGGTAAGCAGAGAGAGAGTTCCTGCTGAGACGTCTTTGTTACATTTAATTCCTCTCTGAAGGGTCCAGCTGGCTCCTGGAGGACAGAGCATGGACTCAGGCTGGAAAGACGATAACTTCAAGTTGTCTGCTGGCTGCCCGTGAATATACGTCTGTTTACAGACGCTGAATAAAGTTAAGCCATCGTTTCATCACAGCTGAAGGGTTCTGCTCATTCTAACTCAACCCCTGAGCAGAGAGGACTCGCTGAAACTCTGGAGGCTGATACGACCTGAAAACCTCTCAGGTTCTGACCTGTGAGGCAGATTCTGTGTTCAAATGGAAACAATGGATTAAAAATCTAAACAGGACATGAAAACCTGAAGCTGCTTTTCCTGAAAGGCTTTAATAAAAAAAAGTGAATTATACCAAAAATGTTCAAAAAGAAACGATGAAAAACCTTCAAACCATCAAACAAAAACAAACCTGCAGAAGAGGATGAGAGGATGAGAGAATGAGAGGATGAGAGGATGAGAGGATGAGAGGATGAGAGGATGAGGGGATGAGAGGATGAGAGGATGAGAGGATGAGAGGATGAGGGGATGAGAGGATGAGAGGATGAGGGGATGAGAGGATGAGGGGATGAGAGGATGAGGGGATGAGAGGATGAGGGGATGAGGGGATGAGAGGATGAGGGGATGAGGGGATGAGAGGATGAGGGGATGAGAGGATGAGGGGATGAGGGGATGAGGGGATGAGAGGATGAGAGGATGAGGGGATGAGAGGATGAGGGGATGAGAGGATGAGGGGATGAGGGGATGAGGGGATGAGAGGATGAGAGGATGAGGGGATGAGAGGATGAGGGCTGCTGGAAGAAAGAAAAAAAACGCTTCATTCAGAGTCGCCCCTCTGTGTCGTCTTTTCTGACCTCTGACAGGAAGTATTCAGAGAGGAAATCTGAGACTTTACAATAACTTTAGATCATTTTTAACACGTAAAGAGGGAGCTGGAGACGTTCTTTAACGTTCGTCCAACATGTTTTCAGAACAAATCTGACACAAACAAACAAACAAACAAACAAACAAACAAACAAACAGCAGCTTCAACCTGAAAAAGGTTCCAAACGTAAACGTGTCGTTTATTCCCTGAGCTTCAGTCTGTTTTTCTCCCCGTCTGTCCTCCCTCCATCCACCTCTTCACTTCCCTCGTTCTGTCTGTCTGTCTGTCTGCCTGTCTGTCTGTCTGTCTGTCTGTCTGTCTGTCTGCCTGTCTGCCTGTCTGTCTGTCTGTCTGTCTGTCTGTCTGTCTGCCTGTCTGCCTGTCTGTCTGTCTGCCTGTCTGCCTGTCTGTCTGTCTGTCTGTCTGTCTGTCTGTCTGTCTGTCTGTCTGTCTGTCTGCCTGTCTGTCTGTCTGTCTGTCTGTCTGTTTGTCTGTCTGTGTTTGTGAACGATATGGTAAAAATCACAAAAGTGATGCTAAATTAATTTCTCTCACTGTGTGTGTGTGTGTGTGTGTGTGTGTGTGTGTGTGTGTGTGTGTGTGTGTGTGTGTGTGTGTGTGTGTAAACACATTCCTCTCTGCCACTTCCAAAACGCGGGCTGACTGTGCTGGAACAGCCAATCAAAACAGCCGTAAATTGCAGGCGGATATAAAAGCCAGAGTCAGTGTGTGTGTTTGATGTGTGTGTGTTCATGCATCCATATGTGGGCTCAGTGTGTGTGTGTAAATAGCTCCTGTTAATAGCAGAAATTAGTTAAGTTTGGGTTTTAGTTCAGTTTATCACAGGTGTGTCATCATTCAGACCAACCAGAAGAAGAGACGGTTCAGATTACATCATCATAATCTGAGATTATAAGAAAATCTGTGAACACGGTTCATGTTTAATCTACAGCTTTAGATCTTATTAGAGTTCATTCAATAAAGAACGTGAGGAGAACTGTTCTCCTGTCAGAGGCTGAAGAGGTCAACGTGCTTTGACTTCACTCTGCTGAACCAGAACCAGCAGCTCATTTACAGCAGGTTACCTGATCCGTGTGTGTGTGTGTGTGTGTGTGTGTGTGTGTGTGTGTGTGTGTGTGTGTGTGTGTGTGTGTGTGTGTGTGTGTGTGTGTGTGTGTGTAATGTGATCTGTGGTAATGCTGTTACCCTATCAGCAGCTCACCCCCCCCCCCCCCCCCCCCGTCCTCTGCCTGTGATGTTATCTGCACCAGTTATGAGGACATGAATACAAACATGCAGCTGTGCACAGCGGCACACGCGTGTTCCTGAATTCACGTCTGTTTTATTCATGTCAGGTTATTTCTAACCTAATTTCTAATATCCTTTATATGCTAATGCAGTTCAGTCACTGACCTGAGGGGGGGGGGGGGGGGGGGGGGGGGCAGCAGCCGCTCTGATGAGACGTGATCAGAATTCAGTCCAACGCTCTCAGTGTTACTAAAAATCATAATATAATATGAAAAGGAGTTAAAGTCTCTCTGCCTGATCCTGACCCACAACGTTTCTTCCTGGTCAGCTGACAGGAAGTCATCGTGGACATCGTTTACATCTATCCTATTAACTCTTTCTCTCCTGATCTGTGGACCAATGTGGACAGACTCTCCTGAAAAAAGACAGGGTGTTTTCCAGAGATCTGATTGGTCAGGTGGTGGTGCTTTTCCACTTGTTGATCTTTTATCCAGAACTGGTTCAGCATCAGTTACCATGGTGATTCATCCCATTAAGTGACCCCGATAAGAGAAAATCCAGCCTCTGCTCTGTGATTGGTCATCATCTATTAAACAAATATCCACCAGAGTACCTCCAGATCCTGGCCACCCTTTGGAGCAGCGTTTGCTGCAGGCTTGACTCAGATCACACAGGGTTTGTATTTCACGGGGCCTTCAGGTCTCCTGAGGTTCAGTTTAAATTCAGTTTGTGTTTGAAAACAGGAGACAGGCTCTGCTGTAATGAAATAAAGTGAGCTGTAGTGTAATTTCCACAGTTTCTTTAACTCCATCCAGCCCGAGACACTGAAGACACAACATCAAAGCCCCCGGCCTGCTGCTAACAGGCAGCACCGACTCACCGGGAGTCCAGCTCACATGGCGGGACACACACACCAACGAGCACGCAGGACGCCACGCTGCCAGCTTATCTCTGATCCACCATCTCACTTCCTGCGGTTTGGATCTGATGAAGCCCTGTACTTCAAAGTGTGTGTGTGTGTGTGTGTGTACTGTATGATCGTGTGTGTGTTTGGATGTAATGGAAAGCACCTGCTCTCAGTGAGGCGGGGAAACATTGAGTGTGAAACAACACGGAGCTGAGGCTGGATGAGCGTATGGATGGATGGAGAGATGGAAGGATGGATGATGGGTGAAGGGAAACGTGTCGTTTTATTTTCATCTGATAAAAAACAAAGATTAGATTGAACTGAAGTGTACACAGAGGCTGATGGATGGAGAGAATCTGGGGGGGCTTCCTGGGGATGAAACGGGAGGATGAATGTGACTGAATGCAGGATGCCGAGAGGCTGAGGTGGGATTGAAACAAGGATGGAGGGAGGAGAGATGGAGAGGGAGAGGGAGGGGATGAAGGAGACTGAAGGAGGGATAACGGTGATCAGATAAAGCAAAATAAAGATGGAAAAATGAAAGACAGCAGGAAAGGATAAAGAAGAGGGGAGCTGAAACGTCTGTGGTGATCGTTCACACTGAGAGGCCTGAGAGGCGGATGAAGGGATGAAGGGATGAAGGGATGAAGGGATGAAGGGATGATGGGAGAAGGAGGAAGGCTGAGGAAATAAATGAGACCCGTTTAGGCCTGCAGGAGAGCCAGGTCTGAGTTCCTCTGAGTGGAGCTCTGAGGGAGCTTTGGGGCAGACTGACAGAGTGCCAGGCTTACGATGCAGCAGCATTACTGCCTGTTTTCCTTTCTGAGATCTTCTGGTTGATTCTGGATTTACGGAGGAAACGCTGCAGACTGACAGAGTCCATCAGTTCAGCACGGCTTTAGGAGAGCTCTGCATGAGAAGAGGCTCCGCAGGGTGAGCGGCGGTATGCACGGGCGTGAGCAAAAAGCCGTCAGGCCCCTTCAGTCCAGACTGGACCGCTCCGTGGACCATAACAAGGATTTCCTTTCACTTTAGTTTGTTATGTTTTGTTTTTGACTTTGAGAGGGATTCAGGATCAGCATCAGTCAGGAGGAAAATCTGACCTCCTCTTTACCATCGATAGTCTGGAGCTTCAGTATTTACACTGAATCATTCAGATGAACGTTTGACCACCTTTGTTATCTGGGCTACTACAGATAAGCTAATGAAGCTAAGCTCCAGAAGCTAACGTTAGCTTAACTAGAGCCCTTTGGCAACAGCTAACAATGATGGACGATCAGCAAAGAAGAAAAACTGGAACAAAACAGGCCAATGAACTCCAACAGACAAAGAGACATGAAGAACAACACAGCTAGGAGCTAACGCTAGGCTAATGCTAGGCTAACATTAAAGATATTAAAGATAACTTTATATTTCTTTACAGCAGCACAGTGTTCACACGTTAGCTCTTCTGCCTGTTGCTCCTCACGTAGCTTCTCGTCCACATCGTGACATGTCGTCCCATTCAGAGCTCCTGTAGTCCAGATATGGTTATCCTGAAAACTGTTTCTGGATCAGGGTGATCCTGATCACTTGATCCTGAATAGCAAATATGGGATTTCCAGGTCTGGACCAGTATGATTCAGATGAAACTTGGGCGACTGTGGCTCAGTGGTAGAGTTGTCGTCTCTTAATCGGAAGGTTGAGGGTTCGATTCCCAGCTCCTGCAGTCACATGTCGAAGTGTCCTTGAGTAAGACACTGAACCCCAAATTTCTCCCACTGTTGTTCAGTGGTGTGTGTGGTTTGTACGTCGCTTTGGAAAAAAAGCGTCTGCTAAATGAAATTGTAGAATTGTAGAAACTTTTTGAGCGTCTGTCCCATGAGGAGGAAGAGGAGCTCAAACCCTGACAGATGTAAACAGGATCCTTTGTGTTCCCCTGCTGAAGGTGATGTTCCTCACTGTGTGTTAATAAGGAACTAAAGCTGGTCAGAACACAGTCTTTTGTTCTGGGGCCAAACCTGATGACTGATACAGCGAGCAGCGTCAGAAACCTGTGAGTCACACACTCACATGATGACCGTGACGAAACACGTCCTCACGCTGTTTTCCTGAGGGTTGTTGGGATGTTTGTTTTAGAGGAAGACGGTGAAAGATGGATGGAGAGGAATGAGTGTGAGCGGGACAGAAAGAGGAGACCAGTCCAAGACGGAGCGGGAAAGGCTGAAAGACCAGCGCTGGTTCTACAGAGCTGCAGAAAGCCCTCTTCCAAAGTAGCTTATTAGATTTCACCCTACTTTGCTTTTAAAAGCCAAGACTTTGGGACCAAATTATATGTTTCAGAGCGCTGGTAGAGAAAAAAATCTGCCTGCAGAAGCAAAAAGAAAGACATTGGTCTCAACAGTGGAGCGGAGGGCTTTTCATTCTGAACAGGAAGCCGTGAGATTTAGTGCTTTTCCAAGCACAATGTAAAGTAAATTACAGGTTGTAATACAATGCATGGCTAACACTGATAACAAGGCCATTCAGCTAGCAGGGAGAGAGTCAGAGGGTTGGCCTGTGCCCATGTGTGGGCACACAAGTCATTACACACACACACACACACACACACACACACACACACACACACACACTCACACACAAATCAGTGTCAAGACTGAGACGGCACCATAAACCATGTCGGTCTTTAAAGCCCGGTTCTGGTGATAATCTGTGAGTTTGATTTCTGAAGAGGGAGATTTAAAGTTTCAGTGAAACGTTGGTCAGAATCATTTAAAGCCAGAGCAAGAGGAGAGAAATAAAACAAAGTTCCCTCTGCTGGGCCCTTGATTTCCTTTCCCAGGATATTAATGAGGAAATGACACACACGAGTGGAGAGAGAGGAAGAGGAGGAGAGAGAGAGAGGAAAGAAGGAGTGAGGGATGAAGGTTTCAGAAGGATGAGGGCCGGTGATTAATCCCACTTTGAGTCAGCTCCGCTGAGGATTCCATCAAAAGGACCAGGAAAGGAGTTTAATTGCTGCTCCCTTCCACATCTCCCCAAACGCTTACCTACCTCCACCCAGTACACACACCCCTCCACCCTCCACACACACCCCTCCTCCACCCTCCATCCAGCGTCCTGGTGAGGATGTGAGGATGGAGGGGAGAAGGAGGGGGTTGCCTGGAATCCAGCCGGCCTCCCACTGCACACACACACACACACACACACACACACACACACACACACACACTCTCAGACCCAGAATTACTTTCAGATGTGCAGTGAAAGGAAGGTAGGTGTGTGTGTGTGTGTGTGCTCAGTCACAGTCCAGTGTAGGATGGTCGTGGTCCAGAATCCAGGGTCCTGCTCTTGGTGTTGATGACCTGACGCAGGGTTAGGGTTAGGGTGACCCCTCAGGGCTGTGTGAGGAGTGTGTGTGCATGAACCAACAGCAGAGTGTGTTTCTGCCACATCTGCTGGATGTGTTTCATCCCTCTGCTGTAGTGACTGTCAGACTCCAGGGAACCATCAGTGGGCCCTGAACAGAACCCTGTGGTTTCCCAATAAAAAGAGGAACAGCTTCACTTCAGTGCTTCGTTACCTACAGGTTAATATAAGAGACTGGACTGACTGTGTCAGGCTCATACAACATGTTGACCCACAGCTACAGACCTCCCACTCCTTCATCAGAGCTCCTTCATCACCCTCTCCATGAGAGCCAGTAAGTGTTAAATAAACCAGGCTGTTTGTTACTGATGGATCAAAACTTTATTGAAATGACAACATGAACACTGTTCATACAAATGCTTATTTCACACGTTCATGAAGGCCTGAATGTGATGTGTTCACTCTCTTAGCTTGTGAATGATCTTGTGAGTGAGAGGGTTCAAAGAGAAGCCAGTCAGCACAGGGGTGAATTAAAGAACAACAGGTAACATGGGACATTATCACACCTTACCAGGTAATCTGACCTCCTCCCTCAAAAACAAGCTCCTGTTTATTCTTGTTTCCCAAAAGGAAAAACTTCAAATATTCCTGAGTTCAAATTCCCATAAAAAAGTTTCAGGAAACTTTCCTGAAACTTTTCATCCCTTTGCAACTCTAATCACTAGAGGGTGGAGAAAAAAATGGTTTCATGTAAGAATTGAGTTTTTTTTTTATTTACAATTTTTATTTTTATTTTTCCAAATTTAAATCCTTCATTTTAGTCTTTGTTCATGAGCCGGGTGGAAAACATTACCGCTCCGATCCAGCAGGGGGTGAAACATTTCTGTTTGACCGTCTAGTAACAGGATGTCAGATCCCCTGAGTACGTCTTAAAAACTGACTCACATGATGATACATTCTGCAAACATCATCATCATCACCATCATCATCATCATCATCATCATCATCATCACCATCATCATCATCATCATCATCACCATCATCATCATCATCATCATCATCATCATCATCATCATCATCACCATCATCATCATCATCACCATCATCATCATCATCATCATCATCATCATCATCACCATCATCATCATCATCATCATCATCATCATCACCATCATCATCATCATCACCATCATCATCATCATCATCATCATCATCATCATCATCATCACCATCATCATCATCATCATCATCACCATCATCATCATCATCATCATCATCATCATCATCATCATCATCACCATCATCATCATCATCATCACCATTATCATCATCATCATCACCATCATCATCATCATCATCATCATCATCATCACCATTATCATCATCATCATCACCATCATCATCATCATCATCATCACCATCATCATCATCATCATCATCATCATCATCACCATCATCATCATCATCATCACCATCATCATCATCATCATCATCATCTTTACCATCATCATCATCATCATCATCACCATCATCATCATCATCATCATCACCATCATCATCATCATCATCATCATCATCATCATCATCATCACTCATCATCATCATCATCACCATCATCATCATCATCATCATCATCATCACCATCATCATCATCACCATCCATCATCA
>CM061150.1:450055-452555 GCA_030710495.1 Labroides dimidiatus | reverse complement strand
GAGAGCGAGTGAGCGAGGGAGCGATGAAACGAGGGAGCGAGAGAGCGAGGGAGCGAAAGAGCAAGGGAGCGAGAGAGCGAGGGAGCGAGGGAGCGAGGGAGAGAGCGAGTGAGCGAGGGAGCGAGGGAGCGAGGGAGAGAGCGAGTGAGCGATGAAACGAGGGAGCGAGGGAGCGAGAGAGCGAGGGAGCGAGAGAGTGTGGGAATGAATAAGTGAGGGAGTGAGGGAATGAATGAGCAAGAGAGCGAGCGAACGAGAGAATGAATAAGTGAGCGAGCGAGTGTTTCCAGACTCTGTGCAGGATGTGAAATGTAAACAGGGAGGCGGCTCAGGAGGAAGAGTCGTGATGCTTCTTTAAACTGAACTCAGGACTGAGCGGCGTCATGACCACCAACAGAAACTCATCCTGATGATGAACCCGTCATGAAGTCCCATCAGCCTCAGCAGAGCTGCGTGTTCTCAGACATCCTACACCAGGGGTGTCAAACTCAAATACAAAGTGGGCCAAAATTTTAAATTGAACAAAGCCGCGGGCCAAGGTTGAACAAATGAACCTTTTAATATCGAACCAAACAAGTTTTGATTTAACAATGCATATTGAACAAGCAAGGCTTATATAACTTTAAAGTGCAGGCGTGCAAAATCGAGTTGGATACTTTTAATACTACTACTACTACTACTAATATTAATAATAATAATAAAAAACATATCAATGGCATATTAAATAAAATCTAAATAAAAATTGAATGCCTCCTTTCTGTTTGCAGCCTTCTGAGGTAAATGTCAAAATTAGCTTCTTAACAGGCTAATAAATTTGAAAACAAATACTGTCGTATAACACCGGCAGACCAGTTCTAATATTAATTTGAAATTGCCTCGCGGGCCAAATATAATTACACTGCGGGCCAAATTTGGCCCGCGGGCCAGAGTTTGACACCTATGTCCTACACAAACAGGAGAGAAACACACGTGTAGAGGACTGAGGCTCACATGACGTAACACACGACTGCTGCCGTCATTCTTGACTGAACACGTCTGTGGTGCCGTGTTCTACCTTCACGTCATGTGTAACGAGGACTGTTCAGCTTCTGATCCTCTGAGGTTTGACTCTTCAAACTTTGTGGACTTTGATTGTTTTCATGTGTGATGACCGTGAAACTCAGTTCAGTGTGCAGCTCTGCTCTAATGTGATAATTATTACATTTTATTGTGTTGTGAAATAACACGTCATCAAACAACTGGTTTCCATCAGTTTGTACATCACGTGTCAGTGAATATACAAGTGCAATGACAGATGACACATCATGAGCATTAAAACATGAGTCATCACATTGTGGGAACATGACTCTATGTGTGATAATATTTATATCATGTTTAATAATAAAAGATTTTATATCTGTGCAGCTCTTCTCAGATCTGATGCAGAAACATTGATCCTGTAAACCTCTGGGTGACTTCATGCTGTGTGTAACAGTCACTTCAAACTGAGCTGTTTGATTATCTACAGAAATGATGTTTTATCACTCAAATGTCTAAATAAACTCATCCCTCCATTTTGCTCTGAACAGTGTGAATTCTTACCTTCATGTTTTGTCAGTGATGTAATGACCTTAAACTAAATCATCAGACTTTTTCTGACCTTTGACCTTCGTCCGCTTCATTTTTTACATGTTTCTGGAGCCATTTTTCTCACTCTGCTTCAAACAGTGTTATAATGTGATGAGCCAATCAGAATGTCTGTGGCGTATTGCTCCTGTTTTATCTTGTTTTCTCTCCCTCTGAAGGTGTTTCAGCTTGTTGTTGTTCTCTCCACCTGGTCAGGTATGCTTCTGGTTAGCAGCCAACCAGAGTCTCAGATCATCATCGACACAACACCTGCTGAGGCTACCCACAAACCCCTGCTCATATGGCCTGCATTACCGGTCCCTCTAATTGGCTGGCTCCCCTGTGTGAGCTCTGAGTTCTGCACTGTGATTGGTGGAGCCAGAGAAGGATGTCCTGCAGGGTCTGTGAGTGTGAAACTGCAAATCTGTGAAAGCGTGACGTGTAACAGACACTTTTTTCATGCCTGTTAGAGCCGACATGTATGAAGGACATACATCAGAAGCTGTTTTATGTTCTGTCAGTGAAACGAATGAAAAGAGGAAACTGAGCGTCTTTATTTTATAATGAATGAACGCTGGTCGTCTCCGGTCATTTCCAACACCGCAGCCTGAAGCTGGAGGCTTTAAGAAATGAAAAATCATTTGTTTTTGTGAATGATTTCTGCACCCAGGGATCAGTCAGCACTGTGCTCTGTGTAATTTTGTTCTGTTCTGCCAGCCTCCATCGTCAATCCCATGATCCTCTGGGAGACATTCTCTTCAGCCCTCTAACAATACCAATAACATACTTTACAGCCAAATGGTGTCATGCCCGTGCAACAATGCCAGAACTCATTGTGCAGGAAAAAAAAGTGTATATGCATGTTTTCACTTGTAAAGGCACACACGATTACATT
>CM061150.1:395055-445055 GCA_030710495.1 Labroides dimidiatus | reverse complement strand
ACGTCTCTCCCTGCAGCTCCGTGAACATTCAGACATTTTCCAACAGGAAACGATTAGAAAACATTTTACCCTCGAGGACGCTGAGACAAAGAAGATTTCAGCTGCCAAATTCAGAGCTTTGATTGCAAGAAACAACAAGAGGAGAGGATGATTATTGTTATTATTCTGACTGAACGTCAGTGCTGCTGGTGTGCTGGAGCATCACAGCCTCACAGTGAACACAGCAGCTGGAGGCTCGTCAGGACGACTGTGTCACATGAAGCAACAAAGTTCAAAACACCTCAAGAAAAACTCTGCAGGTTGATTCCATGACATCATCTACAACAGTAGATTAAAGTCATGAGGTTTGAGGCGACCACGGTACTTTGTGTTTTTGAAAATGTAACATTAATGATGTGACTCGTAGACAGGTAGAAGATCCTGAGATGGCAGCAGCTCAAGAGCAGATGCTTCAGGGGGTCTGAAACATGGCTCCAAATCTGTGACCTGAAACCGTCTGACTCGTCTCTGCTCCGTTACAGTTTGGTACCACCATTCCTTCATTCATCAACAGCCAATCAGCTGTAGCTGAATCAATGCCCCCCCCCCCCCAATTCATGCTGTCCTGATTGGCTAATGGCTTTTTACCATCTTTACCAAGAGAGTCTCTGTTAGTTTGGAGCTTCAGTATTTACATTGAATCATTCAGCAGAACGTTTGACAACCTTTGTTATCTGGGCTACTACAGATAAGCTAATGAAGCTAAGCTCCAGAAGCTAACGTTAGCTTAACTAGAGCCCTTTGGACGACAGCTAACAATGATGGACGATCAGCACAGAACAAAAACTAGAATGAGCTCCAACAGACAAAGAGACATGAGGAACAACACAGCTAGGAGCTAACGCTAGGCTAACACTATGCTAACTTTACCCCGTCACCCAGCCTCAGGAAAGTTTGTGTCAGAGTTGTATGAACACCATGTGAGCATGTTTCTCAGTGTTTCACTCTGACATTCAGCTGGACATCATTCTGGATGTTGTTGTTTGGGTAACTCACTTCCTGTCATGCTCAGTCTGCTCTTTGTAAACTGATGCATCGGGCTCCAGCAGCTGGCACAAACAGACCTGATGAATATCATCTTCAGATCGATCCAACCTGCTGAATCTAGAACGTAGCGAGGCGGAGCCACTGGGGGACAGAAGTTCGTGGTCACTCTGCCTCTCAGACACTCTGGAATGTCTTCACCTCAAACTGTTCACCGTCTGATAAGCTCTCCTCCTGATGTCTGTCCAACATGTGCCTCCTTCCTTTAGTATCTGCTCCTGTGGCTGCAGTAAACTGTTACTGTCACGCTCAATGAACCCAAAGTGCTCGGTCAGAAAACTGTCGTTTTTCTGTATGATATTGTTAAACAGGTCAGTGACAGAAACTGTTGAGAAGAGAGAGAGAGAACACGTCTGAACTCTGCACGGAGCCTCTGACGGCTGCTGTCCACAGGGAGCGTTTTCATCCAGCCTGATGCTGATTGGAACAGAGGGGAGTCATTTGCTCCAATCAGACCTGGGGCTGTTTTAAAAGCCTCTTGGGGTTCTTGGATGTCACTTATAATTCTTTACATTTTCTCTTCTTCTTCTATCTTTCTCCATCAACTTTTCTTCTTCAGTCTTCAGTCTCTCTTTTTCCCTCTCGCTCCAGATCTGGAAGCAGCGTGATGCTCTCTCTCCCTTCTTTTATCTCCTCTTAGTTTCGCTCTCTTGTTTAATCTTTCGTTGTCTTTCATCGTGTCTCTTCAGCTCCGTCTGTAAACTTTTCTCTCCTGATTTCTCTGGATCCCATCCAGCGGCTGATTCCTAGAAAATCAGCCATTGTTTAAACTCAGGAGTTGATTGGCTGTCTAACTTTCGCTGCACAGCTCCGGGGCTTGAATCAAACCGCTGACCACATCATGACAATGAGGAATGCATTTTGAACAGAGTGTAAACTCTGAATCCACCTGAAGGCCTACCTGACGTTCAGGAAATCCTGTCTCTCTCTCTCTCTCTCTCTCTCTTTTTGCTGTCTCAGTTCCTCTCTCTGCTCTTCCCTCCTTCATTCTGTCTCTTTCTGTGCTGCTGCCAAAGAAAGCAAAGCTGGAAATGGTGTTTTGTTCAAAAAGAATCTATTTGTTTGTCTTTCTCTTTGCCATCTCTCTCTTCAGATGATTTATTTGACTGCATCGCGGCTCTCAGCTCCAGTTTCAAGCGGTTCAGCCAACGTAAACCTTGTCACAACTCTGAATTCCTGACTCGCCTACAGCTTCCAGGCAGAGATACAGCGGATCAGCGCTGGATAAATACACCAGATAAGCCGCGCCAGAGACGTGCACGGCACAGGAGTCGGGCAAAGGCCTCGAAACAGCTGATGACGCTTCACTGTGGGGGGGTAACTTCAGACTGAGTCAGATGACCTGTTCCACGTCGACCTGTTTGGTAAACTGGCTCAGCTGGAGGTCTTCGTTCAGTGAGGTCTGTGTGTTCTGATCATTATTATTATTATTATTATTGTTTGTTTGTTTGTTTATTTTATCTTTAAGAACATTTTAGATTAAACAGCCTAAAGAAGCCACTTGAGGTGGATCGATGTCAACCACTGAGTCTGGATCTGATCTTTGAATGAGCTCAGCTACTCTCTCCAAGCCTGGTGGTGAATTAAGGTGGTTCTCTGTAAACATGACTGTGAACGGCCTCATGACGTGAATCATTGTGTAAATGAACTCGGGGTGAACAGGAAGGAACCTTCTGTTTGGTAGATTCTAACAGAGCTTCTTACTAACAGGTCTTAAACCCTTTGAACGCATAATTAATTATGCAGATGACACACAGTTATACATCACAATGTCACCCGGCGATCATGGCCGCATACAGGCTCTGGCTAAATGTATTGAACAAATCAACGATTGGATGAGCCTAAATTTTCTCCAGCTGAACAAAGACAAAACTGAGGTTGTTGTTTTTGGAGCTAAAGCAGAGAGATTAAAAGTCAGTGAGCAGCTCCGGACATTAAAGTTAAAAACCTCTGACCATGCCAGAAATCTGGGTGTGATCATGGACTCAGAGCTGAATTTTAACAAACACATTAAGACTGTTACAAAGTCAGCCTACTATCACCTAAAGAATGTGTGGAGGATTAAAGGACTGATGTGTCAGCAGGACCTGGAAAAACTGCTCCATGTTTTTACCTTCAGTAGACTTGATGACTGTCACAGCGTCTCTGCAGGTCTCCATAAAAACCAGTCAGACAGATGCAGCTGGTTCAGAGCGCTGCTGCTCCAGTCCTCATGAACACCAAGACAGTGGACCACATCAGTCCAGGTCTGAGGTCTTACTCTGGCTCCCTGTCTGTCAGAGGATAGATTTTAAAGCATTAAATGGTTTAGGGCCAAAATATATCAGAGATCTTCTGATCCGTTATGAACCATCCAGACCCCTCAGGTCATCTGGACCAGGTCAACTTTCAGTCCGAACCAAACATGGAGAAGCAGCGTTCAGCTTCTATTCTCCAAATATCTGAAAGAAGCTTCCAGAAAACATCAGGTCTGCTGAAACTCTCAGCTCCTTTAAATCCAGGTTGAAGACTCACCTTTTTACAGCTGCTGTTAATTAAACAAATCATTTTAAGATCATTTTCTTGCACACCTCTGCATTCTGCACTCTGACTTTTATCCTTCTTTTTGCCATTTTACTTTCTTTTATTTTTATTTTATTATTATTTTTTGCTCTTTTAATTAATTTTTAAATTGTTTCTTTTAATATGTTTTGCCGCTCTGTGAAGCACTTTGAATTGCCTTGTTGCTGAAATGTGCTCTATAAATAAACTTGCCTTGCCTGTTTGCTGCCACGTTTGACAGGAAGCTGTGTTTGTAAGATGAACAGCAGAGCTGAGTTTGTGGACTGCACCTTTAACACTTCACCAAATCTTCTCTGTCAAACAGTCTGCTCTGCCATGGAGTCCTACTGGTGTGGTTTGTTTTATCATCTGTTCACTGAGTGATCTCTGTCATCATGGTACCAACAGGTCAGCACCATAGACTGTATAATTAATGGACGTAGTCTCTGTGACGTCACCCGTCTGTTCCTGAAACGGACTTTTGAAGCCAAACGTCGGCGCGGCCATATTGGAAATGAGGCGTGCCGTGAGTCTCCACAGTAACAACCATAGGACTCTCCACAGTCACGTGATCTGAGCTGTGCCTCTGATTGGACGAACTGGCGAGCTTGATATTGTGGACACTGCCGAATTAGAAAAAAATTCACCCCCCCTACAGTGCGTGCCGTTAGTGAAATTAGCGATTCAGAGGGGAGACATTCTTTGTACCAGGCTGTAAATGTGCTTATTTTGGCCGTGAAAACGGCTTTTTTTGCCTTGGTGTGTACGTGACTTCCGGTACTTCCGGAGCCAGCCTCAAGCGGACACTCGAGGAACAGCAGACTTTAGCACTTCCGCATTGCCTCATATTTTCAGACCGGAGGTTGCCGCTTGGTCAGCACACTAAACACCACTGACGTCCTCATGACAACAACATTCACTAACATCACACTGATCACATCTTTATTAGAAGATTGTCATGTCTGTCAAGTTTCTGTTGTTTTTGCACATTCTGATTCATGTTTTGTTTTCCTGTTTTATTTTGAAATCACTAACCCTTGTCTCTGTCTTCTAGATGTGTTCCTGTCTGCCCTGCCCTGTCTGTCTCACCTGTTTCCTGATTGTCTTCCCCAGCTGTGTGTCATCACCCCTCATTACCTCTTGTATTTAACCTCATGTGTCTCACTGTCTCTCGTTGCCAGTTCGTCGTACCTCACAGTCTTCGTCCCAGCCTTTGTACCATAGTCTTGTCTTGCCGTAGTGAATCTTGCTCTCGTTTTTTGGACCTTGATCTTTGCCTTGTGTTTTTTGGATACCTTTGCCTTGTTCTGGATTGTTTACCTGTGTATCGAACCCTGCCTGGCTGACTACCTGCTTTGTGTTTTGAAACCTGGACTGGTTAATAAACCTTGTTTTGATTTTACGGATTTTGACTCTGAGCCTGCATTTGTGTCCTCCTCTGGTTCTGGGTTCTTGACAAAGATTTAATAACTTGTTATTTATTACAGTGCAGTGCTCTCACACCACCATGTTCCTGTTTTACAGCTGAAATACACCGGTTGCGTCTGCGTTGCAGCTCCGCTCCGTCAAGGCGCCGGATCAGTTTAAAATCCATTCAAGTCAATGTGTCAACTCACACTGGATCCGTTCCGTTGCGGTTCAGCTGCGTGTCTGGTCCGACAGGTCGCAGCTAATCCGCAGCCGTCCTATTTTTGCCGGATGACGGAGCTGTGACGCATAAATTCAGAGTAGAGAAGATCGAGCGGGACAGGAAGTAGTGCACGGAAACTACCTAAAAAGAGCATGAGACTTTCAAAATAAAACAGACTGTATCAAAAACTAGATCGTATTTAGCTTTACCAATGCAGGAAAACAACACGATGAGCGAAGACACGCCAGGAATCAAAAGGTTTGAGGTTTAACAGCACAACATGAATGAAGAGAGGTTTATTAACGGAGAGGAACGCGCGGGAATTCCACGGTCTGTCAGTCCTGCTGCTTGTCGGACTGAACACGCAGCCGGTGTATTTGAGGCGTTACCTGTCAGGTGCAGCTCCTGCTGTGATGGTCATGATGTCATACCATGATGTAGTCCACTGCATCCGTCTGACACCTTTAAGGGGGTTAAAAGATATTCACATCACCAGTTTGCCCTCTCAGAGGTACGTGACTGACAGGCGCCCAGTGTAGATACTCAGATCATTGCCTCGTTTCCAATATGGCCGCTCCAGCTTCAAAACTCTGTTTCAGAAACAGACGTGTGACATCACAGAGACTCCACCCATTACCTGTAGAGTGTATGAATATGACACACCCAGAGGACCTTTAGGTTTAATCGTCCTCGTTAATGTTTCCTCTGATTTACTGCAGTAAACTGAACCAGAGTTTGAACATACTAACGTCATACTCTCTGAAACGTGTGTGGGACAGTTCTCTCTGAACATACCATAAACATCACATTTAATTCAAGTCATTCATCAGCTCCTGTTGTTTGGTGTTCTGTCTGCAGGCAGAGCACACACCAATCAGTGATGATGGTAGAGCAGTTATTCTGCAGGACCCCGGGAACGTTAAAACAACACGCTGCCAAACGAGCCGCTCAGATGGGAAAACCTGATGATTCCAAGGTTGGAATATTTGCGGCTGCACAGAAGAACAGCGCTGTCCAACATGATGGATCACAGCACATCAAACTCTACCTCATTTTTCACACTTCAGCCGTTTCCCCTGCATGAACCACGGTGGGAGATGTTCCTCTGAGGAGCCAAATCAGCAGTAAGGTGGAAGATTTCACAGAAAATACACGTTTGCTGCTTCGACTGTTGGCAGAAACTGACAAACAGGGATCACCGCGTCACTTCACATCACGGCTCACTTTCTGATTAAGAGCAAACCAAATGAAGAGCTGGGAGAGCGAGCAGGGAGAGAGAGCTGGGAGAGCGAGCAGGCTGGACTCTGCGTGGAGCGAATCAACAAGGAAATCTGCTGAACTGACGTCTGTGATCTCAGAGATACGATGATTTCATTTTTACACTCACAGTAATTATTGTCCTGTAGACATCAGTCTGATTGTGTTTTGTATCTGTTGTTGGCCTGATGGATGGATGTCTTCCTGCTGACTCACACACCAACCTGCTTCTACAGGGACAATAAGGACAAACTGGATCTTGATGTCAGATGATTGGCTGTGGATTCTTGGATAGAGTTACAGTTGATGCATCTCTTTGTTCTCCAATATCATCAACCAAAGCTGCGTTCAGAGGCCGTGGACATATCTTCAGTTGGATGGTGTTGTTGTTGCTGTAGCTGCTGCTCAGACTGATACAGGCCAGTTGGGGTAACAGGAAGTCAATCAAAAGACCTTGTCCACTTTGGCACAGCACCACATAACATGTCAATCATCCTGAAGTATCAGCCTCAGGCTGTTTGTGATACATCCACCATCGGTCAGCAGGGTTCAGGGTTAGACCGAGCTGTTATTGGAGCTTTTTGAAGAATGTTTTATGTCACTGTAAGCTGTCGTTTGTCATTTCTGATTGATTGCAGAGATTGGAGACGGCAGGTGTTATCTAGTCCGAGGCGCGCTGAGGGCAGATGGTTGGAGAGGCCAGAGAAGGACGGACATATTGAAGTATGAGATAAACGCTCTGTCGAGCAGATGAGGTCAAAAGAATGTTTCTGTAGAGCTTTGGTGGAACTTTTTCTAAGTTTGTTTCTAAACTTATATGAATCTGATACAACAACGAGAAAACTTGACAGTTTCAGGAGTGGACACTTAGCTGAACTCTGAAACGGACAAACTGGGCCACTGAGTTACAGCAGGTATGGGAGGGTTAGCCACGGGACATGAGATTAGCTTCTGAGAGTCCGCCATCTTTAATAGATGCTCAGAGTAATGACTCAACCAGTTCCTAAAAGAGAGAGAGAGAGAGAGAGAGAGAGAGAGAGAGAGAGAGAGAGAGAGAGATCAGACAGGAAGCAGCAACAAGGCCACTGGACTCCACGGCCGACGAGTTCTGACCTCAGAGAAGGCACGCAGGAGTGATCGTATACCTGATGTGAGACTTCTGTGTGTGTGTGTGTGTGTGTGTGTGTGTGTGTGTGTGTGTGTGTGTGTGTGTGTGTGTGTGTGTGTGTCTGCTGGGTCTGAGCCTGGCTGTAAGGCCTGAGAGCGCCCGCTCTGTGTTGTCCTGCCTCTGTTTGATCAGGCTGACAGGACTCCATTGTTTGAGTCTGGCTGCTTAAATCTCTGTGAGAGCTGCTGGCACAGGAGGAGACATTTCAGGGAGTTAAATACACAAATAAAGGCTTAATACGCTCTTTCAACATATTTCTTTCCAGGTCTGGATCAAGACGAGTCACTGACCCTGTTAGCCAGGAGAAGGATCATAACACCACCACCTCTGGTGTTCAGGGACCTGGACCAAGGCGGCTCAAGCGATGCCTTCAGGAATAAGACACGAAACCAGGAAAACACAAAAGCAGAACCCTGAAAATCTTCAGCTGTTAATGAAGTGTAACTCTACCTTTTTCAGTCTTTGTTCCTGGAACTGAAAAGCAGTCAAGTCAAAGAAATGAATAAGTGTGGATGAAATTAGACCAAACAAAGGAGAGAAGATATGAAACCCTGATCAGATCATTCACGACAGCCAAAACTACGACTCCTTAAAGAGCACTTTTCATTTAAACCTTTATTTATTCTCAAAAAAGAGACACTGAGCTTTCTCTCACTGTGAGAATTATAGAAACATTTTATCATTCTTCCAGCCTTAATCACCCTCTCAGTATTTACTCATTAATTAGAGACATATAGGATTTATTTTGCATGCCCATTGTTGTAATATGATCCCACCCATGCTTGTGTCTGAATAAAGAGATTGTGCAGAGGGAAGAACCTTGAAGATGTTGATCACACCCTGAGTGGTGAGCATTGGATCCCTCTTCCCTTCTGCAGAAGCTGAAAAACTAGAGCGTTGAGTTTGTGAGTTTTCTTGACTCTGGTTCTTATTTGAAACAAATGTCATTAATCCTGACATCGTCTGAATGTCTTTAAACCTCACATTCCCTTCGATGTCATTGAACCGGACACTTACTTTCAATGTCGTGGAGATCACAGACATATGAACAATAATGATCACGAAAGAATCAATTAAAACAGTTAGAATAAGAGGACCAGGGGTCAACAGGTCAGGAAGAGAGGGAAAGGCCGTTATCTCCAGAGTCTGTTGGAGGGTTTCCCATGAGTGAGAGGGGCAAGAGAAAATACAGGTTTGCAGAGTTCAGTGTGGACTGGAGGGACTTTGAGAGTAAGTGAAGGAGTCATGTAGGATCCATCATGAAACTCCATCAGGTCTGACAGGCAGACCTGAGACCAGCTCTAAGTGAGGGAGTGGATCCCGTGTGGGTTTCCATCTCTTACACTCTGTGTACATGTTATCAGGGGCTGAGCTGATGAACGACGTCCTCAGTGTAGCTGCCTTTGAGCCAAACGCTCCTGTTGACTCTTTGTTTCTTTCTGGGTCAAGAAAAGCTTCTTGTACGAGTCCATGTTTCCCCTCAGGCTCCGTCTCCTCTGGATGTGACGTGACAGTGAGCTGTAACCATGACCCAAAGATCCTGTATATGATGTAATCAGTGGTGTGCAGTGCTTAATTTGTGCCGGAGCTAGCCGGAGCGCGCTCCGGCACCTCTTTGATCTGCTCCGTGATCTTTCCTGTCAATAAATAAACTGTGTTTTTAGCTGTGTTTTCTCTGCGCTTTAATCCTCTCTGAAGTGACGCCTGTTGTCTTATTTTTTATGCATTTTACTCAGAAATTAGGTAAAACGGGGGAAAAAAGTGACAAAATCAAAAATCAATCACAACACATCATTCTAGTGATGTTTGGTCATTTATGTTTTCATTTTCATCCTTCCAAATACAGACCTTTTTCTAATTCTTTCTTGATTTTTGATTCTCAGGCTTTTGTTAAATTTATTGTATATATTTTTTCCTGGCGTGGTGCTTACATGACAGTGACACACAAAAAATCCCATTAGCAATAAAATGTGTTTATTTGCAATATGTCAGTTATTTAAATTGCTCATTCCAAATTGATTCCAAGTGTTCTGATGGGCCACATGGTGTGCCAAATGTTGCTGCAAATGTTATACTAGGTAAGTGCGGAAATTAATGTGAAAAAGAAGATAAAAACGCGTTAAAACCCAAGAAAAAAGGTTTCTTTCGGCGCACAATTTCGAAGGGGGACCCGGCACCTGATTGGGGACAAATTAAGCACTGGTGGTGTGGTATATATTACTGTTAGCAGGAGGTTAATAAGTAAAGTGATGATATTACTCATGAAAAGAGTAATGGGTAATAAGTCATAAATGACCATTTTTCACTAACGGGTCAATCACTGTTGATCACGCCGTCCATATTTAGGCCCAAGAAGCAAACAGCAGGTAGAACATGTGATCACACTGAGGTTCTCTACGAGACTTTATTCCATCAGAACTTTCAACATCAGAACTTGATTAAATATCTGAAGTCTTTTAAACTTGAGTTTGTTTGTCTGTTTTTTATCATGTAGATTTGAAAAGAGCAGAATTATCACATCAACCTGAGAAGAGTCCGTCAGGATCAGTGAGACGGGTCAGCACCGTGTTCTGCTGGACGGCTGCAGAGATCTGGACCAAACACTGAAGTGAAAACAAGTTCATAAAACACGTCTTTCAGTCTTATTTGGTGTCTGTTTGAAATGACTGAAGCTGAAACATGTGTGATGTTTTTGGTTTTGGTGCCACCCAGTGTGAGGAAACAGTGACAGTCACATCATGTGTTCTGAAGTCTAGAGATTCTCAGGGAAGCCGTCTTGGAGTCTGAGGGCCGTCTCTCAGCTCGCCTCGGGTTAGCATGAAAGCAGCTCAGATTCTGAGAACCTCCAGAGGAGTCCAGACCTTTTGGAGCTCCTCCAAAATACGGAGTCTGTGTGAGGAAGAACAAAGGCTGAAGTCAAGTGCAGGTTAAAGAGGTTTAAAGTGCTGTGGCCAGACTGATACGCTGTGTGAAACACGGCAGAGATTAATTCTATCAGTTGGAAACAAACAGCAGATTAGAGAGGAAGCGCCTGCAGACACATGCTGGGCTCAGAAGAAGGATCCCTCCAGTGTAATTATCTGTCTGTGGTGTTTGTAGCCAACATGGCCTCTTCTGCAGAAACCACTTCCTCTCTGCTACAATGGACAGAAGCACAGAGCAGATAAAGACCGGCTGGAAAGGCCTCAGGGGCTCCGCTTCCCTGCTTCCCTGTTTTCCTCTGGTAAATATCTGTCAGTAGCAGATTGAGGGTCTCACAGCGCAGCTTGAATAAAGATGAGAAACATACTTTACAAACATGAATCCCAAAAGATTTACTGATTTTTGACATCGTGGTCACAGCAGAAAATGAGAAGCACATGGAAGGCTCAGAGCAGAGGGTGACGAGAGGAGGAGGGAGGTTGTTGACCAAAAATGCTGACGTGACGTGTGTCTGCCTCTCCGTCCTGACACCAGACAGGCCAACGAAGACGACCAGCAGAGAAGAATCTGAGCCGGGTCAGACAAACTGGACGTTTGACTTCTAGTTCTTCCTGTATGAAGCTCCACTGCAGCTGCTGGGGTTATCTAACTCTTCTTGGTGTCAGAGCGTCAGGAGAGGTGTGAGCATTACTCATTCTCTCCTGAACCACATCTCCAGAGGGACCGCAGGGATTTAAAGCCGGCGTGCGTCCAGGAACAAACCACATGGGCAGGCTTTAACTTCAGGAACGATGCTGCTAAGTTGGTCCTCATGAAGTATATTAAAGGTGCTACTTGTAACATTTTTCTTCAAATTAAGACCACATTTCCCATAAACCCATTGCTTCCTGTGGTATGTGAGTGAGACTAAGAATAAAACTCAGCTTGTTACAGATAACAGCATGTCGAGTGGGAGCGGTTGTGTGATTGGTGCACAATAAAAGAGTTCATTTCTAATGACTGACAGCTGCTGGTTACACAGAAGAGTCCAGAGGCCGACGTGCTGAAAGCTCCAGAGAGGAGGATCCTCATCAGGTAGATGAACCTGATCCTGTCTGACCTTTGACCCTCTGAGAGACCGATCCACTCCTGTCCATCTATGCAGAACATTTCTATAGAAACACTCAGCACAGAGTGTGTTCAGGGTTCAATATGTACCATCAGGTCTCTGAACAGGCTGCGATTTGTCTGACCTTTATGACATCTGGGACTCTCAGATAGTCTGACCGGCGTCTTCTGACCGGCGTCCTCTGACCGGCGTCCTCTGACCGGCGTCTTCTGACCGGCGTCCTCTGACCGTCCTCTGACCGGCGTCTTCTGACCGGCGTCCTCTGACCGGCGTCTTCTGACCGGCGTCTTCTGACCGGCGTCCTCTGACCGGCGTCTTCTGACCGGCGTCCTCTGACCGGCGTCCTCTGACCGGCGTCTTCTGACCGGCGTCCTCTGACCGGCGTCCTCTGACCGGCGTCTTCTGACCGGCGTCCTCTGACCGGCGTCCTCTGACCGGCGTCCTCTGACCGGCGTCTTCTGACCGGCGTCCTCTGACCGGCGTCCTCTGACCGGCGTCTTCTGACCGGCGTCCTCTGACCGGCGTCCTCTGACCGTCCAGCTCGAGGTTCCGTTTCTTCATCATTTCATTCATCAAATATCTGCAAAGGACAAAGAAAAAAACTCTGAATTGGTTTGTTTTTCATGAATGAGGTCATCAGTGTGTGTGAGTGTGTGTGTGTGTGTGTCTATGTGTGTGTGTGTGCACATATATTCTCACGTTTCTCACCCTGATTAAAGGACAGCTGATACCCTAACATCAGTGGTTGCCATGGTAGCTAATTGGCACAGATTACCCAGAGTGTGGCGGCCGTTTCCTGCTTAAGCGCTCAGGGAGGTCGCAGAGGTTTATGTTACACCAATCACACGGGGTGTTCTCAATCAAGTCCTCAGATTACAGGATCAGTGCAGCCTGTGGAGGATCACAGAGATGAACGTGTTTTTCTCTCGTTTATTTGTCGTTTTACTGTCTTTGATTAAAAGTTCTGAATTTGTTTTACAATCTTCTCACTGATCTAAATTCCCCCCGTCTCTCTCTCTCTCTCTCTCTCTCACTGTGATCTGTAACTTTATAATCTCCTCTTATCCTCTCAGTTCTCTGTGTTTGCTTTCAGCATTAGTTCGTCTCCAACTTTCCTTCTCTGACTTTTCACCCTTTCATTAACTCTACGGTTTAACGTCAGGAGGGAAGCTCAGAAACTCAAACCAGCAGATATTCTTCAGGGTTTAAAGTGTGTGAAAATGTCGTGCTTGTTGTAACGTTAGTGGAGGGAAATGTTCATGTGACGACGGCTCCTCTGTCAGCTCCGTCCACAGATGAAATGATGACTGGTGACTTCCTGACTGATGATACTTTCACTCTGCTGGATTCAGTTTCACCAGAAGATGTTTTTTATTCCCACTTTAACTTTTTCAGGCCAGATTTCAGAGCCACACCATCAAACTGTATCTCTTAAAACACGATGAAGCTAAGCTGCCCCCCCCCCCCCCACACACACACACACACACACATGTGAAAGCCTCAGGCTTCACAGTACATGCTCATTCAGACATACAGTACATCTCACACACATAAACAACCGTCAGACTAGATTCAGAAACATATTTGAGTCTGCACACGTGTACATCCTTAAACACACACACACTCACACACACACACACACACACACACACACACACACACACACACACACACACACACGTGTTCTGAAATGTAGACATGAAGTTGGGTATAACTTTCAGTGTGTTGAGTGAAACAGACCACATAGGAAGAGAATGTTTCTGCTTTACATCCATATTAAATAATGAAAAGTCAAACCAAAAGCCCACACACACACACACACACACACACACACACACACACACACACACACACACACACCACCTAAGAACACAGTCTCATCCATATGAAGCTTATGTTTATCTTCCCTCTGCTCTCTTATCTGATGTCTCCTGATTTTATCAGACATCATTCATCTTTCCTCCATTATTCCTCCATCGTTCCTCCATTGTTCCTCCATTGTTCCTTCATCTTTCCTCCATTGTTCCTCCATTGTTCCTTCATCTTTCCTCCATTGTTCCTCCATCGTTCCTCCATTGTTCCTCCATTGTTCCTTCATCTTTCCTCCATTGTTCCTCCATCGTTCCTCCATCTTTCCTCCATCGTTCCTCCATTGTTCCTCCATCGTTCCTCCATCGTTCCTCCATTGTTCCTCCATCGTTCCTCCATCTTTCCTCCATCGTTCCTCCATTGTTCCTCCATCGTTCCTCCATTGTTCCTCCATCGTTCCTCCATCGTTCCTCCATCGTTCCTCCATCTTTCCTCCATCTTTCCTCCATTGTTCCTCCATTGTTCCTCCATCATTCCTCCATCTTTCCTCCATTGTTCCTCCATTGTTCCTCCATCGTTCCTTCATTGTTCCTCCATCGTTCCTCCATCTTTCCTCCATTGTTCCTCCATCTTTCCTCCATTGTTCCTCCATTGTTCCTCCATTGTTCCTTCATTGTTCCTTCATCTTTCCTCCATTGTTCCTCCATCTTTCCTCCATTGTTCCTCCATTGTTCCTTCATCTTTCCTCCATTGTTCCTCCATCTTTCCTCCATTGTTCCTCCATTGTTCCTCCATTGTTCCTCCATTGTTCCTCCATTGTTCCTTCATCTTTCCTCCATTGTTCCTCCATCGTTCCTCCATTGTTCCTCCATTGTTCCTTCATCTTTCCTCCATTGTTCCTCCATCGTTCCTCCATCTTTCCTCCATCGTTCCTCCATTGTTCCTCCATTGTTCCTCCATCGTTCCTCCATTGTTCCTCCATCGTTCCTCCATCTTTCCTCCATCGTTCCTCCATTGTTCCTCCATCGTTCCTCCATTGTTCCTCCATCGTTCCTCCATCGTTCCTCCATCTTTCCTCCATCTTTCCTCAATCGTTCCTCCATTGCTCCTCAATCATTCCTCCATTGTTTCTCCATCGTTCCTACATTGTTTCTCCATTGTTCCTCCATTGTTCCTCCATCTTTCCTCCATTGTTCCTCCATCTTTCCTCCATTGTTCCTCCATTGTTCCTCCATCATTCCTCCATCTTTCCTCCATTGTTCCTCCATTGTTCCTCCATCGTTCCTCCATTGTTCCTCCATTGTTCCTTCATCTTTCCTCCATTGTTCCTCCATCGTTCCTCCATCTTTCCTCCATCGTTCCTCCATTGTTCCTCCATCGTTCCTCCATCGTTCCTCCATTGTTCCTCCATCGTTCCTCCATCTTTCCTCCATCGTTCCTCCATTGTTCCTCCATCGTTCCTCCATTGTTCCTCCATCGTTCCTCCATCGTTCCTCCATCTTTCCTCCATCTTTCCTCAATCGTTCCTCCATTGCTCCTCAATCATTCCTCCATTGTTTCTCCATCGTTCCTACATTGTTTCTCCATTGTTCCTCCATTGTTCCTCCATCTTTCCTCCATTGTTCCTCCATCTTTCCTCCATTGTTCCTCCATTGTTCCTCCATCTTTCCTCCATTGTTCCTCCATTGTTCCTCCATCATTCCTCCATCTTTCCTCCATTGTTCCTCCATTGTTCCTCCATCGTTCCTTCATTGTTCCTCCATCGTTCCTCCATCTTTCCTCCATTGTTCCTCCATCGTTCCTCCATCGTTCCTCCATTGTTCCTCCATCGTTCCTCCATTGTTCCTTGTTCTGTTCAGCTCTGTGTTTTGTCAGCCTCTTGCTGTATAAAAGTTTCAGTGTTTATATCTCAGGGATCTGTTCTCTGGGTTTCATTATTGTTCCAGATGTTTGTACGTCCCCGTCTCCCCCTGCGCTCTGTAATGTCTGTTAAACTGGAGCTGAAGCTGCAGCTGAAACTTTGGTCCATGTTGGTTCAGTTTCAGGTGACAGAGGTTCATGCTAAGGTTGAGAGAATGTCTTGTTAAGGTGGACATTAATGGCTCGGTGTTGGTTTCACACACTTCTGAGTGACCATCTTTCAAACCAGCTGTGAGCTGATTTAAATAAAAGCCTCTTAAAAAGCATCAAAGGAATGGAGGGTGGAGGACACAGTGGAGGAAATAAATTAATGACCACTTTAATCACCAGGAGCAGCGTGTGAGAAGAGGAGGCGGACAGGCCCACAGGAGCAATTACAGCCATGAAATACACCAGCACATGACGGAGGTCAGTGTTAGAGTCAGCTCTGACGTCAGCCGTAGATCTTAACCGGAGCAGAGTGTGACTCAGCTGGAGACGTCTCTGAGTGATGATACGAGCGGCCATCATGACACTGAAGAGGCTGTTCAGAGTCCGTCTCCTGTTACAGGCTGTAAGAACATCACTGAAGATTAACTTCATCACACTTCATATGGACTCAGGAGGTCCACATGAGACTGACAGAACAAAGGTCACCAGAGGTCAAAGGTCACCAGAGGTCAAAGGTCAGCTGGACTCACCACCAGGTTGGAGAAATTCATCCAAGACTGAGTGAGACTGAGAGCCAACAGTGGAACATCTCACCGCGTCAGTGATCCTTTGTGTGACGTGGTTCATGGGCCATTCCAACCAATCAGTGCTGTTTGTATCAATGCATGATAAAATGAACTGTACAATACATATACATACATTTGATATGAAGTCCAGTGTGCTGCACATTGATCTGATTTCATGTTTGATAAAGAGTTTAAAAGATGAATTTAAAGCAGCGTGAACTCAAAACAGGTTCTGTTGTCTGTTCCTGTTTCCTGAAATCAGACTTTACTTTGAAATGTGATCATTGGAATCCTTCATCATTACTGTTCCTCCTCATCTCAACTAGACTTTAAGTTTATTTTATTAAAAACAAAAGTGGAGCACAAGAGTCTGAAGGGTCGTCCTCCTTTTCTGAAAGCATGCACACATCATGCTAGCTTCATGGCTAAGGAACGTGAGAACCATCAGACCTTCTCTTGGATTTAACTGCATTCAGTCCACTTCCTGTCAGAGTCCTGCTTACTTTGCCATTGTTCCTCCATCTTTCCTCCATTGTTCCTCCATCTTTCCTCCATTGTTCCTCCATCGTTCCTCCATTGTTCCTCCATTGTTCCTCCATTGTTCCTCCATCTTTCCTCCATTGTTCCTCCATCTTTCCTCCATTGTTCCTCCATCGTTCCTCCATCGTTCCTCCATTGTTCCTCCATTGTTCCTCCATTGTTCCTTCATCTTTCCTCCATTGTTCCTTCATCGTTCCTCCATTGTTCCTCCATTGTTCCTTCATTATTTCTCCATCGTTTTTTCTTCTTTCCTCCATTGTTCCTTCATTATTTCTCCATCGTTTTTTCATCTTTCCTCCATTGTTCCTCCATCTTTCCTCCATTGTTCCTCCATTGTTCCTCCATTATTTCTCCATCGTTCCTCCATTGTTACTCCATTTTTCCTCCATTGTTCCTCCATAGTTCTTCCATTTTTCCTCCATCGTTCCTCCATTGTTCCTCCATTGTTCCTGTCAGAGTCCTGCTTACTTTGCCACGAGTCTTATTTGCACAACTACCTGTTCACTATACACTGATTCTTACTCGTTGCACGTTGATGTTTCATTGAATTCAAGCAGTAATCCAGGTCCTGTCTGTATGTAGCTCAGATATCTAAGACCACAGAGACGGGTTCTGGTTTTCTGACTACTTTAAAAGATATTTGAGATTTTGAGATTTTGAGATTCTTTTGTCAGAACATGTTTGAAGCTTGCTGGGATCACATGACGTGTGCCTCATCCTGCAGTGTGTCTGTCTGGCAGCATTAGCAGAAGAGAAACAGGTTAACACCAGCCAGCACTGAGAGCAGGGACGAGCAGACGCTCAGGGGGGAGTGTGACCCACAGGAGAGATCAGCTCATCATGTTGTGTCATTTTTAGGAAGAGGGAGCTCCATGGCCACCCTGACGCTGGGTTTACATTCATCACACATACTGGAGAGGTTCGTTCACTCCAGTATCTGAGGGTCGATGCGGTTTATCGAAGGCCTGATCAGGGTCTTGGCACATCAAACACCATGTTTAGAGCCGTTACAGCTGCCTGACCTCATTCTATCTGAGGGGATCAGGTGGAGGAGCTCATGTTTACTCTCATCCTCCACTAACTTCATCATTTCTTTGAATGTCTTTGAATCGTAACGGCTGGATGAGTCTGTGGTGGGTCTGTCTGAGAGGTGAACTGAGGTTACCTACGGTCAGATTCATGAAGTGTTTCACTGCAGGTCTTCATCTCCACAGGATGAGCAAAGGATGAAACAACATGGAGCTTTGTGATGTCAAACCACTGAAGGACGTAGAGAAGGGAAGTGATGACTGTACGACGGAGGATCAGGGCCGAGTTCAAACCTGAACTAAAGGAGAACTTCACAAGATGCTTCGTGTTCCTCATTGTTCTACAGGCTGCTGCTGCTCTTCAGACAGACCAGATACAGACTCAAACAAACAGATTATTATCATAAATTATCTTTTTATTTATTCTTTCAAACATTGCCCTAATCCTCTGCTGTGTGAGTGAATCTTGCCAGTACTGAAGCTGAAAGCAGAAAGGGAGCGATGTGACACACAGTGGGACTGATGGAGGTCGCTCATTTAAGCTGTGCTGGTTTATTGGTATCCCAGCATGCTGAGGGGCTCAATGTGTTTTGTTCTCGTCTTTGACTGAGAATCATGAAAACACATGAGCAGCTGTGCTTCTGTGAGTCAGGGGTCAAATGAAATGATTAAATGCATGACAGGCAGCTGCTCACATGTAACCTGTGACCAGGCGTTCATGTTCCGTGTTTTCTCTTCTTTGTGTTTTTGTTACGTATGACGGATCCTGTTCCTGATGAAACAACAAGCTCCATATTTTGTTCCTAACCTGCAGGAGGGTAATTAATGATGTAACAGACGGACTCATTTCCTCTCATTTGTCCTTTTTCTTTCTCTCATTCTTCTGCGTTCAGGAGTTTCCGTTTCCCCTCTTTATTCCTCTTCTCAGCGTCTTAAATCCCCTCATTTTTCTCTCCCTCTCCAGTCTTGTGTCTGTGTTTTCTGTTTGGCTCCCTCTCCTGCTTCATCATTCTGCTGATTGTTGCCATCAAAGGAAAAATAACAGAGTACACCCAGAAGTAAACACTCAGAGTTCAAACAGCAGAGAGGGAGAACAACCAGATTTATTCCCAATTAGACACAAATACCATAAATCCATCAGTGTGTCAAAGTTTAACCTCAGAGGCTCCAATAATCCAAAAACGCTCCTCTGAGAGAAACACTGAGACCAGTGAGTGAAGGAGAGCAGACGGGACGAGGTCTGAGTCAGAGTCAGAGTCAGAGTCAGAGTCTGAGTCTGAGTCTGAGTCTGAGTCTGAGTCAGAGTCTGAGCTGAGTCTGAGTCTGAGTCTGAGTCTGAGTCTGAGTCTGAGCTGAGTCTGAGTCTGAGTCTGAGTCTGAGGCTGAGGCTGAGTCTGAGTCTGAGTCTGAGTCTGAGCTGAGTCAGAGTCAGAGTCAGAGTCTGAGTCTGAGTCTGAGCTGAGTCTGAGTCTGAGCTGAGTCTGAGTCTGAGTCTGAGTCTGAGTCTGAGTCTGAGTCTGAGTCTGAGCTGAGTCTGAGTCTGAGTCTGAGTCTGAGTCTGAGTCGAGTCTGAGTCTGAGTCTGAGTCTGAGTCTGAGCTGAGTCTGAGTCTGAGTCTGAGTCTGAGTCTGAGTCTGAGCTGAGTCTGAGTCTGAGTCTGAGTCTGAGCTGAGTCTGAGTCTGAGTCTGAGTCTGAGTCTGAGCTGAGTCTGAGTCTGAGCTGAGTCTGAGTCTGAGCTGAGTCTGAGTCTGAGTCTGAGTCTGAGTCTGAGCTGAGTCTGAGTCTGAGTCTGAGTCTGAGTCTGAGCTGAGTCTGAGTCTGAGTCTGAGTCTGAGTCTGAGTCTGAGTCTGAGTCTGAGCTGAGTCTGAGTCTGAGTCTGAGCTGAGTCTGAGTCTGAGTCTGAGTCTGAGTCTGAGTCTGAGCTGAGTCTGAGTCTGAGTCTGAGCTGAGTCTGAGTCTGAGCTGAGTCTGAGTCTGAGCCGAGTCTGAGTCTGAGTCTGAGTCTGAGCCTGAGCCTGAGCCTGAGTCTGAGTCTGAGTCTGAGCTGAGTCTGAGTCTGAGCTGAGTCTGAGTCTGAGCCGAGTCTGAGTCTGAGTCTGAGCTGAGTCTGAGTCTGAGTCTGAGTCTGAGTCTGAGTCTGAGTCTGAGTCTGAGATCAACACACGGATCATAGACCAGCTCCACATCTACACACCATACAGAACACAACTACACACAAATACACACAAATACACACAACTACACAACTACACAACAACTATACAACTACACAACAACTACACACAACTACACAACTACGCAACAACTACACAACTACACAACTACACAACTACACAACAACTACACACAAACTACACAACAACTATACAACTACACAACAACTACACACAACTACACAACTACACAACAACTACACAACTACACAACTACACAACTACACAACAACTACACACAAACTACACAACAACTACACACAACTACACAACTACACAACTACGCAACAACTACACACAACTACACAACAACTACACAACTACACAACAACTACACACAAACTACACAACAACTACACACAAACTACACAACAACTACACACAACTACACAACTACACAACAACTACACACAAACTACACAACAACTACACAGCTACACAACTATACAACTATACAACTACACAACAACTACACAACAACTACACACAAACTACACAACAACTACACAGCTACACAACTATACAACTATACAACTACACAACAACTACACAACAACTACACAGCTACACAACTATACAACTATACAACTACACAACAACTACACAACAACTACACAGCTACACAACTATACAAACAGACTCATAAACAGATTACTAATATGAAAACAGAATAAGAACAGACAGGAGTGGGCAGCAGTGACCCTCTTCCCTCTGTTTGAGTGACTCAGACAGAGTCCAGTCTGCTCTCTAACCTTCCTCTCTGTGTTACATCAGGTCCTACCTGGAGGATCAGCCTGTACCTGCACTCTGTGCTCCTATAACACATGTTTGTCTCTGTGCACATGCACTCTGCTGCGTCTCAGGGGTCACCTCATCCTGGCATCAGGGGGAGGATGTTTTGGCTGCTGTTGCTTGGCAACTATCAGGGCAGAGATGGCCTATCAGGGGATTAGACAGGAGCTGTATTGTAAGAGGCGTGGCGTTAAGGAAGCAGATCTTTCCAAAACAAGGATGGTATCAGTCAGCAGATGGTCATCTTTCCACGCCGCCGTGCGTCTTACACGGCGGCGTGGAGGAGAGAAAGTGAGGCTTTGTCTGCTGTGTGAGTCGGTGTGTTTTTGTTTGATGGTGAGCAAAGATAATGGTCTGACAGGAGATCTGGGCCGTGCGATGTTGTTCCCAAGTAACCGGAACAAAGGCCGCTTTGGTGAAAGTGAAGTAAACAAACAGTCATCAAGTTCACTTCCCCACAGGATGCTGTGAGAAGCAGAAACACCACGCACTTAGCGACAGGATACGAGCTTCATGCTGCTACGTAGCATCAGGCTAACTCCACCAGCTTCAAACCACCACCACAATAACCTCATATAACCTCATATAACCTCACATAACCTCATATAACCTCATATAACCTCATATAACCTCACAATAACCTCATATAACCTCATATAACCTCATATAACCTCATATAACCTCGTATAACCTCATATAACCTCTTATAACCTCATATAACCTCGTATAACCTCATATAACCTCTTATAACCTCATATAACCTCTTATAACCTCATATAACCTCTTATAACCTCATATAACCTCATATAACCTCGTATAACCTCATATAACCTCATATAACTGATATAATAAAAACATCCAGATACTCTGTCACCAGACTCTGAGAGCTCAGCGTCCAGAGTAACTGCAGGCGTCTGCAGGCGTCTGCAGGCGTCTGCAGGCGTCTGCAGGCGTCTGCAGGCGTCTGCAGGCGTCTGCAGGCGTTCTGCAGGCGTCTGCAGGCGTCTGCAGGCGTCTGCAGGCGTCGTCTTACAAACTCTCCCAAAGCGTCCACAAAACATCAATAAAGGGAAAAATGAGATCTGTTGGTTTATCAGAGGGAGGAGTTCTAATCCCACTTTGACATTTACACTTTTTGGTATTTCATCATTGTTGGGTGTGAGTATCGACTAAACACCCTCACTGAGGAGGTTTTAATAAAATCAAGGAAGCCAGTTGTTGCGCTCGTATTAAAGAACGCTTTTCATGAGGGTGAGAAAGTCAGGATGGAGCCAGCAGCACCTCCTGTCAGTAACACTGCAACAGAAAGAGAAAACTGATTTCACTTAAAGGAGGGTCAGTTCATGTTCCTTTAAAGCAATGATAGCAGCATCCAGCACCAAGAGATGAAAAGGTGACAAACTGTCGTGTACATGATTCAAACTGTCGTCTCAAAGCTGCTCAGGGTTTGGACTGAAGACGGTGGAGTCTGAGATCCAGTTTACCGTCTGATATATCAGCTGGTAAACAATACGGGAGAATGGGGTTAGTTGTCACATTCGTTATGAGTCTCACCACCAGAGGGCGCTGTCTCTCAGACTGTGGTATGGGATCAGAGCTCACCTGAAGCTCCTCTGGACTCAGCTGAACCTGAGCTCAGAGGACGTTTTTCTGGTTAAGTCTTCAGGGTGGATCCAGATCAGCAATCATTTTATGATCATCCATGTAGAAACTGGGTCAGCGTCATGTTTGGATCAGTGTGTTTGGATCAGAGTCATGTTCTGATCAGCGTCATGTTCTGATCAGCATGTTTGGGTACAGTGACTCAGCAGTATTTATTCTGATGACACGCTGTGAGTCCTTCTTAAATCATGGGGATGGAAAGAGAAACCCTCATTAAAAGGGGCTGTAGGAGCCCATGCTGTAACACATGTTGAGACGTTAATGCAGAGCAGCTCAGAGTTTCTAAATTGGCTCATAAAATAATGTAAATGTAACAGAAACCTGCGTCTCATATAAGAGCAGCAGCTCAAACACAGACGGGCTGCAGGAGCCTGTAAATCACCTGATTGGGCTTTTACAGGAATGGTAAACAGTATAAACATTAATGACTCTCTGCATGGGCTCATGTGTGACTTCACCTACATTCATATAATTCCATGTGTGAAGCTTCACGTGTTGCTGTGCACACAGGAACAGGCGGTGAGTCACAGTCGTAGTGAGTCTGTGGAATTCCTGTGGACCTTTGAGCAGCGCACAGCCAATAAATACATCCTGTTCACCGGCTGATAGCTGCAGCCCGACGCTGTGATTTACAGTCACACACACACACACACACACACACACACACGCACACACACACACACACACACACACACACACACACACACACACACGCACACACACACACACACACACACACACACACACACACACACACCAGGCAGCTCAGCGCCAGCGTGTGACCTCAGAACACACTCCAAAAAAAAAAAAAACAGGTTGGTGTGAGGAGGAGGAGGAGGAGGAGGAGGAGGAGGAATCATAACTGATGATTGTGAACGAATAACATGAAGTTAATCTCAAATTATGTGCTCCACAAAAAATAAACATCTCAGTTAAAGAGTGCAGGTACCAGACCGACCTGCCTGCAGTCCAGACCGGGCTCCCATTGAAATGTATGGAGCATTATGAAGCACTAAATACAACAACAGAGACCCCAGACTGTTGATCAGCTGAAGCTGTTCATCAGTCAAGAAGTTCAAAGTGTTGTTAAAGGAAAGGTGATGGAACACAGAGGAAACATGAGCCTGAACCAGCTTTACAGGAACATGATGCAGGCGTCAGATTCAAAATGAGTCAATATTTACAAAAACAAAACAATAAATCTTATCGGTGATAAATTTCTCACCTTATAACTTATTTTTTGTTTAATAAAGTTCAAAACAAGAACCATGTTGCTTTCTATACTCAAACTAAAGGTGATGATTAAATAAATGTCTCAGCACTTTTTAACCTCTGATTTCTTTTCTGGATATTTAAAGATTTTTAATATAAAAACAGGAAACAGAAAGTGCTGCTGCTGCTGCTTCATGTCGCACTGTTACCTTAAAACCAGCTCAGCATCATGATGTCATTTAGCACTAATGCTTTTAAGAAGGATTTAATTAAAAGGAGGAAGGAGGCCGGTCACTTGGGTCGTAAATTTCCATCGCTTGTGATGAAAGGTGTCTTTAAATTCTGGACGGCAGAGCTCTGCAGAGGTCTGTTTGTTTTTTACAAACACAAGTTTTAACCTCAGTGAGTGAAAACAGAATGTGTCGTCCATATGAAACAGTTTTTAGTTATTATAATCCTGGACGAGTATCATAGCTGTGAAATGACACGGTTCAGAGTTTTAGGAGCGTTCGGGGGCTGAAAGAAAGAGAGTGAGCGCAGAGGCTCTGAACATGAGCTCAGAACTGCAGTGTGAGTGTGACTTCAGTGTTTAGTGCTTGTAAAACCTCCTTTTCTCTCCCTGCATCACCTCAGAGTGAACGGGTGCAGACAAAAAGTTAATAACAGCAGTTATGAAAGTTTTCAAATGTTTGAATGAGAAGCGTCACCACACAGCGCCCGAGAAGGTCCAAAACCAGCACATCAGAAAACCACCAGCTGCTGCTGGCGCTGACGCACTGACACGGAACATTTCAATCAGCTCTGTGGAACCACAACACAGGAACCACCACACAGGAACCAACACAGAAACCACCACAGGAACCACCACACAAGAACCACCATACAGGAACCACCACACAGGAACCAACACAGGAACCACCACAGAAACCACCACAGGAACCACCACAGGAACCACCACACAGGAACCACCACAGAAACCAACACAGAAACCACCACAGGAACCACCACAGGAACCACCACAGGAACCACCACACAGGAACCACCACAGAAACCACCACAGGAACCACCACAGGAACCACCACAGAAACCACCACAGGAACCACCACAGGAACCACCACAGGAACCACCACACAGGAACCACCACAGGAACCACCACACAGGAACCACCACAGAAACCACCACAGGAACCACCACACAGGAACCACCACAGAAACCACCACAGGAACCACCACACAGGAACCACCACAGGAACCACCACAGGAACCACCACACAGGAACCACCACACAGGAATCATCACACAGGAACCACCACACAGGAACCACCACAGGAACCACCACAGGAACCACCACACAAGAACCACAACAAAGGAACCTCCACACAGGAACCACCACAGGAACCACCACACTGGAACCACCACACATGAACCACAACACAGGAACCACCAAACAGGAACACCACAAGAACCACCACACAGGAACCACCACAGGAACCACAACAGGAACCACCACAGGAACCACCACAGGAAACACCACACAAGAACCACCACACAGGAACCACCACACAGGAACCACCACACAGGAACCACCACACAGGAACCACCACTGGAACCACCACACAGGAACCACATCACAGGAACCAGCACAGGAACTGCCACACTGGAACCACTACAGGAACCACCACAGGAACCACCACACTGGAACCACCACACAAGAACCACATCACTGGAACCACATCACTGGAACCACCACAGGAACTGCCACACTGGAACCACTACAGGAACCACCACAGGAACCACCACACAGGAACCACCACACAGGAACCACGACACAGGAACCACCACAGGAACCACCACACAGGAACCACCACACAGGAATACCACAGGAACCACCACAGGAACCACCACACAGGAACCACCACACAAGAACCACCACACAAGAACCACCACACAGGAACCACCACAGGAACCACCACAGGAACCACCACAGGAACCACCACACAGGAACCACCACACAGGAACCACATCACAGGAACCACCACAGGAACCACCACACAGGAACCACCACACAGAAACCACATCACAGGAACCACCACAGGAACCACCACACAGGAACCACCACACAAGAACCACCACACAAGAACCACCACACAGGAACCACCACAGGAACCACCACAGGAACCACCACACAGGAACCACCACACAAGAACCACCACACAGGAACCACCACAGGAACCACCACAGGAACCACCACACAAGAACCACCACACAGGAACCACCACACAGGAACCACCACAGGAACCACCACACAGGAACCACATCACAGGAACCACCACACAGGAACCACATCACAGGAACCACCACACAGGAACCACCACGCAGGAACCACCACACAGGAACCACCACGCAGGAACCACCACACAGGAACCACCACACAGGAACCACCACACAGGAACCACCACACAGGAACCACCACAGGAACCACCACAAAGGAACCACCACAGGAACCACCACAGGAACCACCACGCAGGAACCACCACAGGAACCACCACGCAGGAACCACCACGCAGGAACCACCACACAGGAACCACCACACAGGAACCACCACACAGGAACCAGCACACAGGAACCACCACACAGGAACCACCACACAGGAACCACCACACAGGAACCAGCACACAGGAACCACTACACTGGAACCACAACACACGAACCATCACAGGTACCAGCGGCTCTGACCCGTTGCTCTCTCTTTAATGTTTCATTTGCAGCTCTAACTTTTAGAAAAGGGGAAATTCAAAGGTAAATAATTAACAATGAACACCAGTTCCACCTGCTGTTTTTACTAATTCCTTTCTGTGTGACCTGGACAGTCAGCTGACCTCCAGGGCTCCCTGGACCATGTGACGAGGTCTGCATGCTTAATAAGTTCCTGTATCATTGAACCTATTGTTCCTGGTACCTGAGTACTGCACCCTTGGTACCTTGGTGATACACGACACCACACCACACGACACGACACAAGGTCCAGACCTGAGGGGAAGCCTCAGAGGTACACAACACACACAGGTACACAACACACACAGGTACACAACACACACAGGTACACAACACACACAGGTACACAACACACACAGGTACACAACACACACAGGTACAGAAGCCTGATACACAGATGGAAAGCAGCATGTATGTTTGCAGTACATGCAGACGTTCATGTATGGTTCATGTATGGTTCATGTATGGTTCTTTAATGGTTCACGTATGGTTCATGTATGGTTCATGTTTGGTTCATGTATGGTTCATGTATGGTTCATGTATGGTTCATGTATGGTTCATGTTTGGTTCATGTTTGGTTCATGTATGGTTCATGTTTGGTTCATGTATGGTTCATGTATGGTTCTTTAATGGTTCACGTATGGTTCATGTATGGTTCATGTTTGGTTCATGTATGGTTCATGTATGGTTCTTTAATGGTTCACGTATGGTTCATGTATGGTTCATGTTTGGTTCATGTATGGTTCATGTATGGTTCATGTATGGTTCACGTATGGTTCATGTATGGTTCATGTATGGTTCATGTTTGGTTCATGTATGGTTCATGTATGGTTCATGTATGGTTCACGTATGGTTCATGTATGGTTCATGTTTGGTTCATGTATGGTTCACGTATGGTTCATGTATGGTTCATGTTTGGTTCATGTTTGGTTCATGTATGGTTCATGTATGGTTCACGTATGGTTCATGTATGGTTCATGTATGGTTCATGTATGGTTCATGTTTGGTTCATGTTTGGTTCATGTATGGTTCATGTTTGGTTCATGTATGGTTCATGTATGGTTCATGTATGGTTCATGTTTGGTTCATGTTTGGTTCATGTATGGTTCATGTTTGGTTCATGTATGGTTCATGTTTGGTTCATGTATGGTTCATGTATGGTTCTTTAATGGTTCACGTATGGTTCATGTATGGTTCATGTTTGGTTCATGTATGGTTCATGTATGGTTCTTTAATGGTTCACGTATGGTTCATGTATGGTTCATGTTTGGTTCATGTATGGTTCATGTATGGTTCTTTAATGGTTCACGTATGGTTCATGTATGGTTCATGTTTGGTTCATGTATGGTTCATGTATGGTTCATGTATGGTTCACGTATGGTTCATGTATGGTTCATGTATGGTTCATGTTTGGTTCATGTATGGTTCATGTATGGTTCATGTATGGTTCACGTATGGTTCATGTATGGTTCATGTTTGGTTCATGTATGGTTCACGTATGGTTCATGTATGGTTCATGTTTGGTTCATGTTTGGTTCATGTATGGTTCATGTATGGTTCACGTATGGTTCATGTATGGTTCATGTATGGTTCATGTATGGTTCATGTTTGGTTCATGTTTGGTTCATGTATGGTTCATGTTTGGTTCATGTATGGTTCATGTATGGTTCTTTAATGGTTCACGTATGGTTCATGTATGGTTCATGTTTGGTTCATGTATGGTTCATGTATGGTTCTTTAATGGTTCACGTATGGTTCATGTATGGTTCATGTTTGGTTCATGTATGGTTCATGTATGGTTCATGTATGGTTCACATATGGTTCACGTATGGTTCATGTTTGGTTCATGTTTGGTTCATGTATGGTTCATGTATGGTTCATGTTTGGTTCATGTTTGGTTCATGTATGGTTCATGTATGGTTCATGTTTGGTTCATGTTTGGTTCATGTATGGTTCATGTTTGGTTCATGTTTGGTTCATGTATGGTTCACGTTTGGTTCATGTTTGGTTCATGTTTGGTTCATGTATGGTTCATGTTTGGTTCATGTATGGTTCATGTATGGTTCATGTTTGGTTCATGTATGGTTCATGTATGGTTCATGTTTGGTTCATGTATGGTTCATGTATGGTTCATGTATGGTTCATGTTTGGTTCATGTTTGGTTCATGTATGGTTCATGTTTGGTTCATGTATGGTTCATGTATGGTTCATGTATGGTTCATGTTTGGTTCACGTATGGTTCATGTTTGGTTCATGTTTGGTTCATGTATGGTTCATGTATGGTTCATGTTTGGTTCATGTATGGTTCATGTATGGTTCATGTATGGTTCATGTTTGGTTCACGTATGGTTCATGTTTGGTTCATGTTTGGTTCATGTATGGTTCATGTTTGGTTCATGTATGGTTCATGTATGGTTCATGTTTGGTTCACGTATGGTTCATGTTTGGTTCATGTTTGGTTCATGTATGGTTCATGTTTGGTTCACGTATGGTTCATGTTTGGTTCATGTTTGGTTCATGTTTGGTTCATGTATGGTTCATGTTTGGTTCATGTATGGTTCATGTATGATTCATGTATGGTTCATGTTTGGTTCATGTATGGTTCATGTATGATTCATGTATGGTTCATGGTTACTTCACTCTCTCTCTCCTTTCAGACTTGTGGAGCCTTCTCCTGTCAAGGTGTCTCCTGTCAAAGTCGAGGCCCTACCTGTGACTCTCTCACCCGTCTGGTTTAAAGGTGGCGTCAGGTTTGACCCTCAGAGCTTCTACCTGGACTGTTAACGAGTGTTTCCATTTAAACCATCAGATCTGAGTGTTTGCTGAAGGTGGACCTGGTTTCTCTGCAGACTGCTGTCCCAGATCTTCAACCTGGCAGGTAAACTGGTGCAGGTACGGTGCTGCTGAATAACGAGGCTCTTCAGTCTCTGTGCAGCTGCTGTTTAATTCCCCTCGTGTGTGAGCGTGCTGTGTGCCCTCTGATCAGTGAATCCTCTGCAGCCTGGTTAATAAACACTAATTATTCTCAGCTGCTGCTGTGTGAAAGTGTTAAAACGCTGAAATCAAACAGCTCTCCTGCTCAGTAACTCTGATAAGACTGAAGAAGAAAAACGAGGCCAGAATTTTTACACAACCCTGCTGTTAACTTTTACAGCTGACACACACACACACACACACACACACACACACACACACACACACACACACTGTTCAGTTTGCTCTCTGTCAGTGACTCCATGATTAACTGTTTGTAAACTTTGAGCTGATTATGACCTTCTGAAGTGAACAGACTGAATGTGACGTCGTGCTGCTGCAGAATGGAAACACACTGAAGTTACAGCTGATGATGAAAACAATCATCATCCTGACGGTGCTTCAGCTGATCAGAGGCTGAGTGTGTGTGTGTGTGTGTGTGTGTCTGCTCACTGAACTGCACTGACTGACAGGATGAGCTGTTTCAGTGAGGAGGAGACGTAGGGTACGTCTCCAACCACAGGGGGGCGCCAGAGAGGACTCAAACGAGAGAGGAGCTTAAAGCTGCGAGCAGAGACGGAACAGATCCAACAGACAGGATGTTATATTGAATGTTTATGGTCGTCCTCAGGGGACCATGCTCAGAGCTTCAGTATCAGAGAGGATCTGATCACTTCCACACACAGGAATAAGGTCAGATTCACTGATTATCAAAGCTGAACAGCAGACCTCAGAGCAAACCTCTCATGTTGTTTTTGCAGAAAGTAATAAAAATGATTTCAGTCTACAGTCACAGGTCATAATAATCATAATAATGAATCCTTTCCCAGCTTCGCTCAAACATACGTTGTTTTTATATGAGCTGCTTAAAGTTTCTAACAGTCCGTCAGACTCTGAGATTAAATTTCCAAACAGTAAAAAACTGAAATATCAATTTATAAATGAAAAGAACGCGTCGGGTTTTTCTCTACAGGGTTTGTACAGTGTTCCTGGTATGATGTGAACAACAACAACAACAACAACAACAACAACAACAACAACAACAACAACAACACTGTAAAACCTCCAACATAAATGATGTCATAAAAAATACAGACAGAAAAATCTGACACTTAAAATAATGATCTTCAAAATCTGCAACATTTAAACCCTGAAGGTCGAGGTGTGAAGAGTTTATTATAAAAAATAATTTAAAAAAATAAACATACAACAGCAGAGCAAGAGTGATCACATGTCCTCTCTTTTATAAGGAAAACAGTTTTTGTTAAAGGGACATAAGGATTAGCTTATGTTCCACGTTAGCCTACAGATACGTCTCAGAGCTCCGTCTACTAAACTCCAGAACAAAGTGACAAAGTTTACTTGTTGTCATGTTTCAAACAGCAGCTCTGTGTAACTGTTGATAAATACCTTACCTCCTCACGCTGTATCAGGTAAAAAGAAAAGTAGTGTTAAAAAGAAGATCTGATCTCCATTCATTTCCAAAACAAACACACGCCTTGTTAAGAGTCATGACATCACCACAGTGTGCGCACGACTCCAGCCAGAAGGTGGCGCTGTGATCCACATGTCTTTAACAGACAGTTTGACTTTGGTTGGTTTCATTCATTCGTGCTCCTTCAGTTTGAGGGTCTCATGTTTTTAATATCGACTGTATTCATGTGAAGTCTAACAACAGCTGAGGTTGATGTGAGCTCAGAAACAGGCTGAGTGCAGCTCAGAGGTTCTCTGTGCCTCCTGTTCAAACCTTGAGCTTCTTATTTTGACATGTTCAGTAAAATAATCAACATTAAACTGATGCATTAAACTGTTTCTATTCTCTTCATTTATTTATTATATTTGATTTTTTTATTTGTGTGCATTTCAATAACAAGCTGTAAAAACCTTCTGAGGTCACAGCTGAGCTGCTGTTCTTCTTACTCCCAGCAGGTGGCACTGTTACGTCACAGTGTTAAACTGAGTGTGATCCTGGAGGTTATCTTTGTTTGTAAAGTGATGAGAGGATTAATAAACTTCTTAAAGGTTTATGAGACTCAGTCTTCACTGTTTTTATGAGGTAATCATGAGCAGGTGAGTTATTTGGGGTTTGTTAACTGTTTGTATCCGGATCATAAATTTAAACTAAATATGAATATATATTTTAGGCCGATCACTGCAGCAGGAAATACTCTGAAAATAACATCCTGATGTTTTGAATTCATGATTCACCTTTTAAGGCTGTATGACGTAATACGGTCCACAGCCAGAGGGCGGCAGTGTCGCTCTTTCACTTCACCTGAAGCGGCCGCTCGGTGCACAGGCAGCGCGTGCTGCACCGAAACACATCAAACCTCATTTACAGGATGAAGCTCGCGGGTTCTAAAAAGCTTCAGGAGTAAAAACACGAACATTTAGATGTTCTTAAATAATGTTATTAATAAAACACAAACACACACTCTGTGTTCACACTGAGGCGTCTTCCACACTCAGATTAATGTGTTGAATAAAACAACGCTTTGATTTGTTTTCTTTGAGGAACACTGATGTGATGACTACCTGTCACCTGAACACGTGACGCCCTGTCACCTCCTCACGCGCGGCTTATTTTAGATCATCTGTCCATTAATGACTCGAATCGATGGAAATGTGAAGGCCCCCCCCCTCCTCCTCTACTCCTTAAACCGCTCCAAATTTGTCCAGCACGGTCCTGCTCGCTGATTGGTCCGCTCGCTGATTGGCCTGAGCCCTGATTGGCTGAAAGTTTCTCTCTCGGGCGGTCCGTCGGCGCAGTTTGTTTTCTCGCCTGCGGCTGAAGTTTCGGACGCTGCGGCGCTGCTGGAGGCGAAGTGGGTCCAGGATCCAGGTTTTCGTTTTGTGGTGACTGGTGTGGAGAGTTTGGCGGACGGCTGGGAGGCGGACAGGAAGTGTTTCTCTTCGTCTCTGATTGTGGACCCTGTGCTGTCCGCGCTCTCCCTCCAGCAGACTGTCATTCACAGAAACTACAGAAACTCCAGAAACTACAGAAACTACAGAAACTACAGGAACTCCAGCCTCACGTGTCTGACCTGACACCCCGCTTCTCTCACTTTTACTCCCTGAGTTTTTGGCGCCTGTGCGTTTGTTTTCTTGTTTGCTCATTTTGTCACCGCCTGGTTTGTCCCGAGGTGTCGAGTCGTGACCGGCGCCTCTCTTCACATTTCGATCCTCTGTTGGACTGAACCGCGGATTAAGTTTTCCAAACCGTGAAGTCAGAGGAGCTGAAGAGCTTCATGAATTTATTCCCGGGGTTTGGAGGCATGTGAGCCAGCTGCCAGCAGTGAGTACCACCTCATTTATAAGGAACAGTTTCATTTATATAACACAGCCCGTCAGCGCGTCATGATGCGTGTCCGTGGAACCTCACACAGACTTTACACTTCTCCTCCGGACTTCTCTTAAAATCAGAAAGAGTTTATTATTATTATTATTATTGTTATTATTATTATTATTATTATTATTATTATTATTTATTATTATTATTATTATTATTATTATTATTATTATAGTAATTCCAACAGGTTACATCTAAAAAGTTTTTATTATTATTATTATTATTATTATTTATTTATTTATTTATTTATTTATTTATTATTATTATTATTATTATTATTATTATAGTAATTCAAACAGGTTACATTTAAAAAGGTTTTTTTGTCACGTCTGCACCAAAATCCACAGAAATAACTTCCAAACATGTTCAGGTTTTTAGGTGAAGCTGTGATTAATTCTCAGAGTTTCTAACATACAGACGGATCATTCAGGCAGGATGTGACATTTAAAGAAGGATTTATTAGTTCAGTAAATTGCAGCACTGATACTTCTTAAACTGGATCAAACGGGCAGTCAGAGCTCTGAGTCTGGATCCTGATGACTGAGTCAGGCTCATCCTCAGACCGTCAGCTGCTGTGTGCTGATGTTCAGTTTCATGTTCATAATAATGGAGCTGAAACTGACTGACAGAAATAAAATCTCTTGATTGCCACAAATCAATGATCCGGCCTTTCAAGCGTCAGCTGAGCCGCAGAGGTTGACAGATGCTGATCAGAGAAGCAGCCTGTGAAGTCCTTGAAATAAGATCTCACACAGTTCAGGAAAGAATCCGTGTGTCGGAAAGATTCAAACCGCCGTAAGCAGAGACGTGTGGACAGGTGGACGAGCATAAATCTGTGCTCAGAGCAGGAGGAGAGTCTCTGCTGCTCAGCGCTTCACATCATACTGGGTTCTTACTGGAAACGACGTCTGAAGCTTCAGAGTTTACTGGTCACCATCACAAACCAAACCGATGGTTTTCTGCTCAGCTTCTCCTGAAGTTTGAGGCTGCAGCCGTCTGTCAATGTGGTGCCAACCAATCAGAGCGCCTTATCGGCTGGTGAATGAATGAATGAATGAGTGTGGCTGTTGGTTGTTGGAGTAACTCAGAGCTGTAACAGATTTATATTTGTCCATCCTGCAGCGTGGGCCTCACGCCGTGTTTTCCTCCTTCAGATCAAACAGGCTGTTTCCTTCTGAGACCTGAGCTGACATGGAGCTGCAGCGAGTCCTTCTGCTGCTGGAGGTGCTGCTGGTGTTCACTGCTGCTAGAGGTGAGTCACAGAGACCCTGATCTCCACAGAGCTTCAGAGCGCCGAGCTCTGCGCCTGTGACATGTTTAAAATGATTGTTGATGCTCAAAGAGTGACGGAGGGATGGAGGGAGGGAGGGAGGCTCGTCTTCATCCATGTTCGTCTCTGCTGGGATCATGTCTCTCTTTAAAGTCTTTGTGCTTTAGATGCTTGTTTTTCTTCCACTCGCTCTGGATCCAAACGTTTGCTCAGGAACTCTTTTCTTGAGGTGAAGTTTTTGTTGAACCTTTTTTCTGGATCTGCTCATTCTGCTGCTCTCAGCTGATCTTCCTCTGAGGTTTAAAGGTGAACAGGTTTTTAACCTGAACTGAAAGGGTTAAATTAAACCCCTCCTCTTCAGCCTGTCGGTGATCAGGGTCAGAATCTGAGCAGGTCACACTCAGCACGCCGCCTCTTCTCTCTCAGTGAGTCTGATCATGATAAAAAACAAAGAGCAGCAGCTCCAGTCCTCCTCGTGCTGCAGGCTTCACAGGCAGACGCTCACAGAGTTGGCGCCCGTTCCCGAGATCACACCGACGATGAGTTTTTATGGGGAACAAAGCTGCATTCAGTGAGGCGAGGCCGGGCCGGCGTGCAGACACGGGGCTGAGAGTAAACACAAGTCCGTCGACCGCAAAGAGATGAGATTAGATTAGCCTATTAGAGACGTTTGCTGTGCAACGCCACAGAGTTTCCTCCCCCTCACTGCCTGCAGGCTGTCAATGAAACAGGGCCGGGGGCACAGAGAGAGAGAGAGAGAGAGAGAGAGAGAGAGAGAGAGAGAGAGAGAGAGAGAGAGAGAGAGAGAGAGAGAGAGAGAGAGAGAGAGAGAGAGAGAGAGGACAAACTCGAGTTCCATTAAGGTTAGAGGGGTCTGAACGATGGAGGCAGCAGGAGGAAGAAAAACCAGATTAGAGCGGGCGAAGTGAGAGAGAGGGCAAGAGAGCATGACGAGGACAGAGGGGACAACAGAACTTTATAGACCTCCTCAGGACTCAGGCGGCTCTGGACCGGCTCTGGACCGGCTCTGGACCGGCTCTGGACCGGCTCTGGACCGGCTCTGGACCGGCTCTGGACCGGCTCTGGACCGGCTCTGGACTCTGTCCACAGGACATGTGTCTTATTGTAAGTGCTGCAGGAATCCAACCCGTCAGGAGTTACAGACGGAGCCGAGGTGTGACAGCTCACTGTGGTTAGTGCAGCAGAGAAAGAAGAGGCAGCTCAGAGCATCGTGTGTGTGTGTGTGGGGGGGGGGGGGGGGGTGAAGACATGTGTGTGTGGGTGTGTGTGTGTGTCTGTGGTGGTTTGAAAAGTGCTGCAAATCTTTGGGGATTAATCATGTAGGGCTGGATATCAATCAAAACTGTCCATACCTGTACCTGTATCTGTACCTGTACTGATACCTTCACTTTGGTTCTGGTTCCTTTGTTTGACGCCAGTTTTATAAAATCAGTTCCAACAAAAATAAAATTAACCGACACGTTACAGAACAAATCTTGAGTTTTAATCTCCAGCTTCAGTATTTTTCCACACTCAGCAGTTTTCTTACATATAAAAAAATAAACAACAAATAATCTCAGAACTAAAGAAGCGTTCAAAGCAGTGACAGCTGAGTGTTTACTGAGTACACTCTAAATATGTTTATGACTATAAATGAACTTTCTTCAGTCTCAGTTTAAATGTTTCTGTTTTTGAGGAAGCTGTAACGTAGATACAGACCTGACCTGAAGCACCTGTGGAGCGCGCTCAGTGCAGTGCGGCCTGTGGTGTGTTACAGGTGTCAGTCAGACAGTTACTGGTCATTCATTACGGCTCAGATCTTCCTTCAGGTCTTATGAAGGTTTTTACTCCTATGGATGTGAAATGGGTCTAAATATTTTCATTACGGTCTAAAAAGATGTAAAAGTCTCTAAGCTGACAGCCCATCCAGCATGTCGCAACCAGGTGTAAAGTTACAGCCAATCAGGAGTGGCGTTTTCAGACATCAGACAGATGAAGCGGACACACTGATGCTCCTCGTTTAGAGTCACATAAACTGCACGCAGAGGTTCACACAACCACACTGATTGAGCCAGCATCTGTGTGTGTGTGTGTGTGTGTGTGTGTGTGTGTGTGTGTTTGTGTGTGTGTTTGTGTGTGTCTGTGTTTGTTTGTGTGTATGTGGGTCTGTTTGTGTGTGTGTGTGTGTATGAGTGTGTGTCTGTTTGTGTTTGTGTGCTCAAGAATTTATTGTTGTCATAGAACCTAGAATAGTTGTGTACATGTGTGTGTGTGTGTGTGTGTGTGTGTGTGTGTGTGTGTGTGTGTGTGTGTGTTACGCCTCAGAGACACCAGGTGAGTCTCAGACTGTTTCTACCTTCAGTCAGCAGCTCCTCAGAGAAACAGAGCAGAGACAGAACACACACACACACACACACACACACACACACACTCTGCGTCTCCACAGGCAGGAGGGAAGAAAACAGCTTGAAACATGAAATAGGAGCAGAAATGAGTGTTTTCATGAGTGGCTGTAACTTTATCATCTGCTACATCTGCTACCTGTCACACACACCTGTCCAGGTGTGCACCGCCTTGTGCCCAACGCTCTGAACACGTCAAGTGTTTGTCGAACAAAAATAATAATAATACATCTTATTTTGTTGTGTTTGTGCACACCTGTGTCTATGCATACTTCCACACACACACACACACACACACACACACACACACACACACATGTAGGATGGAGTGTGTGATGTGAGCTGCCACGTGTGTGTCAGATGGTGTTTCTGTGATCCAGCTGTGAGGCTCTCGGTGGTTTATCATCTGGAGCAGGACAGGCAGGGTTAACATCGTCACGCAGCATCACATCTTGTTGGCCTCTGCCTGCAGAGTCCTTTGAGGTCGTCCAATCAGCATGATGAGTGTGGACATCGTTTCCTCCAGAGTGTTGTCACGGTGATCGTGGCGTGTCGACCACCCGTTATCAGGGGGGGGGGGGGGGGGGGGGGTAAGAAGGAGGAGAGATGTGATCCTTCTCTTGTTGTGTAAAGAGTCACAAACACATTCAAAGGGCATCGTTATTGTGCTGATGCTGCCAGAGCAGAGACTAACACTGAACAGACCAGAACAGACCAGAACAGACCAGAACAGACCAGAACAGACAAAACAGACCAGAACAGACCGGAACAGACAAAACAGACCAGAACAGACCAGAACAGACCAGAACAGACCAGAACAGACAAAACAGACCAGAACAGACCAGAACAGACAAAACAGACCAGAACAGACGAGAACAGACAAAACAGACCAGAACAGACGAGAACAGACGAGAACAGACCAGAACAGACCAGGACAGACGAGAACAGACCAGAACAGACCAGAACAGACGAGGACAGACGAGAACAGACGAGAACAGACGAGAACAGACGAGAACAGACCAGAACAGACGAGGACAGACCAGAACAGACCAGAACAGACCAGAACAGACCAGAACAGACCAGAACAGACAAAACAGACCAGAACAGACCGGAACAGACAAAACAGACCAGAACAGACGAGAACAGACCAGAACAGACGAGGACAGACGAGAACAGACGAGAACAGACGAGAACAGACCAGAACAGACGAGGACAGACGAGAACAGACCAGAACAGACCAGAACAGACCAGAACAGACCAGAACAGACAAAACAGACCAGAACAGACCGGAACAGACAAAACAGACCAGAACAGACCAGAACAGACAAAACAGACCAGAACAGACGAGAACAGACAAAACAGACCAGAACAGACGAGAACAGACGAGAACAGACCAGAACAGACCAGGACAGACGAGAACAGACCAGAACAGACCAGAACAGACGAGGACAGACCAGAACAGACCAGAACAGACCAGAACGGACGAGGACAGACGAGAACAGACCAGAACAGACCAGAACAGACCAGAACAGACGAGGACAGACGAGGACAGACCAGAACAGACCAGAACAGACCAGAACAGACCAGAACAGACGAGGACAGACCAGAACAGACCAGAACAGACCAGAACAGACGAGGACAGACGAGAACAGACCAGAACAGACGAGGACAGACCAGAACAGACCAGAACAGACGAGGACAGACGAGAACAGACCAGAACAGACCAGAACAGACGAGGACAGACGAGAACAGACCAGAACAGACCAGAACGGACGAGAACGGACCAGAACGGACGAGAACGGACGAGAACAGACGAGAACAGACGAGAACAGACCAGAACAGACCAGAACAGACGAGGACAGACGAGAACAGACCAGAACAGACCAGAACAGACGAGGACAGACGAGGACAGACGAGAACAGACCAGAACAGACCAGAACAGACCAGAACAGACGAGGACAGACCAGAACAGACCAGAACAGACCAGAACAGACCAGAACAGACGAGGACAGACGAGAACAGACGAGAACAGACCAGAACAGACGAGGACAGACGAGGACAGACCAGAACAGACCAGAACAGACCAGAACGGACGAGAACGGACGAGAACGGACGAGAACGGACGAGAACGGACGAGAACGGACCAGAACAGACCAGAACAGACCAGAACAGACCAGAACAGACCAGAACAGAGAGCATCTTCAAAGTACGCAGAGCCACAGAGTCACAGAGCCACAGTCACAGAGTCACAGAGCCACAGACTCGCAGAGTCACCGAGTCACCGAGTCACACAGAGTCACAGAGTCACAGAGTCACACAGAGTCACAGAGTCACACAGAGTCACACAGAGTCACACAGAGTCACACAGAGTCACACAGAGTCACAGTGTCACAGGGTCACAGAGTCTCAGAGTCTCAGAGTCACAGACTGAGCTGGCTGAGCTGGCTGCACACTCTGTTATACACAGATGCTGAAGACGTATACAGAGAGTAGATGAGGACTATAAATATGGCCCAACACATGTCAGCACACACACTCAGCCTACAATCACTGTCCCACCCCCTGACCCATACACTCATTACAGAGGAATGTAATTAGCACGCTAACGCTAACAGCGATACGTAGGGGTGAACTGTGGTTGGGTTAAAGAGGGCCTGAGGAGGAGGGGGAGGAGGCACAAAGCCACAAGAGAGAGGAGAACTGGGTAATTAGCAGAGCTCTAAAGTCATGAAGAGAAGTTAGAGAGCCGTAGAAAGAGAGAACAGAGGAGAGATGAAAGTGTGAAGAAAAGGAGTGTGTGTCTTTTAATCTGCTTTAAATAGAACAGCAGCCGACTGATGTGGGAGCAGAGAGGTGAGGAGGAGTCAAAGAGCCTTTAAGGTCAAACTCATCTGCTCTCACTTCTCATGTGCTGTTTACACCACAACCGTTTCAGGAGGAAACACAGAAGTAGTGTTTCAGCCTCTCGTTTACACACAGACGGCGTTTCAGTCGACCTGAAACACAACTTTTTCTGAAACATCGTGACCACCGTTGGCGTGTAAACGGCAAGCCGGAGTTTTCAGAGGAGACGCTGACGTCACGCTCCGTTGTGGGAACTTTTAGTTGCCATGTGCGAACTGGAAACAACAACAACGGTTCAATGGCGGACTGACCGTGTTGTGCTGCTGAATCATTGTTACTGTTGTTGTCCGGTTCACGTATGACCGTCAGCGTGACGTCAGCGTCTCCACTGGAAACTCCAGCTTGCTGTTTACACGCCAACGGTGGTCGCGATGTTTCAGAAAAATTCCCCTCTGGAGGGCGTTAAACCTTAAGCCTTAGCCAATCGTCATTATTCATGACTCTGTGGCCCCTCCCCCCTCACCAAAGAAGGATGATCGAAGAGGTTTTAATCTGAGCTCCTGTCCTCTGCCTGGCTGAGCGAGCCAGGATACAGAGAAACACGCCACGTTTCACTTTCGGTAACCGTAATGGCGTCGTAACTTTTGAATTAGTCATTCAATCACCCATTAATGGAAAACAGTAACAGCGTTTGTAATTTTAACGCCATTCTTCCCTCCACTGGAGGCTTTGGGGGTCACAGACTGAACATTTTGGAAATCCTGAACTAAAGTCCAGTTTCAGCTCTTCTCAGGTTTCTATCTGTGGGAGAAACTTCACAACAACATGTGCAGCTCAAAGAGTCTGAGAGCAGGTCGACGTGTCACACGTGTCGGTGAGGATGGGTTTTAAAGGGACCTGATTGGTTTGAGGTGTTCTGATTGGTTTGGACTTTGGTGTGAAGTATTTCCTGCTTCAGCAACACGTCAGCTTCATGTCTGGAATTCACCTGAATTATTGTTGTTTTGTTTCAGTGTTATGTTGTGAATAAATGTTAGCTAACATAAGCACTGATGGAGTCCTGCATTAGCACACACACACTGCTGGCTGTGATGGGCATCTGGCTGCTCCTCCCTGTGAAGACTGGAGGAGGAGGAGGAGGAGGAGGAGGAGGAGAGCATCTTGATTCCTCATTAAGTAAACAGCTGCATACCACAGACAGATGCTGCAAACACACAGCTTCACCTCATTGTAAACACACACACACACACACACACACACACTCCTGGCCCCACGTCAGTGGAGCCCCTCCTCTGGGCTCCTGTGTCTCCAGCATGAAACGCAGCCTGAGTCACAGCTCAGGGCTGTAAATACCATTTGAGGTGCTGATAAGCGTTATACGGCCTGATGTTTGTGGAGGGCATCTGTTTACCATCCTCACCTCACCCTAACCCTCAGCAGAGTCTGAGAGAAGCTCCTACTCTCTCCATCAGAGGTCAAAGTGTCGTTAACCGTTTCTCTGTGAGGTGGAAACTTGTTCTTCCTCTGAGGTGAAGCAGGAACGGCCTTCATGTGTGTTTGTTGATGATGTGCTGATTAACAGACACAGGGCAGCTTCAAAGGCTCCGAATGACGGCTTCAGTTCCTCCTGTTAAACCCTGATGTCAGGGACAAATGTTGTCTCTGAACAACGAAGGCTGCAAGAGAGAGTCCCCGTCAGAAACTCACACAGAGAGGTACAGAGAAGCAGACGCTCCAACGTAAGAGAAAAACCAACCTAAAAAATATCCCCAGAGACAAACTGATGAAGCTTTGCTTCTTTGATTTTTGTTAAAGGGTCTAAAAAAATCTCAGTTCCAACAAACAAAGAATTTTCTGGTTATTTCTTGTTGAGTCAGGTGTTAAAGGGTTAATAGATTCAGGTAAACACACCTGTGACGAACAAAAGGCCAAAGCTGAACCCTTCACCTGAACCAACATTTGCTCCTCACGCTTTCTGAAGTCCTCCTGAAGTAAAAACCAGGACCAGCATCAGGAGGAAACCACACACACACACACACACACACACACACACACACACACACACACACACACACACACACACACACACACACACAGACCTGTTAATGTCAGAGGCTGTTAGCCCATGTTTAGATGAAGTCCCTGTTTGCATTGACTCGGCTAATGGTGGGGGGGTGATGGGGCTGTCTGGACATCGTGTGTGTGTGTGTGTGTGTGTGTGTGTGTGTGTGTGTGTGTGTGTGTGTGTGTGTGTGTGTGTGTGTGTGTGTGTGTGTGTGTGTGTGTGCGGTTGATGATCTGCTGTAGTGATGTGAAGGTGTGTGTTTGTTGGGGGCGGGCTGAAGAGATAGAGGCAACAATAGAGGGCAGGATGGTTCTGTGGAGGAACAAAGACTGATTATTGAGTCTGTTTCTGTCTGTGGCATCATGTGACGGGTTTTACAAACACGACCATCTCAGACTGTCTCAGACCCCTCAGACTGTCTCAGACCCCTCAGACCCCTCAGACTGTCTCAGACCCCTCAGACTGTCTCAGACCCCTCAGACTGTCTCAGACTGTCTCAGACCCCTCAGACCCCTCAGACTGTCTCAGACCCCTCAGACTGTCTCAGACTGTCTCAGACTGTCTCAGACTGTCTCAGACCCCTCAGACTGTCTCAGACCCCTCAGACTGTCTCAGACCCCTCAGACTGTCTCAGACTGTCTCAGACCCCTCAGACTGTCTCAGACTGTCTCAGACCCCTCAGACTGTCTCAGACCCCTCAGACTGTCTCAGACTGTCTCAGACCCCTCAGACTGTCTCAGACCCCTCAGACTGTCTCAGACTGTCTCAGACCCCTCAGACTGTCTCAGACTGTCTCAGACTGTCTCAGACCGTCTCAGACCCCTCAGACTGTTTCAGACCCCTCAGACCGTCTCAGACTGTCTCAGACCCCTCAGACTGTCTCAGACCCCTCAGACTGTCTCAGACCTTCATGGCTCGGTGTCCACAGCTTCTCGTGATCATTTTTCTAAGGTTCAGTCTGATGTCTGTTGAAAACATCTGGAACGTTCTTTGGAATAACGAAGAAACGTCATCATTTGAAATGATCCACTGGTGCCTGTGATAGCAGTGAAGAGGAGCGCAGAGTCAGACAGGAACTGTTGATTTGAACACATGAAATGAGCACATGAGCTCAGAGCTGCAGGAGTTCATCAGCTGGAGAGCACATGAGGGTTTGCTCTTTGAGAACAGAACCGTCTGCAGTCAGAGTCCAGCTTTCATGACTGACATTTACTCCCAACAACACACTCTGAATCATCTCCACTGCTGCTGGTCTCTGAACTGGTCTCTGAACTGGTCTCTGAACTGGTCTCTGAACTGGTCCCTGAACTGGTCTCTGAACTGGTCCCTGAACTGGTCTCTGAACTGGTCTCTGAACTGGTCTCTGAACTGGTCTCTGAACTGGTCCCTGAACTGGTCTCTGAACTGGTCTCTGAACTGGTCTCTGAACTGGTCTCTGAACTGGTCTCTGAACTGGTGTCTGAACTGGTCTCTGAAGTGTTTTTTCCTGGTGGAACTTCCAGCTTTGATTTCCAATTTACAGACATCTGTTTTTTTCCCTCTGTGAGTTTGACCTGCCGTACATTTCTCTGTCTCACAGTGTCTCTCTCTCTCTCTCTCTCTCTCTCTCTCTCTCTCTCTCTCTCTCTCTCTCTCTCTCTCTCTCTCTCTCTCTCTCTCTGTGTCTTTCTGTGTGTGTGTCTCTCTCTCTCTCTCTCTGTCTCACAGTGTCTCTCTCTCTCTCTCTCTCTCTCTCTCTCTCTCTGTCTCACAGTGTCTCTCTCTCTCTCTCTCTCTCTCTCTCTCTCTCTCTCTCTCTCTGTCTCTCTCTCTCTCTCTCTCTCTCTCTCTCTCTCAGTGGTGTATTGTGTGTGTCGTGGCGCCGCTCTGCTGTGTTGGTCTCTCAGTGGGGTTGGGGTTTGTTTGGTCAGCGTTACAACACTGCGTGTCAGAGGTCAGCCAGTGGATCAGGAGGGGTCAGAGAGTGTGTGTGTGTGTGTGTGTGTGTGTGTGTGTGTGTGTGTGTGTGTGTGTTTGTATTTGTATGTGTGTGTGTGTGTGTGTGTGTGTGTGTGTAGGAGGAGGGTGTGTGTTTGTATGTGTGTGTGCTTGTGTGTGTAGGGTCAAAGAAAGCACATGCCTGCACCAGAGGAGACTGTAAAAACACACCAGGATCCCCGCAGGAAAACACACACTCTGCTTTCACTGCTTGATTCACTGTGTCTCCATCACCGCTGTCTCTGATGAATGACATGAATCATCTGTCTCTGATGAAGACATGAATCAGCTGTCTCTGATGAAGACATGAATCAGCTGTCTCTGATGAAGACATGAATCAGCCGTCTCTGATGAAGACATGAATCAGCTGTCTCTGATGAAGACGTTAATCAGCTGTCTCTGATGAAGACATGAATGACATGAATCAGCTGTCTCTCTTTAAGCCTGTGTATAAAGTGTGTGTGTGTACCTCACACAGCTCTGTTCTGGAGCTCTTCCTGTGATCTGTGGCATCAAATCAAACGAGTTCATGAGTCATTTATTTATTTATTGATTGATTTATTTATTTATTTATTTATTCATTTAGTCATTTATTCATTTATTCATTTATTCATTTATTTGATTTTTCAGCACAATTTTTCCATCAGCCTTTCCAAAACATTTTACAACTTTATTCAAAACATGAAAAATCAAAGTTTGATTTTGAAACGTGTTTGTTTCATATGTCAGAAAAAAGTGAAACTGATGATGTCACAGGAGGGAGGGGTCAGTGAGAGATGATCAAACTTTACAGCTAATTTTTTTCTCTTATTAAATCTGCTTCAAACCTGTTAAACCAACATGTTTATTGATGTCTGTTTGGATGTGTAGAAGTCGTGTCTTGTTGGTGTCAGAGGATTTTATGACGTTTCTTCCAGTTTGAACCAGTTAAAGAATCCGTCCCTTTAAACTGTCAGATGGTGGAACCACAAAAACACCTATTAAACCTATTAACACCTATTAAATCATTCACCCTCCTATAAGTGAAAGTGAACTGATGACATCAGTCATTAGTTATGAAACATCATCTCAGAGTTTATGTCAAATATCTGGTTTATAAACTGGATGATGTTTATGTTGTACTGAGGGACTCAGTTTAATGTAAAAATCAGTGTTTTCTGTGTTTTTGGATCATTTCTCAAAAAGCAGAACACCTGCTCACTTTGAAACAACGTTCAGAAGAGTTAAGGAAGATCTGACATTTTCATCCAGAGTTTACATGAGAACTCTCTGAAAGGTGAAACAAAGTGATGAGAGGGGACGACAGGGAGGTCTGCACGGGGCGCAGAGATGACCCCCCGCTCTGTCCTACCTGAACCAGGTACCTGAACCAGGTACCTGGTTCAGGTACCTGAACCAGGTACCTGAACCAGGTACCTGAACCAGGTACCTGAACCAGGTACCTGAACCAGGTCCGTCTCTGATCCGTTCTCGTCACTCTCCATCTCGCTCTCTGACGCTTTAATTCCTCTGCTGCTTTTTCTCCCACTGACTGCCAACCAAACCTTTCCCAACTGCTTCAACCCCCACCACACACACACACACACACACACACACACACACACACACACACACACAGTCTCCAGCTGTTATTCCTGGTGGTGTTACCAATGAGATGCTGAAAGGTGACAGCAGACACAGGCTGGTGTTTTCTTTTGGCTTTAGCTCGTCAGAACGAGTCTGATGGACAATCCTGTTGCTCTCAGAGCAGCTGTGTGTGTGTGCGTGTGTGTGTGTGTGTTTTAGGATATTTCTGTGCGGTTGTGTATCAAGTGTGTAAGATCAAGTAGCAAAAGCAGGACTACCAACCGTTAGCCAAAAACAGCCTGGTGATGAGGACATGAGAAGCCATGACAGACGTGTTATTGACAGTGGGCCGCGCTCTCTGTACCGTGTTGTTTGTTAGACATACAGATTCACCTTTGACCCCAGGAAGTGAGGCTGATGAGGGGCAGGATGTTCCAGAGGGCGGCTTTAGGAAGCAGAGTGTGTGTAAGCTGTGTGACTGCTGGAGCTCCTGACGTGAGGCTCTGCTGAGATCTTACTGAAGTCCACCTGAACGGGCAGCGTCTGTGTGACTCCTCAGGATCATTTAAGGCCCATGTTGGGCCTGTTTCCTGGTTTTCTTCTTCTCTGTCTTTTCTAACAGGAAGTGCTCCAGTGTTCCTCCTTTAAAGATCACAGGTCTTTATTTAAGGATCCTGAACGGCAGCAGAAACAGTTCCAGGCTGGTTTCCCTTGTTGTGGTGGGATTCCACAAAAACCTCCAACCTAAAACTAAAACATGGCACCAAGATGAAAACCACAACACACACACACACACACACACACACACACACACACACACACACAAACAGGAGGGGACTCAAACACACTGGGTGCCAGCTGTCGATGTGGAATCCATACTGCAGGGGGAATGTGAGAGGAGTGTGAGAGGTGGGGGTGGGCTCAGACAGACGGGGACCTGGAGGGGTGTTTGTACCCCCCTGTGTGACTGTCTTCACATGAATGTGAACAGTCTGACATCGTTTGTCAGCGGCTGGTTCTGAGCTGGACTTCAGAGCTTTTAAAAACTGTGACTTTTAGATTATGTGAGCAGATCAAACCTTTGTGTCCTCAGATTGTTGCTGTTGTGTTTTTAAAGTTTCACAGAGGGTGTGGATCTGATCGTCGTTCATAAACAGGGATGCTCCGTGTCTTCCAGACCTTCCTCTCAGAGGCAGTCGCTTCATTTCAGCTGTTTAGCACGAAGCAAAGAGCGCCGTCTCCACCAGGCCGTTCAGCTGTGGCGTTTCCTTTGACTAAAACCAGGACAGGTCCACAAACATCTGACCCGTACCGGCCCGCTTTTTGGTTCCCTTCTGTCGGGGTGCCGGACATACGGATCCGACCCCAGAAGGTGGAGCTAGAAATGCTGCAGTCTGTTGATTGGTGGATAAAGATCAACACATGACCCGCCATGTTTAAATCTCCAGTCGACTTCCTGAAGAGAACTTCCTTTCTGTTAGAAAAATGGCGTCACGAAACGGTTCTGTCATGTGTGTGCGGCCAGAAACATAAAGGGAGGACCCAGGCGCAGAATCCAAACAGAAAGATTTATTAAACTAAACCTCAGACTTACAAAAATCCAAAAGGGCGAACTCAAAGCACAAGAAACACTGATACTTGAAACGGGGAAACCAACTGAACAGACAACAGGAGTGACACACAATGAACTGAAACACAAAATGAACTGACAAGGAACTCAGGAAGCACAGAGACTAAATAGACGAGGAACCAATCAGACACAGGTGCGTGACGAGACACAGGTGAAGCACGTGAGGGGCGATCACAAAAAAAGGAAACTGAGGCAGAACTAAACACATGAAAATACAGAACTCAAGAATGCAAGAAACACCAGGAAAAACCATCAAACCAAACCAAACACCAAAAAAAACCACACTAAGAAACAAGAGGAACAAAAACAAGGGAAACAAGGAATCACGAAAAACAAGGAAACCCAAGAAAACAAAACCAAACCCTTACAGGTTCACTGTGTCGTGTTTTTCTTCTTCGTTGGATTTATTAGTGGGGTCTTATCACTGCTATGCTGTCACCGTATTACGTAGCCGGCTATCGGCGTCTGGCTTAAACTCCGCCTACCAAGAAGGGCGCGGCTCGCTGTGGAAACACAAACAGGATCAGGCCTTACCGATCCGACCCGTACTGAACCTTACTGATCCAGACCGGACCGCAGGATGGAAACGGGGCTGAGGTGGAGTCAATCTGGGCCTTTAGCCTCCTCGCTAACAGCTACATGTTTGTCTATTATTCTTTCCTTTGGAGTCATGTGACCTCTGTGACACGCCCCTCTAAAGACATCTCCTCCTCCGTTCGTCTTCATCCTTCCAGAGAGGTTTTATATTCTCTGTCCACGGGGAATCTGCTCTTGTAAGGAATGTAAATCCCTCTGGAATAAATCTGATTGCCTCGAACTGAAAGTCCACGTTGAGCTGGACCTCCTGAGTTCATCACCCAGAAACCGAGACAGTTTGTTCTAACAGCGTGTGATGCGAGCGCTTGTGGCCTTCACATGCAGCCAAAGCAGACAGAGCGCCCTGTGTTGATTATTGTTAATAATTTGAGAAGCAGCAGAGAAAGGCACGACGGGCATTTCTCCCAAAGCAGCAGGAGAAACATTGACTCGATCTGTGAAAGATTAAAATACACACACAGCGATCTCCTCAGAGTGGTCACAGCCGGGGTGGAATAATCCATGTCATGAATCCGCTGCCAGTAAGCACACGGTGCTGACGACTAGCTGAGAGGCTCTCAGAGCGGTTAGCTGTATTAATGATTTCCCTCTGCTCAACCCTTCATCACACCGGTCAGCTCAGCCAGAGGTTTAACCCGCAGTAATCCCTCTGTTGTGCTGGCACCATGATCACACAGGGACACAACAGGCCCATTCTTTCACAGCTTATTAACGGCGCTGCTTATCCGCCGCTTTCTGGGTTTAACTGTTGGGTTGTCAGAGCTTTGGGGAGGGCGGCAGGACGAGGGGGACGTGGGGGGGGGTTCTGAGTTAAACTCTGGCGACTATCAGAGGGCATTAATAACTTCATCCAAACTACCCGCTGACCCCAGAGGACAGCTGCAGAGTTTCTGTTGGTTTCTTCACATGACGATGCAGAGTTTACATCCATCCAGACTGACCTCATGTGATTCACAAAACATGCAAAGAGTCGCTCACAGCACAGATGGAGCTGCAGAGCAAACTGTGTTCTCACTTCCTCCCCTGTCTGGTGTCAATCAACACTTCTCAGGCTGTGTTCCTGCTCACCCTGTTTGTCATGGCAGACACTGTGTGTACCTGGACACACACACACACTCACACACACTCACAGGGAGTCTACAGAGTGAGTGATTGAGCTCTGGTGATATACCATCATGACTCTGTTCACTGAGGTGTTCCTGCAGGGACTCAGTTTCATTCTCTGGTTTGTTTTGGCTTTTATTGAGTCTCAGAGGTTGAAAAAAGAAAACTCATTGTAATGCAGGTTGTTGGAAAATAGATTCAAGATCTGTCAGGTCTGACTTGAAGCTCTCATGCTGCAGATTCAGACCAGCAGGTGTAGGTTGGACATTTTTCTGTTTGTCCTGACTTGATCCAGCAGCCGACGCGTCGCTCGGGCTCTTCTCTGACCCTAACCCTAATCCTAACCCTAACCCTAACCCTAACCTAACCTAACCCTGACCCTGACCCTAACCCTAACCCTAACACTAACCCTAGCCCTAACCCTAACCCTAACCTAACCTAACCCTAACCCTAACCCTAACCCTAACCCTAACCCTAACACTAACCCTGATCCTAACCCTAACCCTAACCCTAACCCTAACACTAACCCTGATCCTAACCCTAACCCTAACCCTAACCCTAACCCTGATCCTAACCCTAACCACGGTCTCTAAGTGTTCTCTGCTGCTGCTGCCTGATGAAACCATCGCTGTGAAACACAGACGTGGAACAAGCTGGATCCCTGCAGCCGAGGAAACCACCATTGTTCCTCAGAGGTCAGAGGTCACAGCTCTGTGGTTGATGTGAGACGTCAGACGGAGTGTTTGATTGTCATCTGGGTATTCCCCCACCTGGTCTGGAGAGATCTGCTCTGTTCACTCTGTGGGACATTTAGATGTCAGTCAGCGTGGGCAATCAGTCACACACACACCTAATCCCCTCTCTGACACACACACACACACTCACACACACTCACAGGAGGCTCAGATGAGACAGTGACCTGAGCTGAACAAATGGATTTAGTCACGGCTGAGGATTGGTGTGGAATGTGGGAGGGGGGCACGAGTGTGTGTGAGTGTGTGTGAGTGTGTGTGAGTGTGTGTGAGTGTGTTTGAGTGTGTGTGAGTGTGTTTGAGTGTGTGTGAGTGTGTTTGAGTGTGTTTGAGTGTGTTTGAGTGTGTGTGTGTTATGTGCATGCTTGGAATGTCCAACTCTCCACCCAATGAAGCAGAAAACACACAGGTGGAGAAGGAGGAGAGAAAACAGGAGGAGCAGGAGGAGGGGGGCTGTGGGGGCTGGGGGTGAGGGGGGAGTTCTGTCACATCAGGAGGTGAAGGGTTAATCTCTAAAGTGACTGAAAATCATTTATTTCTCTTTTTTTCAGCTGTAACATGTACTGAAAGTGTAACTGTGTGTGTGTGTGTGTGTGTGTGTGTGTGTGTGTGTGTGTGTGTGTGTGTGTGTGTGTGTGTGTGTGTGTTTTAATGTGAGTGTGTTTGCTATCACTGCTGTTAATGAGTAACAGTGTCTGCCTCCAAAATGCTGATAAAACTCCAGCCTGCTTCACACACACACACACACACACACACACACACACACACACACACACACACACACACACACACTCTCCAGCCTCCACACACACTCAGAGGTGTTAACTCTTTCTTATCTGGCGCTGGTATTTCTGGTCGTATCTGCAGCGTTGGAAGTCTCTGCTCGTCTTCGTCTAACAGACGTGTTCACGCCGCTCAGATGGTCACGGCGGCCCGTGTCGGGCTGTTGACGTCACAGCTGACGCTTCGTGGTTCTTGAGTTCAGGGGGTCATTGCTAAGTCCTGTCTGCTTTGCTGGTGACTGTAACCTGACAGTGACTGAACGAGTCCACCGACCTGACCCTGGATTCCTCTCATAGAACCACACCACCTGC
>CM061150.1:387555-392555 GCA_030710495.1 Labroides dimidiatus | reverse complement strand
GGTTGTTGGTGGTTTCAAGCTTGTTATTTTTTTTTACCTCTCTCTCTCACTTTCCTCAAGTGTCTCTCTCTCACTTTTCCAATCTTTCAGGCTTCTAATAATAATGGATTTTATTTATAACACTTTACATTTGCGGACAGATCTCAAAGTGCACACTCAGGACAACAATAATAAAAACAGTGATTAAGACAGTAAAAGCGATTAAAAGGATTCAGTAATAAACAACAAAATTAATCCTGATAAGCGATACGAAATAAAAAGGTTTTTAGTCCTTTTTTAAAAGAGTCCACCGTCTGTGGAGCCCTGAGGTGGTCGGGGAGGGCGTTCCACAGACGGGGAGCAGCAGCCTTGAAGGCCCTGTCGCCTCTGGTCCTGAGCCGAGTCCTGGGCGGATGCAGACGGTGCAGTTGGCCTGACCGGGTTCTGTCTGAAGTGTGTGGGTGGAGAAAAGACTCCTCCATCTTTCCTTCAGGACTTCAGGAAACCTCAGAGTTCAGGTTTGTGTGATAAGTAGAGCTACATGATCAACAGGTAGAAGATCACAACCTGAGCTCACACACGAACACGTTAGACTCTCAGAGTGAACCAGGTCGACCTGGAGGATTGAAGGGGTGGAGTGATTTATGGACATTTGTTTAGATGAGTATTTGTGTCAGATGCTGAACAGCACGTCCGACTCTGTTTTATTATCAGTTCCTGTAAACGAGCTCTCTGCTGTGGTTTGATGAAGTCCAGCTGACCACAGAGGGAGAAACGCTCCTGTCCTCACGTGTTAAACTCTTTCATTGGATCATGGAGCTCCTGCTACAGTTTGGCTTCAGGTTGTTGTTACAGAGCTGCTGCAGTGAGTTCTATACAGAGGATCAGACTCCTGGTTCCCCGTGGAGAACTTCAGGAGTTCAGGGTTTTTCTCTGAACACAGATAAACCTCAGTGTAGAATAATGTCCGTATAACTTCTCTTTCCTGTCCCTGTTCGCTGATTTAATAACTTCATAATTCTCCCCGTGTGTTGATTTGGGACGGGGGGGTGTCTCATGTCGTACTTCAGTCCAGTGTGTTTCCCCCTCTGGTCCAGCCTGAGCTCAGAGAAGGTCTGTGGTAGATTTCACACCTTACAGCAGGATTTCACTACGTTAGCGTGAAGTCTGAAGGCTGCTCTTTGTTTTTGGAAGGAGGAGTGTGATTCTGTGGCAGCTTCATTCCTTCATCATTCCTTCATTTCCAGCGTCATCATGATGTGACAGGAAGTGATGATGAGGATGGAGAGAGGAAGGCCTGAGAACAGGTCTGTTTAAAGACGTGATGGTCCTCAGAGGGTCCATGGTGCAGGTCGCTCAGCGGATCAGGTCTCTGAACCAAACACTCAGCAGATTCCCCAAAGTGTGTGTGGCCTCTGTGTGTTTCTCTTTGTGTGAGAGTGTGTGAGTCAAGTGTAAGCCTGAGGTTATACATGCACAAGTGTGTGTGTGTGTGTGTGTGTGACATGAAGCCCTTCAATGATGTTGGGATATCCTCCCCAGCCTCAGGCCTGGTGTTAACTGTCAAGATAAGGTAACAAGCAGCAGTTAACCTGTGGCTGAGGTGGAAGTGAGGCCGTCAGAGTGAGACAGAGTGTGTGTGTGTGTGTGTGTGTGTGTGTGTGTGTGTGTGTGTGTGTGTGTGTGTGTGTGTGTGTGTGTGTGTGTGTGTGTGTGAGAGTGAGTGTGTGTGACTGCTCCTAAAGAAGACAACTTAATGTGACCCTGCAGTCTGCCTGAAGCGACGGGCTAAATTATATTTCTGTGTGTTAGAGTGTGTGTGAGGCGGCTGGGCTGAGCGGTGATTCCAGAAACTGCAGTTCCTTGATTGGCCACCTGGGGGCCGACATGACAGGTGAACCTGTTCTCCTCACCTTAAAATCTTCAAACCTTTTGACTCCTCATCGTTTTATCACCTTCTCTTCTCTGTTCTTCATCATCCGTCATGAAAACATGCAGCGACTGATCGAACATTTCCACCTTAAAACCTGGACTGACAGTTCCCTCTAAGCCGGTCCGGTCAGTCCAGTTTCAGGGTCCTCGGGGTGGACGATTTATATCATCTACGATAGTAATTTTATTATTTATTATTATTTTTGGTTATTTATTTTTAGTAAATTTTGCTTTAACAATGTTTCATGTTTTCGAGTATTCGTACTGTTCAATTAAAGTCCTCAGAAGCCAATCAGCAGACAGGATTTAGTCACATGACTCAGTGGCAACCAAAATACAACATGAAAGAAAAACGCAGGAGTCTCCCGTCTCAGCAGATGATTTAAAATATTTAATGAGGTTTACATTTTGATGTCATAATTTAAGAATATTTGTTTATAATTTTTTATTTATTTATTTATAAAAGCTTAAACGAGACAGAACTGAGCTTATAATCCAGAGATTTACAGCCTGGACACAACTGGAAGACGGTGGTTGTTAAATATTAGCGTATGATAGTGTTGGAAATGTTTTCAGAGGATAAAGAAGAGCTGTTCTTCTGTTAGCTGTTCTTCTGTTAGCTGTTGTTCTGTTAGCTGTTCTTCTGTTAGCTGTTGATCTGTTAGCTGTTCTTCTGTTAGCTGTTGATTCTGTTAGCTGTTCTTCTGTTAGCTGTTGTTCTGTTAGCTGTTGATCTGTTAGCTGTTGATCTGTTAGCTGTTGTTCTGTTAGCTGTTCTTCTGTTAGCTGTTGTTCTGTTAGCTGTTGTTCTGTTAGCTGTTCTTCTGTTAGCTGTTGTTCTGTTAGCTGTTGTTCTGTTAGCTGTTGTTCTGTTAGCTGTTCTTCTGTTAGCTGTTCTTCTGTTAGCTGTTGTTCTGTTAGCTGTTCTTCTGTTAGCTGTTGTTCTGTTAGCTGTTGTTCTGTTAGCTGTTCTTCTGTTAGCTGTTCTTCTGTTAGCTGTTGTTCGGTTAGCTGTTGTTCTGTTAGCTGTTCTTCTGTTAGCTGTTGTTCTGTTAGCTGTTCTTCTGTTAGCTGTTGTTCTGTTAGCTGTTCTTTCTGTTAGCTGTTGTTCTGTTAGCTGTTCTTCTGTTAGCTGTTGTTCTGTCAGCTGTTGTTCTGTTAGCTGTTCTTCGGTTAGCTGTTGTTCTGTTAGCTGTTCTTCTGTTAGCTGTTGTTCTGTTAGCTGTTCTTCTGTTAGCTGTTCTTCTGTTAGCTGTTGTTCTGTTAGCTGTTGTTCTGTTAGCTGTTCTTCTGTTAGCTGTTGTTCTGTTAGCTGTTCTTCTGTTAGCTGTTGTTCTGTTAGCTGTTCTTCTGTTAGCTGTTGTTCTGTTAGCTGTTGTTCTGTTAGCTGTTCTTCTGTTAGCTGTTGTTCTGTTAGCTGTTGTTCGGTTAGCTGTTGTTCTGTTAGCTGTTCTTCTGTTAGCTGTTGTTCTGTTAGCTGTTGTTCTGTTAGCTGTTCTTCTGTTAGCTGTTGTTCTGTTAGCTGTTCTTCTGTTAGCTGTTGTTCTGTTAGCTGTTGTTCTGTTAGCTGTTCTTCTGTTAGCTGTTGTTCTGTTAGCTGTTCTTCTGTTAGCTGTTCTTCTGTTAGCTGTTGTTCTGTTAGCTGTTGTTCTGTTAGCTGTTGTTCTGTTAGCTGTTCTTCTGTTAGCTGTTGTTCTGTTAGCTGTTCTTCTGTTAGCTGTTGTTCTGTCAGCTGTTGTTCTGTTAGCTGTTCTTTCGGTTAGCTGTTGTTCTGTTAGCTGTTCTTCTGTTAGCTGTTGTTCTGTTAGCTGTTCTTCTGTTAGCTGTTCTTCTGTTAGCTGTTGTTCGGTTAGCTGTTGTTCTGTTAGCTGTTCTTCTGTTAGCTGTTGTTCTGTTAGCTGTTCTTCTGTTAGCTGTTGTTCTGTTAGCTGTTCTTCTGTTAGCTGTTGTTCTGTTAGCTGTTGTTCTGTTAGCTGTTCTTCTGTTAGCTGTTGTTCTGTTAGCTGTTGTTCGGTTAGCTGTTGTTCTGTTAGCTGTTGTTCTGTTAGCTGTTGTTCTGTTAGCTGTTCTTCTGTTAGCTGTTGTTCTGTTAGCTGTTCTTCTGTTAGCTGTTGTTCTGTTAGCTGTTCTTCTGTTAGCTGTTGTTCTGTTAGCTGTTGTTCTGTTAGCTGTTGTTCTGTTAGCTGTTCTTCTGTTAGCTGTTGTTCTGTTAGCTGTTCTTCTGTTAGCTATTGTTCTGTTAGCTGTTGTTCTGTTAGCTGTTGTTCTGTTAGCTGTTCTTCTGTTAGCTGTTGTTCTGTTAGCTGTTGTTCTGTTAGCTGTTCTTCTGTTAGCTGTTGTTCTGTTAGCTGTTGTTCTGTTAGCTGTTCTTCTGTTAGCTGTTGTTCTGTTAGCTGTTCTTCTGTTAGCTGTTCTTCTGTTAGCTGTTGTTCTGTTAGCTGTTGTTCTGTTAGCTGTTGTTCTGTTAGCTGTTGTTCTGTTAGCTGTTGTTCTGTTAGCTGTTCTTCTGTTAGCTGTTGTTCTGTTAGCTGTTGATCAGGGAAGCAGTAGAGATTCATCCTCAGATCATCATTATCAGGAAACTTTCAAAAATAATCCAGATACATTCATCTGTCCCATATTACCCACCCCTACTAAGATTAAGATTACTGAGTGTTGAATCTGTCGGTGTGGAAAACAAAAGAAGCGCCGCTCGTTCAATCTGATGCAGCGTTCCAAACGACCGACCCCACATGTCAAAATCAATCTGGAGAGTTTCGTGTTGCGATAGCAGGAAACAGGCTCCAAAAGAGAATTAAGATTTAAAAGAAAAACAGCAGAGATTACAGCAGAGATTACAGCAGAGATTACAGCAGAGATTACAGCAGAGATTACAGGAGAGATTACAGCAGAGATTACAGGGTTTACCCAGAAGTAAAGCATTAATAACCCCACTTACGGGTATGGGGGTAATTTGAGACGTGCACACAGATGAAGGACAGTGTGAGGGGATGAACCCTGAACCTCCTTAAAAACTCTGAGCTCGGTTAGAATCACAAGAGAGAGAGAGAGAGAGAGAGAGAGAGAGAGGGAGAGAGAGAGAGGGAGAG
>CM061150.1:376973-382455 GCA_030710495.1 Labroides dimidiatus | reverse complement strand
CTGTGTTTGTGTGTGTGTGTGTGTGTGTGTGTGTGTGTGTGTGTGTGTGTGTGTCCTGTGGATTTAGTGTTTTACCGCCACATTCTGCTGCTCAGGTTACACATGCAGCACTTTCTTACTAATGGGAGAAAAATGCACAGAGTGAAGCAGGAAGCGCTCAGTTTGGTGCTCAGTGGAGGGTTTGAGGCCCCTGTGTGTGTGTGTGTGTGTGTGTGGGGGGGGGGGGGGGGGGGTTAGGCCACAGATTTGGAGGGAATGAGGAGAACGTTTGATTGATTTGTGTCGACTGTTAACAAAGAGCAAAGTGGAACAGATTCTCAGACATCCTGACCGGACTCTCTGAGAGGACGAGAGAAGAACAAGAAGAAGAAGAAGAAGAAGAAGAGGAACAAGAACAAGAAGAAGAAGAAGAAGAACAAGAAGAACAAGAAGAAGCAGAAGAAAAAGAAGAAGAAGAAGCAGAAGAAGAAGAAGAAGAAGAAGAAGAAGAAGCAGAAGAGGAACAAGAACAAGAAGAAGCAGAAGAAGAAGAAGAAGAAGAAGAAGAAGAAGAAGCAGATGTCAGACTCATGGCTCACAGTAAATAAAGGACACGAGTCCTTTATTAAGCTCACTTCATGACTGGGTTTAGGTCCAAACGAGCCAAATGAAAGACGTCAGCTCAGCTGTAGCTCAGGTGTGTTCAGGAAGGGGATGGTTGATAAGATGAACTGATACCTGATATCCACTCATTCATCTCTTTCTGTGGACAGAAGTAAACTTTACAGGTTTTCTGTGGCAACAACATGTTATTGAGTTTATCAGTCGATAAATGTGAGATCGTTCAGTGGATCAGGATAAAGTGCCACTTGAAATGTGAAAAAGGAGTTTTAGATCTTCAGTTCCTGCAGTGTGGAACCTGTTACAGGAGGATTCTGGTCTGAGGGAGCCGGTCTCTTTAAGTTTTTCTCAAAGTCAGCTGAAGGATGACGGTCGGGTTGTAAATGCTTTGATGGCTGATTTTTCTGAGGCTTCTCTGCATGTGCTGATCTGGTTTTGTGTTGTGTGTGTCTGTTTCGTGACTTGCTGTTGTCTTGGCCGGGACTCTCTTGTGAAAGAGATTTTTAATCTCACTGAGGCTCTCCTGGTTAAATAAGTTTTAAATAAGTGAAAGAATAAATATCTCCGGATGTGAATAAAAATCAGTAAAATCTCAGGTCACCTGACGTCAGCGTTTTGTTACATGTTATTGTCTGAAGTAGGCCATCTAGTGTCTGGAAGTGGTTATAACATGCTTTGAGTTGTTTGGAACCTTGAGCTTGCCGTAGTTCTGCTGAAGTCTGTTTGAAACGTTTGTCTGTTTGTAGTTTGACGTTTAGAGTTTTCAGTGTTGTTTACAAAGAGTCACTGTGACGTGTTTCTGTGATGAAAGTTCAAATTCTGTTTCAAACTCCAAGTTACATCCATGTATGCTAACTGCTAGCATATCAATGCCACTTTAGATATACGTTAGCATTAAGCTAGCCTTATGTTTTCTCTCTGGTTTTTGGTCCGTTAGCAGATGTTTAGCATGTTGAGTGTGTTGGAGATGAATCTCTTGTCACAGAGTCATCTTCATTTCTCTGTGTGTTCAGTTTTACAGCTTCTTAAAATGCTATCCTTATGCTAAGCTAAGCTAGCTGGGGCTTAGTCAACGTAAGGTCAGGTCACTTTAGTGTGATGTAAAGAATCAACAAAGGAGTCATTTAGCATAAAAGCTAATGATGAGGATGAGTTGAAGCATTTCTGATCGATTCTTAACAGGAAGTGGTTTTCAATACCCATCACGAGTTATTGATTTGATCTGTCGTTACAGGCGTGACAAGAGAACATTAAGTTGTTGTGGCAAAGTTATATGAACCGTTTAGGATCAGGGTTCAGGTTTTAGGGTTATGGAACAAGGCTTTAAGGGTCCCAAACCAAGTCCAACAGGGACAACAGGATTACCTGATGTGCATCTCAGACCACCAGGATTCATAAGCCACAGTAAAAACGGTAACCTTTGAAGGCATAACTCCTATAAAACTGAGACACGTCAGACTTCTCACATGAAAGCCTGTGTGGTGATATTGTAAATGAAATCGTGTCTCTTTGGCTCCTTTGATCAGATCTGGCTGGTCTGAAATCTGTGCAGAGCTTTAGTGATTCAGGCGCTCGGTGTTTCCTCCAGCTGTGTGTTCATGACCAGTCAGTGTATCAGATGTGTTCAGTTCATGCTGGGACCATCACACCACCCGCACAGCCACAGAGACAAAACTGCCCCTCCGGAAATCAGGGTGGCACGGTGCAGAACAGAGATGTAAACATGCTGGTGGTGTGTGTGTGTGTGTGTGTGTGTGTGTGTGTGTGTGAGATGCACAGGAGGATTGTGGGATGAAGAATGGAGTCAAGTTTCCACAGCCGTTCTCCTCCTTGTTGTTGAGCCCAGTCGAGAAAAACAAACTCAGATTCTCAGATATGAGCGCTGCTTCGCTCTGATTGTACAAGACCGGACAGGAGAGCCGGTTGTTTTTTCCATGCACACAACAGATGCACACACCTCTGGAGGGGCCCAGGTCTCCATTTCACGGCTGTCTGTCCCACATCCTCCCGTTCCGCCTCGTTTGACTTCCAGCTAAGAGATGGAAAGAAGATGGACAGCACAGAGACACAGAGGAAGAGACGAATAAAGCTGCTGGGGTTTTTTCTGGGGTTCAGTTTGAAGACGTCAAGAAATCTGGACACCACGAAAGAATAACAATGAAAGTTTTGGAAATTCACGTCCAAACAGGTTCAGGAGTCGGCCTTTAAATCAGAGATGAAAAGAGCTCCATGTGACGAAGAAACTCACTGACGACTGAAAACACACTCTGAGCCTTAAAGTTACTGTTTGATTTCATCTACGTTAGACTGCAACACAAACATAAAACCTCAAGAAACCAACTGTAGCTTTGGGTGATGAACCTGTTTGTGATCATCGATTTATAAAGATGCTTCTTGATTTTCAAAGCTGCTACAAGTAAAAGTCACCAAACCTTTCAGGGACTTTTTTCCTGTGTTGTGAAAAAGTCACAGATTGGCTCTAATTATGTCACACTGTGTGACTGTTGATAAATACCTTACCTCCTCACGGTGTATCCAGTAAAAAGTCGACTTGAACAAAGAAAAGTAGTGTTAAAAAGAAGATCTGATCTCCATTCATTTCCAAAACAAACACGCGTCTTATTGGGAATCATGACATCATCACAGTGTGCGCATGATTCCAGTCAGAAGGTGGCGCTGTGACCCTCTTCAGACTGACGGTCCTCACAGAGACTTTAAGGTATAATGTATAGTGAACAGGAAGTTATGCAAATCAGAATTTGGCAGGGTGAGCAGGACTCAAAGCAAAGGGGTCTTGAGCCCCCCTGAAGAAACTCTCCTGTTGACGTTATCCTGCTCATTACACGACTACCAAGAGACATAAAGGAGCTGATATTAAATACTGATTTAGAGATGATTTATCTTTACACACCAAAACATGTCAGATTTCACAGTCTTGATCCGTCATGGCAGATCCTGGTTGGGTTTGCTCTCTAACTGTTGATACTCCCAGGATCTGGAGACCAGGCTGGGACAGGGGGTGGTGGTTTTTGCCACAGTGACAACAGGCAGAGGTGGAACGTGCTGGAACTCCTTCAAACAGTTTGATCTGATGTGTGATCAGGTCAGTCCCTAGAGGTCAGGTCAGAATCTAAATGATCTGTTGAAGGTTTAAAGACAAACATTGAAGCTCGATTTGTGACCAAACTGAGGTTAAATAAAGTTTTCCTGAGGTCATATTTAATAAGAAGATGAAACACTCTGCACCCTCACACACTCCTTAGCAGAGCCAGTTGTTGTTTTGGATGTTTGCGCCTCGTTTTGAACCCCTGGTCCATTTCTCAGCCTTTTCTCTTCCTCTGTTTCTGGAAACAGCCGTAAGTTTTCTCACACAGCCTCTGCAGCCGTGTTCCCGCTCTCCACCAACCAGTGGAAGACGTCTTTTCTCTCCATCGTCTTTCAGCTCCTCATTGTTCCTCCGTCTGTTTGCCTTCATGCTCCATTTACAGCTGTGTATGTGCCTGTGTGTGTGTGTGTGTGTGTGTGTGTGCCTGTGTGTGTGTGTGTGTGTGTGTGTGTGTGTGTGTGTGTGTGTGTGTGTGTGTGTGTGTGTGTGTGTGTGTGTGTGAGCAGTATGGCTTCCATCCCCTGATTGGAGGCCGAGCCAGCCTCTCTCAGACCCCTAACGGGTCTTAAATACCCTCTGCTGGTTGGAGCTTTACCTCTGGGTGTGATGCTGTGGGTCTGCCCGCGTGCCTTTGGGCCTGAGCAGTGAGTCGCAGGTGATGCAGATGTATTTTATGACCTGGGGGAGTTAAAATGCCAGCGAGTCTGGTTTCCTGAGTTTGAGTCCGTCCTCAGATCTGGAGTTTGGGAGGAAGCGTTGAAGCTCGGTTCTGACTGGACGTCCTTCATTTCTTGTTTTCTGCCTCTTTTACTGTTTTTCTGCTTTTGGGTGGGAGTTTCCTTTAACTTCCTCAGCCTTCAAAATGAAAAGCTGTTTTCACTCTGAGTATCCACAGCGTCTCTCCCATGGCTCGTCTGAGGTGTAGCTTTACTTCTCGGTGTGTGTTTTGGCGAAGCGGACGTCCTCTGAGTGAAAAATAGACGAGCAGTAAGTAACAAATGAGGCCGATTTAACACGCCTCATTTGCAGCTCTGTTATTAATATCATGAAGGACGCTCTGTCCTCAAGTAACTGAATATGAGAGGATGTGGGCTGCCTCAAAGCGCAGCACTTCCTCAGTTTGTTTAATGTAATTAAGAGTGAACGGCTGCGTGTGAGGCCAGCACCAACAACAGATGAGAGGGTGAAAACAGAAAGGGAGGAAGACACAAAGATACTCTCAGCTTCAGAGATACGAGCTGTCCCAGTTCAGGGTCTGCTGCCTACAGACCACCATGTTAGGGATGCACCGAAAACTCAACCGACCAAAGTTTTCAGCCAAACGTGGCCTGAAAGAGCATTTTCAGACTTCTATCACTGAAACAACTCGGCTGAAACAGTCAGAAATCCCCGCCTCCTCTGAAGCGCCATCTCTGTGGAGACGCCATGATTCTCTGAAGCATCAGTTTTAATTTATGATGGACGTTAGGATTATTTTGGTGTTTCAGTTTCAGGCCTTCGTTTCTTCATCTTCAGTTTCTGGATTTGGCCGAAAATTAAACTTGAAATCCTGCTCTTAACACAGCGTGGTAAACCGAAACAGAGCGGGCAGGTACAGTGTGTCAAAGATATCAACAAATCCTCTCACACACACACACACACACACACACACACATTGCTCTGAAAGAGGCACTTCAATGAGACGTGAGTCCTGCCTCCCCCGGTCTTGGGACCCCCCAAAACCTCCTCAGTCTGAAAGGACACGAGATGCTTCAGCATCTTCACAGGCAGCTGCAG
>CM061150.1:351973-371973 GCA_030710495.1 Labroides dimidiatus | reverse complement strand
AGCTCTGTTCACAGGCTGCGACGGTGGTCACAGCGTTTCACAGCGTTTCACAGCGTTTCACAGCGTTTCACAGCGTTTCACAGCGTTTCAGAAAAACTATTAAAAGTATTGTGATAGTTGATGAATCCGTTTCTGTTCTTACTGAATAAAAAGGAGTCCAGTTATCTGAGTTCAGCTTCATAAATGTGGATATTTTCTCTTTGCTCACAGACCACAAACAGAGTTCGGAGGAACCAGTGGGAGCAAGAGGAGTGTAGTTTTAGACGCCATCGTGTGACAGTCTGAGAAATATTGACTCTGAGTAGTTCGTAATGTTTCCAACAAGGGCTGTTAAAATCTTTCTAACCCTCCGACCTGCAGGTGACCTCGTGAGGAAGAGATGTCCTGACAGCAGATGTGTGTATGAGTCTGTTTACACAGGAGCTCCTCTCACCACATGTTCATTGTGCACACACCTGGCTGATGCGTGCCGTGCCCTCCTTTAGTGTCTCGTTCATGAATCAGGCTCTCAGCCTGTCCTCTCACCGTCCCGTCGCTGGCGGCTGGCTGAGAGGTGGTCCCACTGAGAGCAGAGGAGAAGTCGGGTCATAATGACGCCATGAACGGCTCTGAGTGACACCGATGAGCGTTGAGCTGAACGGACATGAGGGCGAGTCATGTGGGAACGTGGCCCAGAGGTGCATCATGATGAGGGGGTTGGTTCATCACTGTAGAATATCTCTTCATCAAAGGCCGCCTGTCAGCGTGGAGCCTCACACTGCAGAGCGTGCCAACGTCTTTGAAGTATAACCACACTTTCTCAGCACACACACACACACACACTCACACACACACGCTAATAAAACCCCAGCACACACACTGGGCGTGTAAACACTTGTATGCACACTTGAGAGCGTGTCTGCAAATCTTCTGCAGAAACACTCGCACATGCAGGTGTGATGAATCCCACACGGACGCGGCTGCAACACGCATACGACACAGAAGAGGGCGTGTCATCGCTCTGATGACATCGCTCTGATGACATCGCTCTGATGACATCACTCTGATGACATCGCTCTGATGATATCACTCTGATGACATCGCCCTCAAGGCCTCTCAGAGGATCCTGCTGGGGTCACAGCTTGTGGAGCAGGGTCATAACCAAGCCATTTATAATTCATACACTGTAGATCAGGGGTGGGCAACTGGTGGCCCGTGGGCCAAAATTGGCCTGCCACCAGTAGTTCCTGGCCCCTCAGATGATGCTGGTAAAACAAAAGGGTTAAAAATATAAATATAAATATAAAAATATCATCAGCATGTCATCAGGGTGTCATCAGGGGGTCATCAGGGTGTCATCAGGGGGTCATCAGGGTGTGATCAGGGGGTCATCAGGGTGTCATCAGGGTATCATCAGGGTGTCATCAGGGGGTCATCAGGGTGTGATCAGGGTGTGATCAGGGTGTCATCAGGGTGTGATCAGGGTGTGATCAGGGTGTCATCAGGGTGTCATCAGGGTGTCATCAGGGTGTCATCAGGGTGTCATCAGGGTATCATCAGGGTGTCATCAGGGTGTCATCAGGGTGTCATCAGGGTATCATCAGGGTGTCATCAGGGTGTGATCAGGGTGTCATCAGGGTGTCATCAGGGTGTCATCAGGGTGTCATCAGGGTATCATCAGGGTGTCATCAGGGTGTCATCAGGGTATCATCAGGGTGTCATCAGGGGGTCATCAGGGTATCATCAGGGTGTCATCAGGGGGTCATCAGGGTGTCATCAGGGGGTCATCAGGGTGTGATCAGGGTGTGATCAGGGGGTCATCAGGGTGTCATCAGGGTGTGATCAGGAGGTCATCAGGGTGTGATCAGGGTGTGATCAGGGGGTCATCAGGGTGTCATCAGGGTGTCATCAGGAGGTCATCAGGGTGTCATCAGGGGGTCATCAGGGTGTCATCAGGGTGTGATCAGGGGGTCATCAGGGTGTGATCAGGGGGTCATCAGGGGTCATCAGGGTGTCATCAGGGTATCATCAGGGGGTCATCAGGGTGTCATCAGGGTGTGATCAGGGGGTCATCAGGGTGTGATCAGGGTGTGATCAGGGGGTCATCAGGGTGTCATCAGGGTGTCATCAGGGGGTCATCAGGGGTCATCAGGGTGTCATCAGGGGGTCATCAGGGTGTCATCAGGGTGTGATCAGGGGGTCATCAGGGTGTGATCAGGGGGTCATCAGGGGTCATCAGGGTGTCATCAGGGTGTGATCAGGGGGTCATCAGGGGGTCATCAGGGTGTCATCAGGGTGTGATCAGGGGGTCATCAGGGTGTGATCAGGGGGTCATCAGGGTGTCATCAGGGGGTCATCAGGGTGTGATCAGGGGGTCATCAGGGTGTCATCAGGGTGTCATCAGGGTGTCATCAGGGGTCATCAGGGGGTCATCAGAGTGTGATCAGGGTGTCATCAGGGTGTGATCAGGGGGTCATCAGGGGGTCATCAGGGTGTCATCAGGGTGTCATCAGGGGTCATCAGGGGGTCATCAGGGTGTCATCAGGGGGTCATCAGGGTGTCATCAGGGTGTCATCAGGGTGTCATCAGGGTGTGACGTGAGAACAGGCTGTTACTCAGGGATAAGCTGATCATCACAGTAAACGTCCTTAAAGGGATTCATACGTTAGTCCGGCTCAGAGACGGGCTGGTTGTCAGAACGGAGGAGGAGCTGTGAGTCCACGAATTGGTCCAGTGAAGAACTGAGCCTCATGTGTGACCCGGTCTTTGTCCTTCACTGGTTGAAAACCCTCACAGTAAAACGACCCCGAGGCGTCACGGACAGGAAGTGAAGTGACCGCAGAGCGTTTCAGGAGTCATGGCTGGATTGATGGAAGTGTGAAGCAGATCAGCTGTTGACGTAGTGAAGATTAAAAAGCAGAACTGTTCCTTTAAATGAATCACTCCTCTGCAGTGATTCCACTGTCCTCACCTCAGGCTGTGAAAATGGACTGAGAACTGGAAGATGAGGTTAAAAAAGGTCAAACGGGGAGAAATCAGCTGAAGCACTAAAGAGAAGACGTTAAACTGGAGGATAACTGGATACCAGAGGAGCAGGGTGGGCCACGCAGGGAACGACCCAGAGTTCAGAGGGCCGAGCCTACGCCGGCGGTGTGTGTTTCAAAGGCGGCGCGTGGCGATGGATGTGAGAGATTTGTTAATTCAGTAAAGCAGAGCGCCGCCTTGATGTTTGCTAGAGTTACACAGGCAGCAGCTGGAAGAGCACATGCTGACTTTTACACACACACACACACACACACACACACACACAGAGGGACAGAGGAACACACAGACGGGGATGGCCGTCATAGTGCTCATGTCCTTCCTGTCAGGCAGAGGAACATGAAGGCACAGATCATTAATGCTTCAGAAGGTTCACATCCAGGCGCTGTTTCTGCGCAGGGTCTGCTTCCTGTCCTGCAGAGCAAAGCGCACACCTCACCCACGGGGACGCCGTCTATATTTGGCGTATGACAGAACTGTTTATAGGCTTGGATATTTGAGGTTGGAGCAAATAACTAAATATATCTGAGTGTGCGTCCTGAGCAGACAGCGCCGTCTGTTCGACTGCAGCAAACATCTGAAAGTCTGAAGAAGAGCAGTTTGAAAGTTCTTGGCGTGTTATCGCTGGAAAAAGCTGACAGTCAGGACCTGTGATCCTTCTAACATGCTGCATATGTGTGGTATTAAGCATGGGAGCAGTGAAAAGTCAAAGCATGGAACATGTTGTGTAACAGAAACTTTGTGCTTCTTTAATTCCTGAACATCCAGCCTACACGTCCCTATACGAAGCCTTTGAGTACCATCGGGGGGGCGGTCAGAGCGACTCTGAAACTCCAGGCTGGATCTTTAATGTGATCAGGAGACATGAGGTGTCACCAGGAAACTGGCTTAGCTGGACCTGGATCAGGATCAGGACTAAGGTCTCAGTACAGGCCTGTTTCTGCACAGCTCTGCGCTGATGATCAGGGCGAGTGTGACTCAGACACAAAGCAGGTCGTTCCTGGATCCGTGGCTCCAGTCCCAGGTCCTCAAGCGGTCATGTCAAAGAATCCTTGGCCAACATATTGAAGCGTGTTGCTCCTGGAGGCACAGCCGTCCGTTTGAATGAGAGAGTGTGAATGAGTCAGGTCTGGTCCAGATGGTCTGACTGGCACCAGGCTGGTCACATTACTAGTTCGTTTGTTGGGACGACACAGTTTATAAAAATAAAACTTAAACTGTTGAGTCAACCTGAGTCTGTGTGTGTGTGTGTGTGTGTGTGTGTGACCATCTGTTACTCTTCAGTCTGTCTCACAGGTTTACATGTATGACCCTGACTGTAGGTATAAAGTGTGTGTTCTACATGTGGACACACACACACACATGGTTCCTGTGATGTCAGAGGCCTCCTGTGAGCAGCGTTCATGAAGTCATTCAGTAATTTCAGTGGTCTGTGTCCTTGATGGAACAGCCTCCATCATGTAACTGAGCCAGGATCCAGGATCCAGGATCCAGGGTCAGGGTCTCAGACTCTACGTTTGCTAGGTTCCTGTGTGGCGTCCATATTGTCTCCATTTCAGGTGAGCTGCAGTCATTGTTCACACCTGACCTGCTGCTCCGTCAGTGAAGTGTGAACGCTGATGTAAAGCAGCAACGCTCGCTGCACATGCACACGGAAAAAGAAACGCAAGAGAGAGAAGAGGAGGGAAAATGAAGGGAACTTAGCCAGAACACACACACACACACACACACACACACACACTGAGAACCTGATCCCTGACTGTATGTTTTCAGACCTTATAAACCGCTGCACTCTGTGACGTTTATGGGCCAATGTGTGGAAGCGCTCGTGCTGGATCCAGAGTGTTATTTCATGGCTGTGTTGATGTTTCACGCTCTGACACAGTCCGTGTCCAGCGTACCGAGAGGCCGGCCTGCTCCGTGTATTTTCTCACTCTTGGTTTTCTCGACAGTTTTTTCGTGTTATAACCAAACCCAGACCTCGTTGATAACCTGAACCTGACCGCCAAGGCTAAACGGCCCGCGCCCGGAGGCCGTCTCTGAAACCGTACCCGAGCTGAATCCTGAAGGAACTGTGCAGGAAGAAGGATCTGGACTTATTAACGCTTCATAAGACGTGTGGCATGTTGATCACACGGTGTGTTTTTGGATAATATGGGATGGAGATGGAACAGGGTTGGATTTGTGCTTTGTCAGCTGGAAGCGACGCGGCTGAACTCTCTTCCTGCCCCTCAGGCAGGAGCTGCTGGAAGATTCACTGAAGTGTTTGCTGTCAAAGTCAGTTTATCATGAGACACATTATTAAACCCCTGGTGGGAAAGTGTCCCCTCTTCCCCCTCGTGTTAAGAATATCATCTGTGGATGGAATATAGAGATTTAACTTGATGATTCAGCAGAAATATCTGCCGTAAAACACGGAGCATCGGTGATGATCTTTCTTTTGGCATGTAGTTTTCTCCTTTGGAGAAGTCGTCAGATTCAGATGTTTGATGGTTTGAGGAGCATTAGGAGAGCCAAACATGTCAGACTGCTCAGAGGACAGAAGCACAGCAGAGGAAACACACTCATACTGAAGGTTAAGATCATTATTGGTCAACCTTTCTAAAGTTACAGCTGGATGTGAAGCTAGCTGCATTTTATTCATACCAGGATGAACCTGAGTGCACCTTCACTCCTGCAAAGGAAGAATGATGTCATTTTGTGAAATATCACTGTGACTTCAGTCAGATATTTAACGTTGGGACTCTTATAAAGAATTATCTTTGGCCCTGTTCCCACCAAGCGGTCCAGTTTGGATCAGTCCGGTTTGGATCAGTCCGGTTTGGATCAGTCCGGTTTGGATCAGTCCGGTTTGGATCAGCCCAGTCTGGTACGGGTCGGATCGGTAAAGCCTGATCCTGTTTGTGTTTAGCCAACCGTGTCCTTTTGGTAGACAACGTGTAAGCTGGATGCTGATAGCCGAGTCAGCTACGTAATAGCATGACGGCATAGCAACGTGACAGTGTACCATGCTAATAAATCCAACGAAGAAGAAATATGCACGTTTCATGAGCATGCCAAACTAAAGGAAAGTTCTCTTCAGGAAGTCCTGGAGATTCAAAGATGGCGGGGTCATGTGTTGATCTTCATTACCTCTGTCACACAGCTGACTGACTCCTATCGGCTGCTTCAGCTAAGCTAAGCTAACATAAATGTAGGCTAACCTCAATTTAGCAATGTAATGTGAGACGTAATTAAACCTTTATTAATTCATTTAACAGTGCTTTGGGCTAGCTTCCCAGCTGCTAACCGTTAGCCCCTAAAGGTAAACAAAGTGTAACTTACCGGTAGGCTGCAGCTACACCCAGGGGCGGGAAGCCGCTCATGGCAGCTCCTGTAGGTTGAAATAAGGATGAATACATAATTAATTCATTCATTATCAGAAGAAAACGATCTTTGTTATGTAGAGATAACAAAACAATAAGTTGTTATCACGAGATAATAGAGCACAAACAAAGAAAAAACCATGGCTGCTCTCATCTTCCATAAATCTGTCTCCATAATCTGTCTCTGTAATCTGTCTCTGTAATCTGTCTCTGTAATCTGTCTCTGTAAACTGTCTCTGTAATCTGTCTCTGTAATCTGTCTCTGTAATCTGTCTGTGTGATCTGTCTCTGTAATCTGTCTCTGTAATCTGTCTCTGTTACCTGTCTCTGTAATCTGTCTCCATAATCTGTCTCTGTAATCTGTCTCTGTAATCTGTCTCTGTTACCTGTCTCTGTTATCTGTCTCTGTAATCTGTCTCTGTAATCTGTCTCTATAATCTGTCTCTGTAATCTGTCTCTGTAAACTGTCTCTGTAATCTGTCTCTGTTACCTGTCTCTGTAATCTGTCTCCATAATCTGTCTCTGTAATCTGTCTCTGTAATCTGTCTCTGTAATCTGTCTCTGTAATCTGTCTCTGTAAACTGTCTCTGTTATCTGTCTCTGTAATCTGTCTCTGTAATCTGTCTCTGTAACCTGTCTCTGTAATCTTTCTCTGTAATCTGTCTCCGTAATCTGTCTCTGTAATCTGTCTCTGTAATCTGTCTCTGTAATCTGTCTCTGTAATCTGTCTGTGTGATCTGTCTCTGTAATCTGTCTCTGTAATCTGTCTCTGTTACCTGTCTCTGTAATCTGTCTCCATAATCTGTCTCTGTAATCTGTCTCTGTAATCTGTCTCTGTTACCTGTCTCTGTTATCTGTCTCTGTAATCTGTCTCTGTAATCTGTCTCTATAATCTGTCTCTGTAATCTGTCTCTGTAAACTGTCTCTGTAATCTGTCTCTGTTACCTGTCTCTGTAATCTGTCTCCATAATCTGTCTCTGTAATCTGTCTCTGTAATCTGTCTCTGTAATCTGTCTCTGTAATCTGTCTCTGTTAACTGTCTCTGTTATCTGTCTCTGTAATCTGTCTCTGTAATCTGTCTGTGTGATCTGTCTCTGTAATCTGTCTCTGTAAACTGTCTCTGTAATCTGTCTCTGTAATCTGTCTCTGTAATCTGTCTCTGTAAACTGTCTCTGTTATCTGTCTCTGTAATCTGTCTCTGTAATCTGTCTGTGTGATCTGTCTCTGTAATCTGTCTCTGTAATCTGTCTCTGTAAACTGTCTCTGTAATCTGTCTCTGTAATCTGTCTCTGTAAACTGTCTCTGTAAACTGTCTCTGTTATCTGTCTCTGTAATCTGTCTGTGTGATCTGTCTCTGTAATCTGTCTCTGTAATCTGTCTCTGTAATCTGTCTCTGTAATCTGTCTCTGTAAACTGTCTCTGTAATCTGTCTCTGTAATCTGTGTCTGTAATCTGTCTCTGTAATCTGTCTCTGTAAACTGTCTCTGTAATCTGTCTCTGTAATCTGTCTCTGTAATCTGTCTGTAATCTGTCTCTGTAGTCTGTCTCTGTAATCTGTCTGTAATCTGTCTCTGTAATCTGTCTCTGTAAACTGTCTCTGTAATCTCTGCTCATCCTCATCCTCATCATCCTCATCCTCATCATCCTCATCCTCATCATCCTCATCATCCTCATCATCATCACAGGCTGACAGTATCATACAGCTGTTCAGTGGATCTATAGGAGCCTCAGCGCTGAGGGCTCTGGATCGGTTCTCAGCCTGTTGGGGGGGTAGATTCCACTTCCTGGAACAGGATTTTACTGCCCGGGGTTTTAGCCAGAGCTCGGCGTCCTGGCTTAAATTAGTTACCTGGAAGCATTTTCTCATTGAGGATTTTGTCAAGAGGAACTGGGAACTTTACGGCTTTGCTGTTCTCTGTGACATTTTTTATTGTTTTTCAGCACTTCAGCCAGTGCCCAGCCTTCATCCTCCGCCAGCAGCGCTCTGTTCTACTCTGAGGAGGAAAAACTTTATGCTTCATTGTTCAAACACAAGAACACCAGATGTTCTGAGCTGTGAGCCTATTAATAATCACCACATTGTAATAAAACCCACTGCTTTATACACGAGGACTGTACCAGAGGTTAGTGGCTCCCACAACAAAACACAGGTTTCTAAAGTTCAGCTTCAGCTTCAGGAGGTTTGGACCCTGAAAAACCACAACCTTCAATTAGCTGAATCAGAACAGAGAGGATCTGAATGAGTCAAACTGGATCAGGACAGAGCGGATCTGAACGAGTCAAACTGGATCAGGACGGAGAGGATCTGAACGAGTCAAACTGGATCAGGACGGAGAGGATCTGAACGAGTCAAACTGGATCAGGACGGAGAGGATCTGAACGAGTCAAACTGGATCAGGACAGAGAGGATCTGAATGAGTCAAACTGGATCAGGACGGAGAGGATCTGAACGAGTCAAACTGGATCAGGACGGAGAGGATCTGAACGAGTCAAACTGGATCAGGACAGAGAGGATCTGAACGAGTCAAACTGGATCAGGACAGAGCGGATCTGAACGAGTCAAACTGGATCAGGACGGAGAGGATCTGAACGAGTCAAACTGGATCAGGACGGAGAGGATCTGAATGAGTCAAACTGGATCAGGACGGAGAGGATCTGAAATGATGAAACTGAATTTTTTTTTCAGATCTGTAATTTTGTAAACATGCATGACTTTGAATTTGGCTTCTTTCCCTTAGTTTACACACACACACACACACACACACACACACACACCTGTATACACATACACACACACACACATATTCTCACAGGTGGCTGTAATTAGTATGTTGAGTCTTTTTCATGGCACAGGATCAAACTGCGGCGTGTTCAGCTTCAGGGAATATAAAGCTCTGTTTAAAGCTACACACACACACACTCATGCACCTCCACACATTGTGTGTGTGTGTGTGTGTGTGTGTGTGTGTGTGTGTGTGTGTGTGTGTGTGTGTGTGTGTGTGTGTGTGTGTGTGACCAACCTGCTGTTGGAGCACAGAGCTTCTCCTCGGAGCTGTTTGTGTTTAGTCTGCCTCTGACTCAGTCCTCTGTTTGACTTCACTGCACAGTCCTACGCCATGTTTGTTTCTGCTCACTGAGAACGCTGACAGTCAAGGTGTAGAGCAAAGGATTATGGGTGAGATAAGCTTGGACTGTTCAACATCTACACAGTGGGTTTGTTGCTGCTGCAGAGGTCAGCAGATCCCTCAGAGCAGCTCAGCCGGAGGTTATGAGAGCAGAAAAGAAGCTGCTGCTGGTAACTCTGAGCGTTCACGCTGGTGATCAGGCAGCTGCAGGTTTCTGCTGCTCTGTTTTACTCTTTTTCCAACATGTAAATACAAAGAGTGTCATTATAGTGTTGGTTGTTCCGGAGGAGTCTGCAGACATGTTGCTCCAGCCATCAAGGTCTGCAGCTTTTCATACTTCCAGGTTTGAAATCCATACTTGAACTTTTTCCACTCAGAGTGGAGGATTGGAACCACTGACTGTAAGCGTGCAGTTTGAAACAAAGCCTGGACTCCTACAGGTCTGTGTCTGTAACATGATACACTAACAAGCTGGGGCCTCACCTGACAGGGGTTTAGAAACTCGTGTGTCTGAGACGGATTACACACAACAGGTAGAAATGTCCTGCGTTTTGAACGACACTCACACTAACATTTTCCTCGTGGTGTGTTAGTCATCACAGAGCCATGATTAGCTCGTCAACAAAATAAAGTCGTCATCACTGACAAAAACAGCTCTGGATCTACTGGGACCAAAACTTCCTGATGTGAGATTGGAGTCCAGTTTAAAAATGATCAAAGGGTAAAATTACATTCTGACTCTGTTCAACCAATAACAGCAGAAAGTTCAGGGGTTCTGTTCAGCCTCCTCAGAGTGCCTCAGCAGCCTCAGTCACTTTGTTTTCTCCTGAAACTTTCTGCTTTCACGAGTCGCCCATGTCCTCCTCAGTGAGAAGCTTTCCTGTTTGACGATGGCGGAGTTTGAGTCCTGAGAGGCAGCGCATGACGACTGCAGCAGGCAGAGGTCAGAAGAAGAAGGAAGATCATTCTCCACTGCATCTGGTGTTAAAGGGTTAAAGATGTGTGTGTGTGTGTGTGTGTGTGTGTGTGTGTGTGTGTGTGTGTGTGTGTGTGTGTGTGTGTGTGTGTGTGTGCGTGTGTGTGTGTGTGTGTGTGTGTGTGTGGAGCCAGCTCTTTCTGATCCGTGCTGCACTCCACATGAAGTTTTGGAACTTGAGAGAAACCACTTTAACTCTTCCCAAAGTAACTGGATCAAAACAGGCTTTCATCATCATCATCATCATCATCATCATCATCATCATCATCATCATCACCATCATCATCATCATCATCATCATCACCATCATCATCATCATCATCATCATCATCACCATCATCATCATCATCATCGATTCCTATCAGTCCTGAAACCGTTCAGTGAAAGAAAACATTCAGAGTTTAAGTCCTGATTAGGCGAGTGAGGCGGCAGTGACAGGAAGTTTGGTTTGAGGCCGGAATGAAGGAGGAAAACTAAAGTCTGAACCCTGACAGCTCCATCAGCTCCATCAGCTCCATCAGCTCCATCAGCTCCTGCAGCTCCTGCAGCTCCAGCAGCTCCATCAGCTCCATCAGCTCCTGCGGCTCCATCAGCTCCAGCAGCTCCATCAGCTCCATCAGCTCCAGCAGCTCCATCAGCTCCAGCAGCTCCAGCAGCTCCTTCAGCTCCAGCAGCTCCAGCAGCTCCTGCAGCTCCATCAGCTCCTGCGGCTCCTGCAGCTCCTGCAGCTCCATCAGCTCCTGCAGCTCCTGCAGCTCCAGCGGCTCCAGCAGCTCCTGCAGCTCCTGCAGCTCCAGCAGCTCCATCAGCTCCAGCAGCTCCAGCAGCTCCTGCAGCTCCATCAGCTCCTGCGGCTCCTGCAGCTCCTGCAGCTCCATCAGCTCCTGCAGCTCCTGCAGCTCCAGCGGCTCCAGCAGCTCCTGCAGCTCCTGCAGCTCCAGCGGCTCCATCAGCTCCATCAGCTCCTGCAGCTCCTGCAGCTCCAGCGGCTCCAGCAGCTCTGGACTGCAGACAGAAATAAAACACATAGATCCAGAATGAGTTTCTCCTGGACGTGTGGCCGAGTGAGGTTTCTGACATGTGTGCAGACTTTAAACTAGAAACAGGAACAAAGGACAAAGGCTGAAGGATGACTCAGCGAAATTCAGGATGAAATATTTTAAAGTTTATTACGTAACATATTTACATAGAAACAACAAACGCTGTTGTTGCTCATTTATTGCTTCACTGTCTTCTATCAGTTTTATTTTGATTGTGTTATTGTTCATCTCTCTCTATAAACGACCTCCTACGTTAATCTCCAAACACACTCTGGACTCTGACTTCAGCTGGACACAAACTGCTTCAGGAGCATCAGTCATGTGAGAAACAGAGAACAACAGAGAAATCATAAAGTCCAGAACAGAACTGCTTGTGCTGCTGTGTTACAGTTGAAATGAAAACTTTTGGACCTGAAGATCTACAGTTTCTACAGAGAGAAAACTTGATGAAAATTTAAAGCTGTTTTTTTAATTTTGTTTTTATTTCACACAGTTTAAAACATGAAGAAATGTTAAAAAGTTCAACTCATCCTGAAAAAAAGGGGAAAGACTTCATAGAAAAGAGGTTTCTTTGACACGTGTTGATGAAAACAGGAAGAAGGTCCAGGCTGAGAGTTAAAGGTGTGAAAGGGTTCAAATCTGCATCCACTCTGAAATTCTTTCCAGCAGAAACATTTTTAATCAACAACATGCTGCGATCACTGCAGACTGTAGTTTCTGCGTAAATCTGCAGGTGTCTGTTCAGCCCAGTGTGTGTGTGTGTGTGTGTGTGTGTGTGTGTGTGTGACTCATACACACAGGTTTATACCAAGTAGGTCAAAAATCTGGAAGCCATTCCAGAGCGAGATGTTGACGTCATGTTTCAGAGCCTGAGCTCAGGACGGCTGAACCTGTTCTCGCTTTTTAAATCACATCATCACATTTTTCCTCTGAAGGGTTCGTTTCCTTCACCAGGTCTGACGTCCAGTGTGCTCAGGTGTGCTCAGGTGTGCTCAGGTGTGATCAGGTGTGCTCAGGTGTGATCAGGTGTGCTCAGGTGTGATCAGGTGTGATCAGGTGTGATCAGGTGTGATCAGGTGTGTTCAGGTGTGATCAGGTGTGCTCAGGTGTGTTCAGGTGTGATCAGGTGTGCTCAGGTGTGATCATGTGTGATCAGGTGTGATCAGGTGTGCTCAGGTGTGATCAGGTGTGATCAGGTGTGATCAGGTGTGTTCAGGTGTGATCAGGTGTGCTCAGGTGTGATCATGTGTGATCATGTGTGATCAGGTGTGATCAGGTGTGCTCAGGTGTGATCAGGTGTGCTCAGGTGTGATCATGTGTGATCAGGTGTGATCAGGTGTGCTCAGGTGTGATCAGGTGTGATCAGGTGTGATCAGGTGTGCTCAGGTGTGTTCAGGTGTGATCAGGTGTGCTCAGGTGTGATCGGGTGTGCTGAGGTGTGATCAGGTGTGCTCAGGTGTGATCAGGTATGCTGAGGTGTGCTCAGGTGTGATCATGTGTGATCAGGTGTGATCATGTGTGATCAGGTGTGCTGAGGTGTGCTGAGGTGTGATCAGGTGTGATCATGTGTGATCAGGTGTGATCATGTGTGTCAGGTGTGCTCAGGTGTGATCAGGTGTGATCAGGTATGCTCAGGTGTGATCATGTGTGATCAGGTGTGATCATGTGTGATCAGGTGTGCTGAGGTGTGATCAGGTGTGCTCAGGTGTGATCAGGTGTGCTCAGGTGTGATCAGGTGTGATCAGGTGTGATCATGTGTGATCATGTGTGATCAGGTGTGATCAGGTGTGATCAGGTGTGCTCATGTGTGATCATGTGTGATCATGTGTGATCAGGTGTGATCAGGTGTGATCATGTGTGATCATGTGTGATCAGGTGTGATCAGGTGTGATCAGGTGTGATCAGGTGTGCTCATGTGTGATCAGGTGTGATCATGTGTGATCAGGTGTGATCATGTGTGATCATGTGTGATCAGGTGTGATCAGGTGTGCTCATGTGTGATCAGGTGTGATCATGTGTGATCAGGTGTGATCAGGTGTGCTCATGTGTGATCAGGTGTGATCAGGTGTGATCAGGTGTGATCAGGTGTGATCAGGTGTGCTCAGGTGTACTCAGGTGTGATCAGGTGTGATCAGGTGTGCTCAGGTGTGATCAGGTGTGATCAGGTGTGATCAGGTGTGCTCAGGTGTGATCAGGTGTGATCAGGTGTGATCAGGTGTGATCAGGTGTGCTCAGGTGTACTCAGGTGTGATCAGGTGTGATCAGGTGTGATCAGGTGTGCTCAGGTGTGATCAGGTGTTCGTGGAGCGTTCTGGAACAGATGATGTTTACCTCATGAGGACTCCTTCAGAAACGCTCCTCGTGTGTGATTTAGTGTTAGAAACACGTCATCACCTCAAACACACGTCATCCGTGTGATCAGTGCCGGCCAAAGATTCACACACACACACACACACAGACACACACACACACACAGAGACACACACACACAGCAGCTGTTAATCTGTCATGTAAACTTGTTTCTGCTCCCTGAGAGCAGCAGTTAACCATAATGGACGATTGTCTCTTCTGCTGTTACACTTAATAAATCTCCCTCTCTGCACCCACGCCTCTCTCTCCACAGCTCTCTCTCTCTCTCTCTCTCTCTCTCACTGCCTCTTGACCTCCTCTAAAAGTCTGTCAGCTCTGATCTTGTTGCCCCTCTCTCTCTCTCTCTCTCTCTCTCTCTCTCTCTCTCTCTCTCTCTCTCTCTCTCTCTCTCTCTCTCTCTCTCTGTCTCAGTGTCTCTCTCTCATGCTGTTAATGGAGGACGGTGTAGCAGCAACAGTTATAATGACTTCCATACGACTACACTGCTTATCCACGGGTGAGAGTGTAAATCACACTGACGTGTGTGTGTGTGTGTGTGTGTGTGTGTGTGTGTGTGTGTGTGTGTGTGTGTGTGTGTGTGTGTGTGTGTGTGGACAAAAACAACAGTTACTCTGAATGATTGCGGCCGGAGGGAAGAATTCAGACAGAAATGGTTGAAATGTGAAGTTTCAGCAGTAACAGGCTCGTGTCAACAGACGCTTCCTGGAGTTTGTGCTGTTATTGTTTCAGAGAATCTGAGCTGATGAAGTTTCAGTGACTGTGTTTCAGAGGGCTCAGTGCTCTCACAGGTCAGCACGCTGCTGCTGAAGGACCACGTGTGTGTTGGTGTGTTTTTACAGACGAGGGGTTTGGTGGGTCAAAGATCCCTGAAAACTTGAACTCTGATGAAGTGCTGATCATCTCATCCTGCTGCTCGGGCGCTCGGTGATGGCTCCTCTCGTCCAATGAGATGGAGAGTTAGTAGGTGTAGTATTTTCAGATCATGGTGAGCTGAAGTGACGTTACGTACCTGCATCTTCCCAAACCTCAGAGTAACAGTATGTGGCTGCTCGGGACCAAACTTCGGTTCTTTATTGGCGCCGACCAAAAGGCTTCCGTAGTACTGAGTATGAAAATAAGGCTGGTCTCCTGTCTGAATCATAAAGTAAAACATCAACTCTGTGTGACACACAAGACGGGCCGAGCGAGTCGAGAGGGGCGAGCGAGAGGAGCGAGCGAGAGGAGCCCGAATCTGTGAGCGGCTCCGTTTTAAAGGAGGAACAGGAGGTCACGGGTTGGTCCAAACTCACGTCAGGAGGGTTTTAGCTGCTGCACTGCAACAACCAACAGTCAGTCAGAGCTGACACACACACACACACACACACACACACACACACACACACACACACACACACACACACACAGAGGGAGAGAGGTTCTGTCCACATATCCAGTGTCTCTATATTAAAACCTGGAAGGACATGACCCTTTAGCAAAACACTGGCCCCCTGGACACACACACACTGAAACACACACACTGAAACACACACACACATTCATAGAGGACTGCTGGGACTCATATTTCCGAGCACGTCCACGTCTGAATGCTGCCTTCTCTCTACAGACTAAAAGTAAATACATGAGGGGGTTACACACACACACACACACACACACACTCTCAGACAGGGGTACCCAGCCAGTGAATGTGTGAAATGTAGCACACAGCTGAACCGTCTCCCCCCTGTAGATTAAAGGAGGGGGGGGGGGGTGTGTGACAGGAAACAAAGAGGACGAGAGGCTGAAAGTGAAACAGGAAGCAGCAGCAGAGTGAAGTGACCGGGCGAGTGAGCAAGTGAGCAAGTGAGCGAGTGCTGGCAGAGACGTCCAGAATAAAACAAACAGACGATCTGTTAATGAACCAGGATGATTCAGACTGACAGAAAGCACAGAACAACATACATGTCCTCACATACATGACACGTACATGACACGTACATGACACGTACATGACGCGTACATGGCTCTCTGATGACTAAAACATGACGAGACGAGGCTGGAGGAAAATGTCAGAGTGGTCCGTCAGACGTTCCCCATCAGGTAGAATAAAGAGGAGAAAGCAAAGAAACACTTCCCGCCTTGAAACACGTCAGCGCCTAAAGGGTTAAAGTCTGTCACCATCAGGTATCAAAGGGTGCTGTCCAGAAAAGTTTGGATTAAGTCTGGTTTAAGAAAATGGATCTGTGTTCAAACCTGCGGCCTGACAGGTAACACTGGGGTGTTTTTTTCAGGAGTGCAGTGTGTGTGAAGTTACTGTGACCTTTCTACGGCTGCACTGCACGGACGGTGGAAGCCCTGCAGTGTCTCTGAGCAGGTCTGGGTGTGCTCGCTGTACTAAACCATGTGCCCCCTTCACTTCAGAGCCGTGAGCCGCTGGGCTTCAAAAGCGCTGCTCTTTCTCAGAGCATGCCGTGCATGCACGTAGAGAGAGGGAGGAGCGAGGGGCTAACAGGAGCACCAGAGAGTCAAGTTACCACTTAGTTAAATAATGTCAGAACACATGCATGGACACACCCTTCCTGAGAGGAATCCATATCACACACACACACACACACACACACACACATGCACAGAGGGTCTGCCAGTGTGCTATTAATACCACTGGAGGATGCAGGTCATGCCTCGTATTTGCATTTCAGATGTTCATTCCATCATCCAGATAGTGATGCTTTTAAGACATTTGGCGCTACATTAAACACTCTGAGCTCTCAGGTGGTCCTCCAACATCCACACACAAGTTTGACTATGTATCAACATGCACGGTAAACAGATCCTTTGCAACTGTACACACACACACACACACACACACACACACACACTCAAACACATGAATTTCCTGCAGGTGGTCCAGGCCTCGTTCGTTCCTCTTTTTTTCTCTGCCATCAGGTTTTGGTTGAGCTCCCCCGGCTTCATGTATTTTGACAGACTTGATATCGCTCTGGATCCAGCCGCCCCACCTCCCCCTGACAGGTCCCCTCAGATACATCATTGGTTCCATCTTGAAACGGTTGCAAGCGTGAAGGTCCGGACAGATGTTTGTATCTTTCTGATAATCAATGAGGGGAGACGTGCTGAGGGAGAGAAACTGATACGCCAGCAGGAGTTTGAAAGCAATAAGATCCTGTGGACACACATACAGTCTGGAGGAATGCAGAGAAGAGTTTCCCTGGGAGGTGGTTTTATTGGAAGGGTCATTTTTTCATTCAAAGCCTGTGGAAAAAAAAGTTAAAGCTCTGTCCCATGATTCCTCTTCGGGGGTTTATGAGTTGCAGTTTTACGATCATGGAATTTGTCATCTTAGAGTAGAAATAGAAATATGCTCAGGGACTTGATGGGTTAACCCTGTGGCACCATGGGTAGTTTTTCTTTTCTTTAACAAGAAACATGGTTCACTGCTGACGGTTTGAAAGCTTTTAAAGGCCGTTTGAACTTTGACATCACTTCAGTCCTCAATATCACAAACAATTTGACCATAACATGAAATCAAACTTTATTTGTCCCAAAGGAAACTCCATGCTCCTCATTTCTCCAACCTTAAATAACGTAAAACATGAGCCACACAACAGCATCAAACCAGAAGAAGTCCAGTCCATTAACCTGTCCAACACACTCAGAGGAGAGGCAGCCAGTGAGGGCTGGAGGAAAACACACAATCAGACTCAGGTTACATGATGGGGACGCAGCGAGACCATTTAAACTGGTGTGTGTGTGTGTGTGTGGGTGGGTGGGGGGGGGTATGACAGCTCACCTTTTGAACCTGCCACATAAGAAGAATACAGAATCCTGCTGTGTATAAACAAAGCTCTGTCCAATAACAGTTCAGAGGCGCTGACTTTAAACCAGCAAGGTGCAGAATTTTTATCAGATTTCAAAACTGTTGTTGAACTCCGAACAGTTCAGTTCACATAGAATAGAATCAAGTAGAATAGAACGTACTTTATTAATCCCCCAAGGGAAATCAGGACATGTACATGTGTACATGTTTTATACATGTGTACCTGAGTTATACATGTGTACATGAATTATACATGTGTACATGTTTTATACATGTGTACATGAGTTATACATGTGTACATGTTTTATACATGTGTACCTGAGTTATACATGTGTACATGTTTTATACATGTGTACATGTTTTATACATGTGTACCTGAGTTATACATGTGTACATGTTTTATACATGTGAACATGTTTTATACATGTGTACATGTGTTATACATGTGAACATGTTTTATACATGTGTACATGAGTTATACATGGGTACATGTTTTATACATGTGTACATGAGTTATACATGTGTACATGAGTTATACATGTGTACCTGAGTTATACATGTGTACATGAGTTATACATGTGTACCTGAGTTATACATGTGTACATGAGTTATACATGTGTACATGAGTTATACATGTGTACATGAGTTATACATGTGTTATTGAGTTATACATGTGAACATGTTTTATACATGTGTACATGAGTTATACATGTGTACATGTTTTATACATGTGAACATGTTTTATACATGTGTACATGTGTTATACATGTGAACATGTTTTATACATGTGTACATGAGTTATACATGGGTACATGTTTCATACATGTGTACCTGAGTTATACATGTGTACATGTTTTATACATGTGAACATGTTTTATACATGTGTACATGTTTTATACATGTGTACCTGAGTTATACATGTGTACATGTTTTATACATGTGAACATGTTTTATACATGTGTACATGTGTTATACATGTGAACATGTTTTATACATGTGTACATGAGTTATACATGGGTACATGTTTTATACATGTGTACATGAGTTATACATGTGTACATGAGTTATACATGTGTACCTGAGTTATACATGTGTACATGAGTTATACATGTGTACATGAGTTATACATGTGTACATGAGTTATACATGTGTACATGTGTTATACATGTGAACATGTTTTATACATGTGTACATGAGTTATACATGGGTACGTTTTATACATGTGTACATGAGTTATACATGTGTACATGAGTTATACATGTGTACCTGAGTTATACATGTGTACCTGAGTTATACATGTGTACATGAGTTATACATGTGTACCTGAGTTATACATGTGTACCTGAGTTATACATGTGTACATGAGTTATACATGTGTACCTGAGTTATACATGTGTACATGAGTTATACATGTGTACATGAGTTATACATGTGAACATGTTTTATACATGTGTACATGAGTTATACATGTGTACATGTGTTATACATGTGTACCTGAGTTATACATGTGTACATGTTTTATACATGTGTACATGAGTTATACATGTGTACATGTTTTATACATGTGAACATGTTTTATACATGTGTACATGAGTTATACATGTGTTCATGAGTTATACATATGTACATGTTTTATACATGTGAACATGTTTTATACATGTGTACATGAGTTATACATGTGTACATGTTTTATACATGTGAACATGTTTTATACATGTGTACATGAGTTATACATGTGTTCATGAGTTATACATGTGTACATGTTTTATACATGTGAACATGTTTTATACATGTGTACATGAGTTATACATGTGTACATGAGTTATACATTAGTACATGTGTTATACATGTGTACATGTGTTATACATGTGTTCATGAGTTATACATGTGTACATGAGTTATACATGTGTACATGTTTTAAACAGTAATAAATGTAATGAAAAAAGGTAATACATGTCTTATAACCGTTAAACGTGTTGTAAATGGTTATACATGTAATACATGATTTTACACGTCTTATAGCTGTTATACATGTGTTATAAATAGCATGACTGTGCATTTAATGGTTGGTGTGTTATTCTGGGTTCATCTATCGGCAGATCTTTAACTTTTATTGGCTCTTGTCTTCGTCTCTCTCACCAGATGACTCCAGTTCAAGAGGTGGAGCCACGATGCCCAACGGAGACTCTGACAGTGTCCCTGAGCTGGCTGGAAAACTTGGTAAGTTGTTGTGACTCACATGTCCTCATTGAGGACACGTACCTCAACCTCAACCCATGAAATCATTTTTAA
>CM061150.1:325196-351873 GCA_030710495.1 Labroides dimidiatus | reverse complement strand
ACACTCTGAAACACTCTGAAACGCACTGAAACACTCTGAAACACTCTGAAACACACTGAAACACTCTGAAACACTCTGAAACACACTGAAACACACTGAAACACTCTGAAACACACTGAAACGCTCTGAAACACACTGAAACACACTGAAACACTCTGAAACACACTGAAACACACTGAAACGCTCTGAAACACTCTGAAACACTCTGAAACACACTGAAACACACTGAAACGCTCTGAAACGCTCTGAAACACACTGAAACACTCTGAAACACACTGAAACACTCTGAAACACTCTGAAACACACTGAAACGCTCTGAAACACACTGAAACACACTGAAACACTCTGAAACACTCTGAAACACACTGAAACACTCTGAAACACACTGAAACACACTGAAACACTCTGAAACACACTGAAACACACTGAAACGCTCTGAAACACTCTGAAACACACTGAAACACACTGAAACGCTCTGAAACACTCTGAAACACACTGAAACACACTGAAACACTCTGAAACACTCTGAAACACACTGAAACACTCTGAAACACTCTGAAACGCACTGAAACACTCTGAAACACTCTGAAACACACTGAAACACTCTGAAACACTCTGAAACACACTGAAACACACTGAAACACTCTGAAACACACTGAAACGCTCTGAAACACACTGAAACACTCTGAAACACTCTGAAACACACTGAAACACACTGAAACGCTCTGAAACACTCTGAAACACTCTGAAACACTCTGAAACACACTGAAACACACTGAAACGCTCTGAAACGCTCTGAAACACACTGAAACACTCTGAAACACACTGAAACACTCTGAAACACTCTGAAACACACTGAAACGCTCTGAAACACACTGAAACACACTGAAACACTCTGAAACACTCTGAAACACACTGAAACACTCTGAAACACACTGAAACACACTGAAACACTCTGAAACACACTGAAACACACTGAAACGCTCTGAAACACTCTGAAACACACTGAAACACACTGAAACGCTCTGAAACACTCTGAAACACACTGAAACACACTGAAACACTCTGAAACACTCTGAAACACACTGAAACACACTGAAACACTCTGAAACACTCTGAAACACTCTGAAACACTCTGAAGGCTTCGGTGAGATCAGAGTCTAAACCAGCTGTAGCTGCGCGGGTTCAAAGAAACGTTCTTATTTGTTTGACTGATTCTGGTCCAGTGACGTAACAGGAGGCAAACACTAAAAACCTGAGCTGCTGCTGAAAATGTGATCCTGCTTCTGATTGGACACAAATTCAACCAGCTGAGACGGCGTGGAGAACCAGGAGCTCCACTCCAGCTTCTCATCTCACTCTTTAAAAAGCAGGAAGCAGATAAACCTCCATGATTCAACCTGAACCTGGAGGCAGCTTTTAGAGGAAGAATGGATTTTGCTGTTTTTTGGAAATACATTTTTGTTGTCTCGTTGAGGGATATATCAGATGATTCGTTCTTCTTCTTTTAAAGTTATTCTTTGGTCTTTTTCTGCCTTAATGTGAGAGGACGGGACAGAGGACAGAGGACATAGGAGGGAACAGGGTGAGAGACACGCTGGAAAGACGCCACGGGCCGGACTTGAACTCGGGCTGCCCGCTCAAAGGCTTTCACCATATCACCATGAACTAATCTGCCATCTAGATGATTCATGCTCTTACCTGTAAACCAGACCAAACCAGACCAAACCAGATCAAACCAGACCAAACTAGCACACACTAACAGGCCGACTCAAAAACAGACCACAAAAAAGATTCTTGATTTAACTGATCAGTAAAAAACTGGTCCTGCTCTGAGGACGTCTCGTTGTGTTCCCTGTGTTCCTCTGCCGTCTCTGATGCTGCTGTTACCCTGGTTGAGCCGCCTCGGGGTTCTTGTGGAACCTGGCGCAGCGTTGCCCTGCAGCAGATGCTGAATGTTGAAATGCTGAGCCCTAACCCTAACCCTAACACCAGCACTCTTTATGCTACACCACGCTAACCTCCCCCTGACTCGTGCGTACCTGACACGTGGGCAGAGGATCATTCAGGTCATCTCACTCTCAGCAGGTGATTTTGGTCTTAAAGCTGACCCAGGACCCAGACTTGACCCCCTTGACTTAGCATGAATGTGATCCTCATTCTTATATTGAAGCTAAATCCAAGTCCTGACCTGAACTGCTCCAGAACGACTTCAGCTGGTGAAGATCTCCTCAGTCCCTCTCAGGTCAACATCAGCGACCACATGCCTCTCTCTCTCTCTCCCTCTCTCTCTCTCTCTCTCTCTCTCCCTCTCTCTCTCTCTTCCTGGCACTTCGTCTGATCATGGGGGGTCAGTGGGGGGGTCAGCAGTATTTTTACCCTGTGAATGTGGTGTTGAAGAGGCCCCAGAGACCCAGAACCAGCCTGCCCTTTGGCCCGTCCCGGCTCTAACCTCCTCTCTCTCTTTCTCTTGTTTGTCTTTGGTTTCTCTCTCTCTCCGTGTGGCCTTCGTCTCACCTTTGCTTTTATTATTGCTCTAACTCCATCTTGCGCTCTCTTTGTTCTCCCTCTCTGTCATCATCTCAGTTTTATTCCTCTGTTTTCAGCCGTCTGTCTGTCTGTCCTCACCTTCACCTGAACTTCTCTCTCTCCTTCCGTCTGCTTCCTCCCTCGCCTCTGTTTGGTTTGGTGCAGTGTAGACGGTTTAAATCTTTGATTTCAGTCACACTTTGCTGTGTTTTCTTCTCTCTCCTGGTTTGTCTTCATACAGTTCAGGTCTGCTCACGTCTCTTCATTGAGTCAAAGTCCGTTCAGTAAAATAAGACGTTTCCAGGGAACAAAGACTTTACGGTTTGCTTCTGATTCTCCTCAGATCATCTTCCCCTCTTCTGTTAAATCTATCGACTCAGTCTGCTCACAGGTCAGCTGTAGTCCACTTGTTTTTCCGAGCGGGTCAGAATCTTAAAAGCTCTTGGGGTATGTTTGTTTTGTCCTCCTGCCCAGGTTCCTGACGGTCTGCAGAGATCTGTATTCCACTGAGTAATGAAGCTGCAGTCAGACCTCCTCATTTGAGCACGCTAACCCATCACATAACTCTCCGGTCTGTTTGTTTACCCAGAGCTGGAATAACAGTTGCGTCCAAAGAAAGAGACGCAGTTGCAGTAGTTCAGGGTGATTTATCTGCCCCGGCTGACGGCTATCTGCTGCGGGGTGGAACATGAGGGCTGTAAAAATCAAGCGCTCCTGTGAATGATTTCCTCTCTTTCCTCCCTACTGGGCCATTTTTTCTCTCTGCTCTGTGTCCTCTGAGCTTCCTGGCTGTTGTTCGACTGTGTGTGTGTGTGTGTGTGTGTGTGTGTGTGTGTGTGTGTGTGTGTGTGTGTGTGTGTGTGTGTGTGTGTGTGTTCAGGGTAGGATGGATCCATGAAGCTGTGTGGAGGGATGTGGATGTTTGAGGTTATCTCTTGTGAGGCAGGATATGTGTGACTGACTGAATGTTTGTTTTGATGCTGAGTTCCTGTTTGGCTTTTAACGACTTTCATTCATGGCTGGATGATCATGAAAAGGCTGCACAGCAGTCACACAGCTTTATTTTTCACTTGGTCTGCAGCCTTTACTCTCTAAAGCCCCGTTTCCACCAAGCGGTTCAGTTCAGTTCGTCTCTGTACGTATTTTGTGGTGTTTCCTTGGACTAAAACTGGGACGGGTCCCCAAATCACTGACCCGTACCGTCCCACTTTTCATGACAGTCTGACCCCAGAAGGAGGTGCTAGAAACACTGCAGTCTGTTGATTGGTGGAAAGAATCGTCACTTCCTGTGTGACAGCAGTAACAAAGAACAACACATGACCCTCCATGTTTAAATCTCCGGTCCACTTCCTGAAGAGAAGTTTCGGTTTGTTTGGAAAATAGCGTCACGAAACTTTACGTTGCTTTGGAGGATACGTTGTGGATGATTAAAAATACTGAACAGAAAGCGCAAAGCTGAATTGAGCTGAACACGCTAAACATGCTAAACACACTGAACACCCTGAACATGCTAAACACACTGAACACGCTAAACATGCTAAACACACTGAACACGCTAAACATGCTAAACACACTGAACACGCTAAACATGCTAAACACACTGAACATGTTGAACATGTTGAACATGCTGAACACGCTAAACATGCTAAACACACTGAACACCCTGAACATGCTAAACATGCTAAACACACTGAACACTCCCAACACACTAATCATGCTAAACACACTGAACACGCTAAACATGCTAAACACACTGAACACGCTAAACATGCTAAACACACTGAACACCCTGAACATGTTGAACATGCTGAACACGCTAAACATGCTAAACACACTGAACACCCTGAACATGCTAAACACACTGAACACCCTGAACACACTAAACATGCTAAACACACTGAACACCCTGAACATGCTAAACACACTGAACACCCTGAACATGCTAAACACACTGAACACCCTGAACATGCTAAACATGCTAAACACACTGAACACGTTGAACACACTCATCAAAGTGTCTGTATGAATTCACATGCACACAGTCTCTGTAAATATCTCTGTAAATATTAAACCTTGTTTGTCTCTGAAAAACTTCCGGACTTTTCCTTTAATCTTCAGCTCTCTGTGATCCGGAGGAACTTCAGGACTGCAAACACTGAAGCAGATCTTCTATAAGACTGTGTAATGTCTCACTCTCTCTCTTTATTGACCTTCTAGTTCGTCCACGTTTCACCCAGCCATCAAAGATGAGGAAGCGTGTCATCGCTCGCCCGGTGGGCAGCTCAGTGCGTCTGAAGTGCACAGCATCCGGTAACCCTCGACCCGACATCACCTGGCTGAAGGACAGTCGGCCTCTGGTGGACGAGGAAGGTGGAGCTTCAGGAAGAGGAGACGGGGAGGGAAAGAAGAAGAGGTGGACCCTGAGTCTGAAGAACCTGGCGCCAGAGCACAGCGGGAAGTACACCTGCCACGTCTCCAACAGAGCAGGAGAGATCAACGCCACCTACAAGGTGGAGGTCATACGTGAGTCAACATCCGACATCCAACATCTCACATCAAACATCCAACATCTCACATCAAACATCCAACATCAAACATCCAACATCCAACATCTCACATCCAACATCTCACATCCAACATCAAACATCCAACATCTCACATCCAACATCAAACATCCAACATCAAACATCCAACATCCAACATCCAACAACCAACATCTCACATCCCAGATCGAACATCCCACAGCCAACATCCAGCATCCACCATGCTACATGCTACATCCCACATCCAACATGAAACATCCAATATCCAACATCCAACATGAAACATCCAACATGAAACATCCAACATCAAACATCCCACATCCAACATGAAACATCCAACATGAAACATCCAACAACCAACATCCCACATCCCAGATCGAACATCCCACATCCAATATCCAACATCCCACATGAAACATCCAACATCCAACATCCAATATCTTCCATGTTTGGAAGTGTATTCGGTCTCAGTCTGAACACTGAAAAAGCTGTGTGTGTAAGGATGAAGTGTTGGGTTGTTTGGTGGATTTATATATATATATATATATATATATATATATATATATATATATATATATATATATATATATATATGTATATATGCGTGTGTGTGTGTGTGTGTGTGTGTGTGTGTGTGTGTGTGTGTGTGTGTGTGTGTTAACAGCAAACAGTGTGTTTCTGAAGGTGATATCATGTACAGAACCCCAAACAGGCTCCTCTCACTTTACAATCCACATCTGTTGGACATTAACAAGCTCTTGTAGTCCTTCCTGACTCTCTCTCTCTCTCTCTCTCACACACACACACGCACACACACGCACACACACGCACACACACGCACACACACACACTGAAGTAAATGACTGCTAGTTTATGTCCATTGTGACTTTTTTCTATCTGTGTTGATTCACTCGGGTGTCGGTCAGTCAGTTTGATACAAACAAGGAAAAACGGAGTCAAAGATCAAAAACATAAAGAAACAATTTTATCAAAAAAGTCCATTTTCCCAACATTTTATTTACGTTGTAAATTTAATTGTTGGACTTTGGTCCGTCCCAGCTCTGACTGAGCTCTGTCTCATAGAAAGCTGGGGTAAAATAACTTTGAAGTGGGACATAAAATGTGTTCTTTGAAAACCTGGAGCACTTTTTTATTTATTTTCAGAATATTCCCATTGAGGTACAAAATCCCTTTAACAAGTCAGCAGGATGAAAAGGTTCTTACAGAGAGTGAGACAGAACGATAGACAGCAACAAAGCAAGAAGCTCCTCACTTGGATAAACTCTTCTCCTCACAGACGTCCATTAAAAATAAGATTAAATATAGAAACAAATCAAAACCAGAGTAACCACTGAGAGCTGTCAGACTTTACTGCCAACAGAAGGGCATCGTTTTCTAGTTTAAAGCTTTTTCTGTGACTTTTTGTCTCCTCTCCTTCTAGCTTCCTGTCCCGTCCTCCCTCCTCACTCTGAGTAAAACAAAAAGCTCAGAAATCAGATCTTAAAATGAACTTTTATGCATTTAAATCTTTCTCTTTCTGAAGAACTTCACTCTTTTCCAACTGCACAAACTTATCCTGAAACACAGTCAAACTTTAAGATCCCTTCTTTAAAATGCTGCTGAAGTCTCTGGAACGATCTTCTCATGAGATTGGATTATCATACCCAGACCTGAGACCACTGAAAGACCTGTGCAGGTGTGTTTATTCTGCTGGATGAGCTGTGAAAGAAAAGGCAGGAACTGAAGATAAGGGATCTGTTAGTGTGTTTTCAGCAGAGAGCGGAGGATGAATGCAGCTCTCTCTGTAGGAATAATGCTTTAAGAAAACATGCTGCGTTCCCTCAGGTGTGTGTGTGTTTGTGTGTGTGTGTGTGTGTGTGTGTGTGTGTGTGTGTTTAAAAGGTCTTTCAGTTCCTACACACTGTGTAAAGAAGAGTGTGCACTTTTTCCCTCACTGGGCTTTTTCTATACTTAACATCCAGATTAAAGTCAGATTAATGAGCCTCTTTTAAATCTCACATAGAAAATAAGTGACGTCATTTCCTCCTCAGAGCGGACCAACTCCAGACCCATCCTGACCGGCACACACCCCGTTAACACCACCGTGGACTACGGAGGAACCACGTCGTTCCAGTGTAAAGTCCGCAGTGACGTCAAGCCGGTCATCCAGTGGCTGAAGAGAGTCGAACCAGGAGACGAGAACAAGTTTAACTCCACCATAGAGGTGCCCACACACACACACACACACACACACACACACACACACACACACACACACACACACACACACACACACACACTGCATGTGAAGCAGTGAATTAGTGGTACCGTCGTGGGTTGATCCATAAATGAATCTGTGAATGGTGTTTTCTTTTCAAAGGTTGGGGATCACCGCTTTGTGGTCCTGCCTACAGGAGAAGTTTGGTCTCGTCCAGACGGATCGTACCTCAACAAGCTGCTGATAACCAGAGCCAAAGAGGAGGACGCTGGCATGTACATCTGCTTAGGAGCCAACACGATGGGCTACAGCTTCAGGAGCGCCTACCTGACTGTGCTACCAGGTGAGAGGAAGACAGAGAGACCAGCTGAAGACACACAAGAAGTCCAACTGATCATGTTTCATTGTTCCTCCTGTTTAAAACACAGAAGAGGAAGGTACCGTAATGACCCAAATATAAGAGCAGGTACTATGAGATACCTTAATGACCAAAATATAAGACCAGATACTATGAGATACCGTAATGACCCAAATATAGGACCAGGTCCTGTAAGATACCGTCATGACCCCAATATAAGACGAGGTTCTATAAGATACCGTAATGACCCAAATATAAGACCAGGTCTTATAAGATACCGTAATGACCCAAATATAAGACCAGGTCTTTTAAGATACCGTAATGACCCAAATATAAGACCAGGTACTATAATATACCGTAATGACCCAAATATAAGACCAGGTACTATGAGATACCGTAATGACCCAAATATAAGAGCAGGTACTATAAGATACCGTAATGACCCAAATATAAGACCAGGTTCTATAAGATACCGTAATGACCCAAATATAAGACCAGGTACTATAAGATACCATAATGACCCCAATATAAGACCAGGTCTTATAAGATACCGTAATGACCCAAATATAAGACCAGGTCTTATAAGATACCGTAATGACCCAAATATAAGACCAGGTCTTTTAAGATACCGTAATGACCCAAATATAAGACCAGGTACTATAAGATACCGTAATGACCCAAATATAAGACCAGGTACTATGAGATACCGTAATGACCCAAATATAAGAGCAGGTACTATAAGATACCGTAATGACCCAAATATAAGACCAGGTTCTATAAGATACCGTAATGACCCAAATATAAGAGCAGGTCTTATAAGATACCGTAATGACCCCAATATAAGACCAGGTCTTATAAGATACCGTAATGACCCAAATATAAGACCAGGTCTTATAAGATACCGTAATGACCCAAATATAAGACCAGGTCCTATAAGATACGCTTTGCTTATTAATTAAGGACACAGCGTTAACTATGGAAGCTGAGTTAGAAGCTCGTGACCAGAAGTCTTATTGTCTTTTATTGTGTGTAAACACAGACTAGACCAGCCCCCCCGCTGAGACTTGACGGTGGAGCTTTGACTCCAGTCAGGCAGCTGCGTTCATGTAAACATACTGAATAAAGGAGTTCAGCATGTTTCACTTCTGCTTGTTGACTCTGAGGCAGAAACAAACAGCGAGCAGCTCCCATAGATGGTGTGATGTCATAAGTTGTTTGCCATATTTAGATCTTCAGACCTTTTTGAAATGGTTTTATCTCTTGAACACGCAGATCTGAAGCCCCAGAGTAACTCCATCCCCACAGCCACATCCCCGAGCCTCCCCTGGCCCGTCATTATTGGAATACCTGCAGGCATCGCCTTCATTTTGGGCACTGCCCTCCTCTGGTTCTGCCAATCAAAACGCACCTGCTCCTCCTCTTCTTCTGCTTCGTCCTCGTCCTCTTCTGCTCTTCCTGCTGCTCAGCGTCTGCCAGCAGCCAATCGCGAGCGAGCCTGCGCCGCAGCGCCTCAACAACCAGCCAGCGGTGATAAGGACTGCCTTTCATACGAGGACTACATCGCCCATCAGCAGCTGCTCCTCGCTCAGGGGGGCACTGGATTGGCTCCCAAAGTCCTCCCAAAGATCTACACGGACATACACACACACACACATTCACACGTGGACGGGAAAGTGCATCAGCACCAGCACATTCACTACCAGTGTTAGCAGCATGAACGTGTGAGCGTGCAAAGAGACTTTCATATGAACACTACAGACAAACTTCAGACAAACTTCAGACAAACTTCAGACAAACTACAGACAAACCTCCGACAAACTACAGACAAACTTCAGACAAAGTTCAGACAAACTTAAGACAAACTTCAGACAAACTTCAGACAAACTACAGACAAACTTCAGACAAAGTTCAGACAAACTTAAGACAAACTTCAGACAAACTTCAGACAAACTACAGACAAACTTCAGACAAAGTTCAGACAAACTTAAGACAAACTTCAGACAAACTTCAGACAAACTACAGACAAACTTCAGACAAACTTCAGACAAACTTCAGAAAACTTAAGACAAACCTCCGACAAACTTCAGACAAACTACAGACAAACTTCAGACAAACTTAGGACAAACTTCAGACAAACTTCAGACAAACTACAGACAAACTACAGACAAACTTCAGACAAACTACAGACAAACTTCAGAAAACTTCAAACTTCAGACAAACTACAGACAAACCTTCGACAAACTACAGACAAACTTCAGACAAACTACAGACAAACTTCAGACAAACTTCAGACAAACTACAGACAAACTTCAGACAAACTTCAGAAAAACTTCAGACAAACTTCAGACAAACTACAGACAAACTTCAGACAAACTACAGACAAACTTCAGACAAACTTCAGAAAAACTTCAGACAAACTTCAGACAAACTACAGACAAACTTCAGACAAACTACAAACAAACTTCAGACAAACTTCAGAAAAACTTCAGACAAACTTCAGACGAACTTCAGACAAACTTCAGACAAACTTCAGACAAACTTCAGGCACACAGAGCGGAGGAAAAGGAAAACAGTGCATGAAAAGACAAATCCACGGACTTACCGAGACATATAAATGAAGAATGTAAAGGAAGAAACAGATCCTTATTTTAACCACTCTGGAGGACAATCCAGAGCAATCTTAAAAAGTCCCTTTATATATTTTACTCAAGTCTTTTTTATATGATTTCTTCATAAGCTTGTTAAAGCTCAGACAGACATCTTTAAAGTCAGTCTCACCTCTGAGGACTTCAGACACACAACCTTCACCTCCTTCTGCAGACACTCAGGACGCCTTCACTGCCCTGCTCTGACTTCAGATCATCTTGTACAGGATGGGAAGCATTATTATGGGGAATAGCATTTCTGCTCCATCCTGGATCATATAAGAAGATTATATATAAATATATAACTGCACAGCTCAAATCCAGAGAACGTTTCAAAAGTCAGCCAAACTCCCACTGAGGGATGTGAGGGTAGCGGCTGCACGTTCTCACACCAGCTGGGCTGACAGCCTCCCTGATGTATGTCCAGCTGCTAACTGGCTGCCATGGAAAAAAGAGCTGTTGTCAAACTGAGCACAGACAGCGTGCAGCGTGATTTTGACAGCAGGCAGAGTGTAATTCCTGCTCCGTCCAAGAGGCTCCTCTCTGACAACGTTTTCTGTTCTGCTGCTTCATTTTGTAAAGAATTCTGATGTTTCCTGTTTCACGTTTTCTCCTTTTTGGCTTCGTTTGAAGCTCGCTGACTGAAAAGAGAGCGGTGCAGTTTGAAGTTCTCTTCTTCTTCAGCCGGCAGTGTGAAGGGATGCTCAGCTCGCTCTGGGTGCACACTGAGGCCTTCCAGGAATTGTTTCCAGACTCGGTGGATCACCGTTGGATCAGTGGATATGTCACAGACTCTCGTTCATCCGCTTTGAGATTTAGAGAGCGTAAACTGAATCTGAAGGATGAGACCTAAAGTCCTCAAGTCTTCTTCCTCTCAAAGTGCCTCACAGTATGACCTCAGGTGTGCTGGAGCAGGTTTGCGTGTGTGCTGTTCTCCACACACACGCTTTGAGGGAGTGGCCTGTTGGCTGTGAGTATATGATGCAGCACATGATGCAGATAAACACACTGAGGAGCTAACAGGAGCTCTGCTCATACACATGTTTCCTTCGCTTTGATTGGCTGCCTTATTGATGTTCAAACTAATAACATCCCCTCAAATACCAAATGCATTTTCAGCTGGGTGTCAGACATGGTCCTGTTTAATGGAGTTTCATGTCGATGCCCTTTAAAGTGCAGCACAAACCCATGATGTGCCTCCAAAGAACAGCTGAACTCGTTCTTCTCTCTGTGGAAACAGTTTCACATGAATTCAGCTCTGAAAGTTTCATTAGCAGCTTCCATCAGCGTTTCTCTCGTCCTCTGTCTTAAAGCTCTTTACCCTCCCTGAACAGACGGACTTTAGTTTCCATCTCTGTGTTGGATGATTTGAATCTGTTAAGTTGAAATCAGAGCTGTTGGATACTTGAGTGAGACTGTATCTCAGAGCACTCAGCAGCTCCAACAAACACATCAGCTCAGAAAAAAAAAGGTAAATACTGAAAAGTCTCCAGACTTCATCCAGAAGGTGTGCCTCTTATTTATTTCCTTCTCTGTTGTTGTTGTTTGTTCATATAATGGGGCATTATACTGCATGAGTGGATTGAGTTATAGTGGTACAGTAAGCTATGTAGCAAACACCATGTTCATGTCATTGTAAGATACTGTATTTATACGTGCCAATGGAATATACAGAAACTTTATCCATAATCTCTGTATCGACAATCTTGTACAGTCTGTTGTCAGTTAGTCTTCCATGTTGTTTTCTTCCTGTTTAAATCATTTTAGTGGTGCATTAAAGAGTTTAATCTACTTTAACCGTCTTTGCTGTAACATTTTAAACTTACCCGAGCTTCCTGCTTCAGCCTGCGACCCCTCAAATATTCACTTACACTCATTTCTTTCACTTATGTCTGCTCTGCCTCACACAGCTGAACTTTTCCAAAAGATCTTGAAAACAAGACATAAAAACGTCAAAACTGATGAAAAAAAGAGCCAAAAGAGCCGCCAGAAGTCATCAAGTCAATTCATATTTACATATGTCAAAGTCATAAAAAAAATAATGATGCAGAAAGTTTTTTTTTTTTTTCATTAAATAAGACCTTAAATGATGATTTAAAAAATCATGATGAGAAAAAAAATACACAAAAAAAATTTGGGGAAAAAAAATAGAAAAATGAAGATGACAAAAATAATTTCAACCCTCTGATGCATGAATTATAAAAGCCTGGGTCTGATTGTTTTCTTCAGAAAAAAAGATCTAAAAAATGATGACCCCAAAAATCATTCAAAAAGATCTTAAAAAATAATCTGAATAAGTGACGACGTCCAACTTCATGAACAATGATTTCTCTGACAGTCATTAAATAATAATCATTAAATAAAAAATAACTCAAGAATGACGACAAATCAAAAAGACACAAAGACTTTATAAGATTTAAAAAAAAGAAAAACTAATCAAAAATCATGATAAAATATGTTTACTCTTAAAAATCTGGATAAAAAAACGATGATGATGATTTTAACCCTCTGATGCCTGAGTTATGAAAGCCTGTCAGATTTTTTTCTTAAGAAAAAAAGATCTAAAAAATGATGACCCCAAAAATCATTCAAAAAGATTTTTAAAAAGTCTGAATAAGTGACGACGTCCAACTTCATGAAAAATGATTTCTCTGACAGTCATGAAAAAACACGATGAGTCCAAAAATAACTCAAGAACGACGACTTTACAAGATTTAAAAAAAAACAAAAACTAATGATCTAAAATCATGATAAAATATGTTTACTCTAAAAAATTTGGATAAAAAAAACGATGATGATGATTTTAACCCTCTGATGCCTGAGTTATGAAAGCCTGTCAGATTTTTTTTTCTTTAAGAAACGTCAGGAGCTGGAGGAAGAGCTCTCTGTACGATGAGTCCGTCTGTACGTGAGGCTCCTCTGAGCACGTCTGCTCCCCTCAGCTGTGAGCGCCGGACCCAGCGGCTCATCTGTCAGCGTGTCCGTCTGCAGAGACGACAGATGGACGAGCGGTGCGTGCAGACTCGGGGTGTGAAGGCTCAGCATCTCTGTGACTCATTTAGGAGAGGAAGATGATGACAGCAAACACTCCTGAAAGGACGGGGCGCTGGAGACGGGTAGAGGGGGCAACACGGCCAGGAAGGAAGTTTAAGACAAAGTAAGAAGAAACGCATCATTTAAATTAGATCAGACGTCATCTGAAGATATGACGTGTAACTTCCCCTCCTCTGATGTTTTGACTGAAACAGGCGGAGTATTAAAGCCCTGTCTTCTAACTTTTTGGATTTGAAGGTTGATGGTTGAGCAAGTGGAGGAGAAAACGATTGAGAGACGACAGAGTGAGAAGTTTTAAAGGTGTGAGCTCTGTGAGATGTTTGCAGTAACTCGTGAACACATGAGCTGACGCAGGGATTCAGAGATCCGGGGACGTTTCTGTGAGTTTCACTCGTTTTAAAAGAAAAGCAGGAGTTCATGTTGGAGCTCTGAAAGAAGAGTAAAGATATTTACACAGCAAATATGTGACTTCTCTGAGCCTGCTGCGTCCTTGACATTTAACTGGAACTCTTTATCTCTTGGGTTAGCGTTTCCCTGTCTTCCTGGTTCCCTCCTGTGGATCTGATTGGCTGAGGGGGAGGAAAGGATGAAGAGGAGCAGGGAGGAGTAGCAGGAGGAGGATGACACAGAGCTGAGCTACTGACAGATGTGTTGAGCTCACCGCTGCCCTGCGCTGATGAGCAGAGATGAGAAAACGGGGAGATCAGGGGAGAGACTGGACGTGTCAAACCAGAGAGAGAGAGAGAGAGATGTGCTGACAGAGCAGGAAGGGAGGAGCAGAGATGTTTGAGCAGAATGACCTCACCTCAGGAGTTGAACATTTTTGAAGGGAAAGAAAAAGTCTCTTAGAGATTATAATCCTGTGGAGGGAGGCCAGACTGAAAGGTCAGCGAAGAGCGAAGTCTTCACAACAAGGAGGAGGAGGAGAAAAGAAAGGATCAGCTTGTTAAAACACACACGCGGATATTTCAAGTATCAAGTGACCGTGAAAATAAATCAGGAGCGATAACACAAATGTCAGCAGCCCTTCCACAATCGCACAGTTTGTTTGTCTTTGAACCAAATAGTTTCTGTGGTAGTCGAGCTGTAGAGAAAGCTTCAGCAGCTTTTTGGAATTCCTCTTCATTTCCCGCTTTAAACTCCCATCATGTGTCCGCTCTGCAGGCAGATCTGGAAACCTGCTCCTCAGCTTTTAGTTTGTTTGTTCAGGTTTTTGTAAACGGCTTAAAGAGGCTGTGAGGACGACTGAAGTGGATCACAGCGCCACCTTCTGGCTGCACACTGTGGTGATGTCATGACTCTTAACAAGGCGTGTGTTTGTTTTGGAGTTGAATGGAGATCAGATCTTCTTTTTAACTCTACTTTTCTTTTTACCTGAGGTAAGGTATTTATCAACAGTTACACAGAGCTGCTGTTTGAAACATGACAACAAGTAAACTTTGTCACTTTGTTCTGGAGTTTAGTCGACGCTGCTCTGAGACGTATCTGTAGGCTAACGTGTAACATAAGCTAATCCTGATGTCCTGCTCATCAACCAATCAGAGCTCTCAGACTCTCAGTTTGATCAGATCACTGCAGAATAACTGCATTGGTGTAGCTATTATTAGCGATAGCATTAGCTATAGCATTAGATATAGCATTAGCTATTGCTTTAGCTATAGCATTAGCTATAGCATTAGCTATAGCATTAGCTTGAGCAGTTTGAAAATACAGTGATTCTAAACTTGTCTCATATTTACGTGGAGCAGGACTGGACATCTGATAAAAACATGTCTGTCTTTATTTCCAGCTGTTTGGAGATCAGGGGACATTTCTCCTTCCTCTTCCTCTCACTGAGGTCCGGTTTGTCTTCGTTCCAGGGCTGTGTGGCTCCTCCCCTTAACCTTACGGAGAACTGGGAAACCCCTCCACTAGACGTGACGCTGAAACCCAGAGCTAAGGGGTGAAACAGGAACTCAGGGGTGGAGGTGGACTGACCCTAAAGGTCACATCTGCGTGATGAGGACTTTGCTGCTGAATATTCAGTCCTTGAGGTTTTGTGGGACCTTCCTGCTGGTCTGCGGTCGGCTGGTGAACAGGGTGTGAACCTGTGGAGGAGATTCCTGGTGCCTGAGTCAACAGCAGCTGCAGGCGGTGATGAAGAGAAGCTGTTCAAAGAGCTCTGTTCACCCTCAGCTGGCTGCTCAGTGCCAGAGGACGAGTCAGGGACCATGAAGGGCTGTCACACACACACACACACACACACACACACACACACACACACACACACACCTGGGAAAGAGACACACAAGTATCTTGTCAAAGAAACCTGAAAACACACACACACACACACACACACACACACACACACACACAGGGTCAAGTGTATGTGCAAAGTGCACACAGTTGCATATGGACGTTTGCACACTGATGCACACACACAAAGGCACAGATGTTTGCGTCACACACACACACACACACACACACACAGATGGGCCGAGCACACACACAGACACACACACACACAGAGACGGGCCGAGCACACACACACACACACACACACACAGACGGGCCGAGCACACACACACACACACACACACACAGAGACGGGCCGAGCACACACACACACACAGACACACAGATGGGCTGAGCACACACACACACACAGACACACAGATGGGCCGAGCACACACACCTGGCTGGCGTTGAGGCGCTGCTCTGTTTGCACACCTCTCCCTCTCTGCACTCGTCCTCCGCTCAGCCACAAAGCCGCCGTTAAAGCAGCAAAACAAAAACACAAAAAGAGGCTAAAAGGGGGCAACAGGCGGCTTCCATCCTTCCTCCACCCTTCCTCCCTTTTCTCTTTCTCTCTGTGCTCAGTGTTTACCTTCCCCCCCTCCTGTGAAAAGAGAGGGATGTGGACAGACGGGCTGAGAAAGAAAGAACTCTGGCACACACACACACACACTAACACACACACACTCTGTGTGGCAGAGGGGAAGGAGGCCGGGCCTTTAAAGTCCTCCACAGAGCCGTGACAAAAGCCTCCTAATCTTGGTGTTGTCTTTCTGAACATCCTGCCAAGTGTGTGTCACTGTGTGTGAGAGTGTGTGTAAGACAGGAAAAGAGCCGAAGAAAGTCTGTGTGTTATGCAAGGAGCAGCGTGTGTGTGTGTGTGTGTGTGTGTGTGTCTTTGTTTGAGAAGGTGGTAAAAAAAAGGCAAGGAAGGTGTGTGTTTGAGTGCAAAGAGATGTATGTGATAAGGTGTGTGTGTGTGTGTGTGTGTGTGTGTGTGTGTGTGTGTGTGTGTGTGTGTGTGTGTGTGTGTGTCTTTGTTTGAGAAGGTGGTAAAAAAAGGCAAGGAAGGTGTGTGTTTGAGTGCAAAGAGATGTATGTGATAAGGTGTGTGTGTGTGTGTGTGTGTGTGTGTGTGTGTGTGTGTGTGTGTGTGTGTGTGTGTGTGTGTGACAGGAAAAGAATCTTTCCACAGCCGTGCTGACATCACTCCAGCATGTATGGGACAGTTGGAGGCTCCTTCAAAGGCAGCAGCCTGCCTTCACATGTGGGCTACCTGCTAATGTCTGTCTGTGTGTGTGTGTATGTGTGTGTGTGTGTGTGTGTGTGTGTGTGTGTGTGTGTGTGTGTGTGTGTGTGTGTGTGTACTGAACAGTATACAACTGGTCCAGGTCTCCCCGCCTCACCTGCTCCTCCTGACTCATAAACCACCTCTATTGAACTCTACACTGTGTGTGTGTGTGTGTGTGTGTGTGTGTGTGTGTAACAATTCCTCAAACTTGTTCTATTCACCCTCTTCAAAAGCAGCAGATGTGAAAAGGTGTGTGTGTGTGTGTGTGTGTGTGTGTGTGTGTGTGTGTGTGTGTGTGTGTGTGTGTGTGTTGCTTCCTCATCCTGTAGTTCTCTGTCAGAGGGCAGCTGTGGTCTAAAGGCTGTTAGACACAAGGGAACACTGCTGCTCCTCCTGCTGCTGCTCCTCCTGCTGCTGCTCCTCCTGCAGCTGCTGTTCTTCCTGCTACAGCTGCTGCTCCTCCTGCTGCTGCTCCTCCTGCAGCTGCTGTTCTTCCTGCTACAGCTGCTGCTCCTCCTGCTACAGCTGCTGCTCTTCCTGCAGCTGCTGCTCCTCCTGCTGCTCCTCCTGCAGCTGCTGCTCTTCCTGCTACAGCTGCTGCTCCTCCTGCAGCTGCTGCTCTTCCTGCTACAGCTGCTGCTCCTCCTGCAGCTGCTGCTCCTCCTGCTGCTCCTCCTGCAGCTGCTGCTCTTCCTGCTACAGCTGCTGCTCCTCCTGCAGCTGCTGCTCCTCCTGCTGCTCCTCCTCCTGCTGCTGCTCCTCCTGCAGCTGCTGCTCTTCCTGCTACAGCTGCTGCTCCTCCTGCAGCTGCTGCTCCTCCTGCTGCTCCTCCTGCAGCTGCTGCTCCTCCTGCAGCTGCTGCTCTTCCTGCTACAGCTGCTGCTCCTCCTGCAGCTGCTGCTCCTCCTGCTGCTCCTCCTGCAGCTGCTGCTCCTCCTGCAGCTGCTGCTCTTCCTGCTACAGCTGCTGCTCCTCCTGCAGCTGCTGCTCCTCCTGCAGCTGCTGTTCTTCCTGCTACAGCTGCTGCTCCTCCTGCAGCTGCTGCTCCTCCTGCAGCTGCTGCTCTTCCTGCTACAGCTGCTGCTCCTCCTGCAGCTGCTGCTCCTCCTCCTCCTCCTCCTCCTGCTGCTCCTCCTCCTTCTCCTGCTGCTCCTCCTCCTCCTCCTCCTCCTCCTGCTCCTCCTCCTCCTCCTGCTGCTCCTCCTCCTCCTCCTCCTCCTCCTCCTCTCAGGCTCTAACAGAGTGGAGGGTGCTGACTGCAGTGCCACCTGCAGGCTGAGTGAAGTGTTTTCACTCAGTGGAGTCAGTGTTTCTCTCACTGCTCTGCAGGCCCAGCTCAGGCTGTGGCTTCTGAACACACGTGAAGAACAGCACCTGTTTAGATGTTTAATCTGAAGGTGATCACGGCTCAGACAGCGTTTCCGCTCAACTCAGAGAGACGAATATCTGCAGCGTGAAATCACTTCATGTGCTGCCTGAAGGGGTTAATCTGACAGCAGCACAGGTACCAGACCAACACAAGGTGAGAAATCTGGATCAGACTGAGACAGAAGCTTCCCTTTCTCTTTCACACACACACACACACACACACACACACACACACACAGAGTAAAGAGAGAGAGAGGGAGGAGTGGACGAGCTGTGGGAACACGCTGCTGAATAATTACCGCCGACATCAGAACAGTTTTCTTTAGCTCTCTGAAGTGGCAGGGCTCATTTGTACAGCCTGGAGCCATGCAGAGGTGTGTGTGTGTGTGTGTGTGTGTGTGTGTGTGTGTGTGTGTGTGTGAGTGTGTGTGTGGGTGTGTGTGTGTGTGTGTGGTTGCTCTGGTTCAGTCCTCTCCCTGTCAGTGTGTGACAGCTCAGTCCGCCCCGGGAGCCATTTTTCTCTAAGTGGACCTTAAAAAACAGGAAACCTCTTCAAATCCCACCAGAGTGAAGAAGAGGATCAGGCCCACCAGCTCTCTACAAAACCCTCTAACTTCACACACACACACACACACACACACACACACACACACACACACACACACACACACAAATATGCTTGTGAGAGCCTGAGTATGGCGTGCACAAAGCCAGAACACACACGTCACACCTGAGCCCTCTTGAATAGATACCATTCAGCACCTTGACAAGCAGGCACAAAAGAGACCGACACACACACACACACACACACACACACACACACACACACACACACACACACACAGGTGGACAAAGAGAGGAGCGACCTGTCTGAACACGTCCCGTCGTCCTCACCGCCTGCTTCACTGCTTCAGCTCCTCCTTTCTGCTCACACACACACACACACACTCTGTGCTCTGCCTTCACCTGTGAAGCTGTTTGTGACACAGTGTGTGTGTGAAGTGAGGAGTCATGTCACTGAGCTGAAGGCAGCAGGCTGTCAGACTGCCTGGAGGCCTCTCTCTCTCTCTCTCTCTCTCTCTCTCTCTCTCTCTCTCTCTCTCCAGCAGAGTGAAGGGTGGTCATCTCTCCCTGCTCCTAATCCTGCTTTCTCTCTGTGAATGGAGCAGGTGTTAGTGGAGCAGAGCTGCCCTCGGCGAGGCGCCTGAGTGGCAGCGTGATGACAGAGATGTGAGTGAACGGAGTGTTGAAATTCAGGCTTAAACCACTTTATCAATGCTTTTAATTCACAGTGAGACACAAAAACTACAAACTACAGCTGAACAACAGGTCAGAGAACACTCAGCTCACAGGAACATTCTGAAGTCTGGATCCCAGAGCGCTCCATCACCTCACACACACACACACACACACACACACACACATAAAAACAGAGGAGCTGCTGACTCATCTCACAGGCAGGTCAAGATGTGAGGGACTTCATACACGTCAGTAACCAGGTGTGCTTCCTCCACAGGCGCCATGACATGTCTGTGTGTGTGTGTGTGTGTGTGTGTGTCTGTGTGTGTGTGTGTGTGTGTTAATGAGGGAAGACCAGTGAAGACATGGAGTGTCTGAAGGACGAGGGAGGTCTGAAGATGGGAGACTTCCATCCCAAACTCTGGCTGAGGGAAATCTCCGGGGTAACCGGGGCTCCTTGGAAGCGGCTGAGAGGAGAGAGAGAGAGAGAGAGAGAGAGAGAGAGAGAGAGAGAGAGGATGTGGTGAAAAAAGACGTGGCCGGTCGGTACAACTGAAAAATGTCAATTAATGTAACCAATAATTCTCATAAAAGGTCTGATACGGATGAAAAGTTCCTCTGAATCTGATTTTATAGTCTGCTACACTGTAAAAAATGAGATTTAGATGGTTTTAAACCAACTGATCTAAAAACAGGAAACATGGATGTTTTCACAGACTGACTCAGTACAACTAAACCATATCATCAAGTTTAAAAACGAGATATTTGACATACACTTTGAGAAGATATTTCAAAAGTAATGACTGATGTCATCAGTTCGCTGTCAGAACTTGTAGGAAGGTGAATGATTTAATCCTTATCATGGTTTTTGTGGTGACACCATTAATGTCTCTACACTCTGACACCAACAGAACTGACAACAACAACATCTAAACAAACAGCTGACATGTTGGTTCATCAGGTTTAGAGCTGGTTCTGATAGTAGCCCTTAATCTGACCCTGTTGGTATTTTAACTCAAAGAAACAAACTGTGCCCACAGATAAGAGCAAAACTGCCTTAAGATAAAAAGAAAAACGTTCTGTCATCAAAGTATTAAACCAAACACAAACTCAACATGTGTTCCAGTTTTCTTGAAAACAGAAACAGAGATTATTTTCAAAGTGTTTTTTTGGGGGGATTAAAGCTTCTTTAATCTGAGGCTGTTTTTGGGACTCGAGAGACATTGAGATTAAGATTGAGAATAATCTGCGTATTTTGTTGCTGTTTTCTAAAATAATAAAATCAAACACTTTCACTGAGCCTGTTAAAATGCATGTTTTAAATGAAGCAGACAAATCTGATGAGTGGTCATACAGCAGTCTCTGTTTGATTAACAACAACTATGTAAGAAGCACCAGCAGCCTCTTCTTTAACTCTCAGTCACAACCAGAGAGAGAGAGAGAGAGAGAGCCTAACGTCTGAACATGGATATCAGCTTCATTGTGATTTTAATAAGCGGCCCATTGGTCACCTGACTGTGGCTGAACAAGCTGAGTAGTTGGACATGGAGGCCTGATCAGATGATCTGTTTGGAACAGTTCCTGAAAATAAAAGAAGAGAGACTCAAATTAAAGGCTCCAGACGTAAACACACAAATAAAACCGTTTAAAATAATGATTAAATAACACGTCTGTAACGTTAAGGTCTTATGTTTGTCTTTACTCTCAGTAAGAAACTTGAGAAACACAACAAGAGAGAGAGAGAGAGTGAGAGAGAGAGAGAGAGAGAGAGAGAGAGAGAGAGAGAGAGAGAGAGAGAGAGTCCAGTAGACGTCTCCAGCTGCTCATAACTACAGTCTGTCACTGCAGAGAGCTTCTTCACACTGCTGCTGCTAAAACCTCAAACTCTTCTTTAAAGGATCACTGAGTCTGGATAGAATGAGTTAATCTGGGGTCACAGATTAATGAATGAATGAATCTGGGGTCACAGATTAATGAATGAATTAATCTGGGGTCATAGATTTATGAATGAATTAATCTGGGGTCACAGATTGATGAATGAATTAATCTGGGGTCACAGATTTATGAATGAATTAATCTGGGGTCACAGATATATGAATGAATGAATCTGGGGTCACAGATTTATGAATGAATTAATCTGGGGTCACAGATTTATGAATGAATTAATCTGGGGTCACAGATTTATGAATGAATTAATCTGGGGTCACAGATATATGAATGAATGAATCTGGGGTCACAGATTAATGAATGAGTTAATCTGGGGTCACAGATTAATGAATGAATTAATCTGGGGTCACAGATTGATGAATGAGTTAATCTGGGGTCACAGATTGATGAATGAGTTAATCTGGGGTCACAGATTGATGAATGAATTAATCTGGGGTCACAGATTAATGAATGAATTAATCTGGGGTCACAGATTAATGAATGAATTAATCTGGGGTCACAGATTGATGAATGAGTTAATCTGGGGTCACAGATTGATGAATGAGTTAATCTGGGGTCACAGATTGATGAATGAGTTAATCTGGGGTCACAGATTAATGAATGAATTAATCTGGGGTCACAGATTGATGAATGAATTAATCTGGGGTCAAAGATTTATGAATGAATTAATCTGGGGTCACAGATTTATGAATGAATTAATCTGGGGTCACAGAGTTATGAATGAATTAATCTGGGGTCACAAATTTATGAATGAATGAATCTGGGGTCACAGATTTATGAATGAATTAATCTGGGGTCAAAGATTTATGAATGAATTAATCTGGGGTCAAAGATTTATGAAAGAATGAATCTGGGGTCACAGATTTATGAATGAATTAATCTGGGGTCACAGATTTATGAATGAATTAATCTGGGGTCACAGATTAATGAAAGAATTAATCTGGGGTCACAGATTTATGAATGAATTAATCTGGAGTCAAAGATTTATGAATGAATTAATCTGGGGTCACGGATTTATGAATGAATGAATCTGGGGTCTCAGATTAATGAAAGAATTAATCTGGGGTCACAGATTTATGAATGAATGAATCTGGGGTCACAGATTTATGAATGAATTAATCTGGGGTCACAGATTTATGAATGAATTAATCTGGGGTCACAGATTTATGAATGAATTAATCTGGGGTCACAGATTTATGAATGAATTAATCTGGGGTCACAGATTTATGAATGAATTAATCTGGAGTCAAAGATTTATGAATGAATTAATCTGGGGTCACAGATTTATGAATTAATTAATCTGAGGTCACAGATTTATGAATGAATTAATCTGGGGTCACAGATTTATGAATGAATTAATCTGGGGTCACAGATTAATGAATGAGTTAATCTGGGGTCACAGATTAATGAATGAGTTAATCTGGGGTCACAGATTTATGAATGAATGAATCTGTCAGTGGATCCATCAGCAGCTGACGTGTGTCCTGGAGTCTTCTCTGTGGGTGGTCAGTGAAGTGTCTGTTATCCACTAACCAGACTGGTTTCTGGGTAATTTTGTCAGGTGGTTACGGCACAATTATTATAATTATGTCAACATCAATCTGACACCTTGAATTTTAATCACACAGCTTAAGTGCACACAGAGAGAGAGAGAGAGAGAGAGAGAGCTGTGTTCGTTCTGGTTCCTCTCTGGGATAATGGGAGTGATTTCAAGGTGCCTTTAGTTTCATGTTTGAGTTGCTGCAGATTGAGCAAAGAAAGGTGTCAAACCCCTGAACCCTGAACCCTGAACCGACACCAGGAACTTAAAGGTGAACAAAGCTTTTACCTATCCGTCCGTCTTTAGGAGGACTGATCAGAGACAGTCTGGGGACAGCGTTTGGCTGAAAGACGAACACACAGAAGCTTCAGGGAATGATCTGAGACAAACGTCAGTCTGTGAAACACTCTGCAGGGCAGAATGAAACGTACCTTCCTGAACAGACCGTCCACCTCCATGCGTTCAGCGCTGCACACAGAAGAGCAAACTTCAGACCTCATTTCAGCTTTGATTGAAAATCACCTCCTTGATGCCGTCACGCTGTCATTATATTATCATTAAAACTGTTACTATCACTCCGACTCCTCCGCACTCTACACTCAGATTGACCTGAACCTGATCCCATTAATCACATCCAACAGGCTGCTCTGACCCTGCAGGCGGAGCTGCTAATGGGGTTCATATCCGCTCTCAGTTGATGCTGATTTACTTGGCAGAGGAATCTACAGCCTGAGTGGATGAAACAACATTTGTGCAATTAAAGTCCAGCAGCCAATCAGGCCAGTGTCAGCAGTGTCTGAGAACATGGACGGGGATCCTGACTGAGCCCCCTGTGAGGCTGAGCTTATTCAGGTGTGTGAGTGTGTGTGGAGAGCCGCAGGGCAGGGCAAAGCTACACAACCGCTAAAGCTAACATAAGAAAGTGAGGCTGAAGCTGGGAGAGACGCTGTTTGCTCTGTGGAGCTCCGCCCACATTCCCCCGCACTCCTGTCCTGCTCCTTTGGTGAGAGGTGATGGAGGGCAAAGAGGTAACAAAACACAGACTGGGGTAAGGGGGGGGGGGGGGGGCTGAGGTAAGGGGGGGGGGGGGGGGTCAAACATTAAGATGGGAGACAGAAACTCACACATTAACCACAGAGGAGCACCTGGAGAGGGAGACGGGGGAGTCATACGGGATCTGAAGAGCTGACACCAAAGAAGAAAAGAAACAACATCAATACCCAGATTATTGATCCTGTGACATCATCAGTCACAGCATGATCACATGATCACATGATCACATGATCACATGATCACAGAGACTTCATGATGGTCCCTCAGACCGTTCAGACAGGTCTGGATTCATGTTTCTGATCCACATCAAAATCAACTTAAAAATAAATAAATTAAAAAGTTTGATGTTCACCTGATTTATGTCTCTGTGGAGTGAGAGCGCTGTGGCTCATCTGACGCCCTGATGGAAGCCTGGCACTGAGGGAGAGCAGGTATAAAAGTCACTCAGGTATAACAGGACAGGTACACCTGAAGACAAACCTGAGCCTGAGTCTGAGTCAACCACAGGAACTCTACCTGCTGTTTCTTCATCTCCACGTGAGGTCGATCATGTTTCTGCATCATCGCAGAGATGAGTTTGTTTCACACAGAACAAACAGGTTTAACATGATTTATTCTGAGGGCATTAAATTCTTCCTGCGCTGACATCGACCTCTTCATGTTCTGAAGTTTAAAGTCAGTTTTCTTTTTCAAATTCACTTTTCATGGATGATTCTGGTTCTGTTTATAAAGTGTGTGTGTTCATCCGTCTCTGCCACACTAAGAAATTTGATTGGACTGTCGTAAATAGTTGGTTTTGATGCTCATGTTGCCTCTTTGCACATTTTATTTATTGATTTATTGATTTATTTATTTATTTATTTATTTATTTTTCTTTCAACTACTAAAGATTAAAAATTGTCGACATCCCATAAAGTGAGTTAAATTCATGCTTCAGATTATTTTCCTGTGTTTTCAGATGATACTGAGCAACTTTTTTACACCTTCAGGTTTGAGGGATACAGCTTTGCATTTCTGTATTTTGAAAAACAGGTGAATTTTTTAGGCTTCTTGCACTTTAAATCAATGTGTTGTAGTAACTAAGACATGAGCCAGTTAATATAATTAGAACTGTGGATATAAGGGTCATACTGATTCATAAAAATGTTCTGAAGATTGGCACCATGGTGTGTAAAAATGAGAGAAGATGTCCTGACGGACTTGAACACTGTTGGGTCTTAAAGGGTTAAAAAGTGCTGCAGTCTAAGTCAGTTCAAAGTGAATTATTTTAGAGCCTCAGGAGGAAAAACCAGGCTGAGATACTGAGACACTCATCAGCTGTCTGTTAAAGGCAGCCTTACAGTGTTGGGTGAGAGAGCAGCAGTGACACCTGGTGGTGAGTGAGGAATAACACATGTTAATGCTCAGGTGCTGCTCAGGGAGGGAGTTCACAGATCTTTAAGAGTTTCATGATGACTAATCCATAAACCAGCTCTGAGTGGAGGAAAGTCCTGAACACGACCTGCCCGACGGAAACTAAAAAAACAGACACCAGCTAAATGCTAAATGCTACATGCTAAACCCAAAGGTCTGGTTTGAGGGAGTTTCAGACTGGATCTGACAGGCCCGTCATTCACAAACAGCAACATACAAACTTTCCAAATAGAGTTTAAGAGTAAAGTTATCTGGTAAAGACTTAAACTTGATCTGAGATCAGTCTCAGCTCGTTACCTCTGCTGCTGCTGAAGCTTGTTCTCCAGCTCACTAATGTAGAGACTCTGTTCATTCAGTTTCCTTCAACAGGAAAATAACACCAGTTATAAAAGTCATGCATAAAGTCATGAACAAGTTTTCATAAATAACAAACCAGTGATTGAACTTACTTTGTCACCTGCTGCATCTCCTGCTTCATCTTGACCAATAACTCTTCTAGTTTCTCATTCTGTGTTTAAACGGTCAGTGAACAGGAACAGCAGTCACTACAGAAGCCTGTCAGTCTGTTGTTCTAATCATTAACTCATTTGACTGTTTCAATGACTGGTGATGAAAATATACACAATGAGCACAAGCAACCCCCCCCACCCCCCTCACCCTTTTCTGGTAATGAGTCAGCAGTTTCTTCTGATGTCGTGCCTGGAACATTATAACCTGAAAAGACAGGAAACAGTTCTGTGTTAGCTCTTAACGTCCTCATTCCAATGAAACTGTGAAATAAAAACAGAACACAATGATGTTCAGATGGTCCAGTTAGCCATGACATGGGCACTAACACCCCCCCCCCCATACCATCTCAGATGAGCTCGGGTCCAGAGAAGCCGGCGGTGTTTCTGGGTGTTGTTGATATCTGTCTTTGTCTTTGCATGGTAGAGTTTGAACTGTCACTTGTAGATGTAGTGATGAACTGTGTTAACTGACAATGGTTTTCTGAAGTCTTCCTGAGCCCACGTGGTAATATCCTTTACACAATGATGTTGGTTTTTAATGCAGTGCTGCCTGAGGGGTCAAAGGTCACGGGCATTCAGTGTTGGTTTTCAGCCTTGCTGCTTACGTGCAGAGATTTCTCCAGATTCTCTGAATCTGTTGATGATATTATGGACTGTAGATGATCAAATCCATCAATTCTTTCACATTGTTGAGAA
>CM061150.1:277696-320196 GCA_030710495.1 Labroides dimidiatus | reverse complement strand
CAGCCTACTTTACCATGGAGGAGCAGACAGTTATTCTTTAGAAATACAAAGAATTTAAACACTTCATCAGGCTCAGAGCGACACTGTTACTGCAGCAAAATCTAGGAAGAAATGCGGGCAGCAAACTCTCGACTCTGTTGATGCGTAATTCATGAGATTATCGAAAATTAATTCATAGGACAATATAAACACACAGCACTCTGATCACTCAATTTGACTTTATTACAGCACAGACGTTTGGAGCAGAGCTCTTCATCAGTGTCCAAACTTTCCATTGAGTTTTGAGGCTCAGCCCGTCTGAGCGCGTTTGTGTTGGAATATTAATAAATAAAATTAATATTAATTCTTAACTCCCACGTAGTTGCGCGTTCGATAAATTCCTGTTTCTACAGTTCTGTCATGTGTGACCATTATTATTAACATCATTATTTAAGATGCAAACAGTGGAGCTGAACTTGGGGAACAAGTATAAAAACCTCCTTCAAAGCGCTCAGTGAGGCTTTATTTCTTCACTCTGTCTCTGATGTTTGGATGAAATCAACTGAATTTATTGATTTATGGATCCATCAGCTGACAAATGTAGTTCAGACCATTTGATGAAAATCTGAATCTCTTGTACAGAATGACCTCGTGAACATTAAAAGGAACACATCTCTCCCTGAAAACTCTCTCTCTCTCCTGAGCGCTCTGCGCACCAGCATCGACAGGATCTTCTAAAAATGGGCGGGGTCTTTTACAAGAAAGCTGATTGGTCAGGAGGTGTCGTTTTTCTACTTGTTGATCTCTTATCAAGATCTTAACCTGCTCGGAGCAGGTTAGTCTTTCAGCATAAGTTGCCACGGCGATTCATCTCGGTAAGAAGTGAACCAGCTTCGTAGTACAGAAAATCCAGCTTTGTAGTTCAGGCCTCCGCTCCTTCCACGCAGCGTTCAGCCTGTTGATGTTGACACGGCGCTGAGCTCCTCCCCCTCTGCAGGGCCACAGCTCTGCTTCAGCTTCAGCTTCACTCAGTCAGAGGTGGAGGATGCTGAGCTGTGTCCAGCGTGTCTAAGAATCACTGATCCAGGCTGCTGTGACTCCTGAGGTCCACTCAGTGTTTCATGTGTGTTAACCTGACTGAAATGTGTTGTTTACTTTCCCTCCTTTCAAACAGAGGAGACGATGCCCGTCACAGCTTCAGCTTCAGGTCAGAGTCCAGGTCTCAGTCACATCCAGGAGCTGCTCTGTTCTCTCACAGGATGAAGTCACGTATAACCTAAACCCCCACGCAGCATCTGCAAAGATTATTACTCCCTCAAAGTGAGCAGGAATCTGACTGTCTTCTCCTCCCACTCTGCAGCAGTTTAACACAAAGTGTTCATAATAAATCGACATGTTCAATAAAGCTGTCGTTCAAGAAGGAGATGAAGTTTTCATATCCGGTTATAAAATTCTCTGTTCTTCTTCAGAGAGGCCAGCTCTCCTTTTCTTCTTAAAGCTTATTAAAGCTCGTTCGTCTAAAACTGATTTTCAGACACTGTTTTGTATTTTCCGTGTTTGGAACCCGTCTGCCTCTAAATTAGCTCCTGTTGAGCACAGCCGGAGACTCGGTCCTGATCCTGATCCTCCAGCTCAGTGTTTTTCCTCCCTCGTGTCGTTCAGAGCTCCAGATGTTGAGCTGCGTCTGTCATCTGTTGGATGGTTTTTATCTGTTTGACATATTTACGCCACCATCGATGCAAAAGAAGCCGTTTATTTACATTTATTTCACATCATGTCGTCCTTCCCTGAAACCTCCACTGCTAAAAACAACATGTCGCTTTCTGCTTCACTGGTTTCTGCTCTGTGTGTTACTCTGGACCTCTGTGGACTCTCTGCGCTGGATGTCACAGCCAGAACCGAGCCCTGAGAGATTCTAGAGCCGTAATCTAAATCAACATTTGGTGAAGAGTTTTAAATAGTTGGTGAGAACGTTCGTCTGTTTTATGACCAACACTTCATCAGGGCTCCAGCTGGGCTCATCCAGTCCAGAGTGTTTCTGTCTGCACTCAGTTTGATCCCTCAGCCTGAGGAGGAGCCCAGACTCAGCTGTGACGTGTGGGTCAGAGTTAGAAGCAGAGCCACCGCAGGAAACGATCCAGATTATATTCAAACTTCTATCAGTAAAAAGCAGACTCATCAGAAGACAGATTCAAAGTATTTCTACCTCAGATGTTTATTGACCCTTTAAACAAAATCCACCAAACTTGTTGCTCTTTTATTTTGTTTATGGTATTTTTTCTTTGTGTCATATTTGACACTTTTGGGAACTTTCCCCGTGAAGTTCTCCTCAGTTCTCACCTCAGCGTCTTGATAATCAGCTGTTATCTTCCTGTGTGGATGATTCCCTGAGGTCACGTCTGAAAGGAGCCAAAATAATCAATCAATCAATCAATCAATCAATCTTTATTTGTGTAGCGCCAATTCATAACAAGTGTTATCTCAAGACACTTTACAATAGAGCACAAAGCTCCTCATTTTAAGGATATACATATATGCATAGATACATATATACATATAAAGATACACATATACATATATATACAAATATATACATCCAACACCCAACATGAATCCATATAGCCAATCATGAATCCCTCCATCATGGCGGCAAGAAAAAACCTTCTGTTAAGCAGCAGGAAGTCTGGAATGTGGAGCCCAGTCTGATGATGAACAGCAAATCCACACCATGCTGTGTTGGGTGTGTGGGCGAAGGAAGGGAGGGAAGAGGAGACAAGTGGACTAAAGTAAGAACTAAAGTTAGTGACAGATCCATGAACCATAGACCTGTCGTCTGATTTATTAGAGGTTAGCCTCTTGAGATGCTACATCTGGTTTTCAGGAGGGACCTCATGTCTGAATGGGTGTGGTGATCATTATATAGAAGTATAATCAATGATGTTCATACTGAAAATAAGAATTTATGATAGTGATGAACTCATGGACGCCCAGACCACAAGTGCATCACTACCATATTTGTCTCCATTAAGTAAAGGTGTGTTAAAGGCCTCTTGAGATGTGACATCCCATTTTCAGAGGGACCTCATGCCTATGTGCTGATTAAAAATAGATACTATAGATGTATTGATCATAGATAAAGAGATCAGGCTAATATCTACATTAGAAGCTAAATGATAGTGGGAATGAATGTTCATAATGAAATCTCCAAAATAAAACTCCAGCCGTTTGTTTGTGTTGGGTTGAAAATCCTCCAGAGGAGAGAAACGTGTTTATAAAACAGGTTTTAGATTCATCAGGTTGATGAGTTTGTTCTGTTTGAAACTCATGTTAACTGTGAAGCCTTCAGCGTAAAGGGTTAAATGATGTCACAGACAGAAACGAGGCCTCAGCACCTTTAACATATATTTACACTTTATTCAACAAAGACACATTTTTTACACTTTTTTGTATTTTTTTTACAAAACACTTTTTTTCCATATTGAAATTTTATCTCGTGAACATAAAGGAATACAAACTGCTGCTTTTGATATATTCTGTACACTACAGGTGAAAATCCTGTCAATAAATACACACGTCTTCATGAAAACAACGCTGCACGTCGTTTATAGGACCGTACACGGTTTTATAAGTCTGATGCTCTTTTCTTCTGGACGGGTTCTGCTGATGGTTCTGCTGAAGGTTCTGCTGATGGTTCTGCTGATGGTTCGTGTTCTGTGAGCCTGTGTGCTGTGGGGTCAGTGGATGTGGGGAGTTTGGATCCTCGGTGTGAACACTCGTGTCTTCATCTGTTGGTTGGATTCTGTTGGGAGTCTGAAACATCTGTTTGGGATCATCACAAATGAACAAAGTCCAATTTTTTTTCTTCCAAACATTTAGAACAGCACAGCTCCGACCTGAACAGATTATATAATCTGACAGAACTGAGTTAGTGTCTAACAGCTCTGCTGCCAAACGGCGCCTCTCTGCTCGGTCGTATTTGTGTCTGTCAGGATGTGACTGTTTCTGCAGAGGACGATCGAACGGCCTCTTTGAATGAGAGAGAGAGAGAGAGAGCTGGTTCAGGGAGGAAACAAAGGTTGTCCAGTTCATCACATCGACTCTTCCTGTGATTTCACCGCAGACCTTTTTCTGTTGTTCCTTCGTCTCCTTCCTTTCCTCCCTTTCTTGTCTTTCTTCTCCTTCTTCTCTCTCCTCTCCTTCTTCTCCTTCTTCTCCTTCTTCTCCCTCCTGTCCTGGCTTAGTCATAAACAGTTGTCTGGGAAACACTTCCTCTCCTCTTCCAGCAGGGGGCAGGCTGCTCCGTTGTTGGCCGGGTGCATCAGGATGTAGCGCGTGCGGTGCTGCACGCCCGACTCTCCACACTTGCCTTTGCACAAGCCCCAAGGAGACCAGACCGACACCTCGCAGTCCAGAGGGGTATCTGTGGGGGGAGAGGGGGGAGAGGGGGGGAGGGGGGAGAGGGGGGAGGGTTCTCAGAGAGCTTTTCTTTGTACAGGTTTTAACAGAATCAGAGCTCTGCAGCTTTCACAGAGCAGCGCTGAGCCAGCTTTAGAGTGTAAGTGATTAAAGTTTGGAGCTGGCAGCTGTTTTTAGGCTCCTTTTAAAGGTTTCAGTGGAAAAGATGGAAATCACGGCTCTTAAACAGTTTAAAGCTCTTTAAACAGATTTATAAGAATTCAGGTTTGCTGCTGTAAACATGTCGCTTCTTCTTGTTGTTTTGAGGTGATTTTTGTGTTCATTTAGTTTCAGCTGTCTGTCTTTAATTTCAAACCCTACGAGACTTTCAGCCAGCTGTTTTTCACTCTGTGTGCAGCTGGTCGCTGTGGTGCAGATTTGGTTTTTTGGGAGTCGGTGAGGAAGTTTTGTGAATGCTAAGCTGAATCAGGTCATGGAATAAGAAAGACTAATCTATGTTTAATAAAAGTCTGTTGACACAGTCGGGAGCAGGTGATTCCTCAGGTGGAATGAAAGCTGTCGCTCCAGCATGGAGAAGGAGTCATGGAAGAGACGGAGGGATCAGGACAGGGAGGGAAACATAAACAGATGGAGGGTTTTGGGCGGAGCGTTGGGATCCAGGCAGGAAACCCCAGCAGATCTTTGGCCCCTCTCGACTGTTTGTTGGGAGTGTTGCCATAGAAATGGACTTGTCGGCTGTGATGCTGACTCAAACCTTCACCCTCGCCCTGCACTCTGAATCTGGTTACAGCACGGCCTGCTCTGCTGCCAGGCTGACACGCTATCTGTTCCCCTCCAAAGAAAAGCTTTCCAGGTCAAATCAGCTTTTCCCTTCCTTGTCACGTTGGAGATAATCACTCACTCAGACAGTCCTGTAATGTTAGCTGATTCAGTTTGTCAGCCTTTTTTTTTAATCGATCTTTTCCAGCCCGTCTCCTGTAAAGTCTTTGCAGTAGTTTGTTTAACAGATGCCACTAATCTGTGCAACAGGCAGTCATAAATGAGAACCAACTCAAAGTGAAGCAGGCTTCATGCTTTGGATCTACATGTTGTTCTAACATATGTCTGCATCTCATTTCTGGTCCTGACCCAGAGGCTGCTGCTCATAAATTCATCTCTCTTTCTAAACGCTCTTTCTTGGTTCGTTGGGGGTTTTGGTGCCATTTCACTGGACACTGGATGCGCCCCTGGTGTTTTCCTGATGCTCTACCTTCACATGGGTTCTCTGGTGTCTGGTTGGAATTGAATGGGTTTGTGTGTGGCCTGTAATGGTTTCCAAATGTGTTCATGTGACGTAGCTCAGGACTAAGACCGAAGCCCCTGGGACTGTTTGAGATTCGACGTTTATGTAACTGAGCCTTCACTCTTTCCACTGGATCCTCTGATCATTGGCAGCTGAGTGGAGCGAAGGAAAGGAATGATGTGTGCAAATCAAAATACTGTTTCCTTATTTTTACTGCTGATCTACACGTCACCACGTCTGCATTAGGCAGTAAACACATGGGAGCTGCTGGACGGCTGGAGTGGATCCTGTATGTCTGTTAACTCAGGGCTCCTAACGACGGGACTTACTGATGGGAGAGTCATCGATCTCGTTCCCAGTGAGCAGCTGGTTGGACTGGGTGGGCTCCAGGGCTCCAGGCAGGCTGATGATCTGATTGGTCTTCTTTATCTTGGTCAGGGTTATCTTGGCTATGGGGGGCAGGTGCTTCAGGCGGGGGTAGTAGAAGGAGTTTGCGGGGTGGCTCGGGAAGGAGGAAGTAATCTGTGGACAGACAGAGAACAGACGGGTCATGTGTTTTATCTCCTTCTGTCCAAAATGAAATCAAAGACAAAGTCTTGGTGTTGAACTGGTGGATGCAGGTGGACTCACCTGTGTTATTTTATCTTGTGGGATGGTCTCAAAGTTTGGAGAGGAGAACGTGAACCCACTGTCGGTTCCTGAATCGTAAGGAAAAAGCTCCAGAGACACATTTTCCTTCCAGTGGTCACCATCACACAGGTCAACGGAGTCCACACCCACAAACCAGTCAGGGCTGGGAATCAGACGCACGAGGAAGGAGAGCTGCAGATAGAGGAGAGGAAGTGGCCCGTGGAGCGGCAGAGAGGGGCGGGATGAGACAGGAAGGGTCAGGGTTCATGATTTAGGTTAGGGTTAGGGTTAGGGTCAGGGTTCATGATTTAGGTTAGGGTCAGGGTTAGGGTTAGGGTCAGGGTTCATGATTTAGGTTAGGGTTAGGGTTAGGGTCAGGGTTCATGATTTAGGTTAGGGTTAGGGTTAGGGTTCATGATTTAGGTTAGGGTTAGGGTTAGGGTCAGGGTTCATGATTTAGGTTAGGGTCAGGGTTAGGGTTAGGGTCAGGGTTCATGATTTAGGTTAGGGTTAGGGTTAGGGTCAGGGTTCATGATTTAGGTTAGGGTCAGGGTTAGGGTTAGGGTCAGGGTTCATGATTTAGGTTAGGGTCAGGGTTAGGGTTAGGGTCAGGGTTCATGATTTAGGTTAGGGTTAGGGTTAGGGTCAGGGTTCATGATTTAGGTTAGGGTCAGGGTTAGGGTCAGGGTTCATGATTTAGGTTAGGGTTAGGGTTAGGGTCAGGGTTCATGATTTAGGTTAGGGTCAGGGTTAGGGTTAGGGTCAGGGTTCATGATTTAGGTTAGGGTTAGGGTTAGGGTCAGGGTTCATGATTTAGGTTAGGGTTAGGGTTAGGGTTAGGGTTCATGATTTGACCTAAAGACGCTCTGCTCTGTGCTCTGCTCACTCCAGATACCTTTCACCTCCAGGCTGCTCTGGAGATCAACTCCTGTCCAACTTTGTTCCCCAAACTTTATGACACTCATCAGGGGAAGTTTAACAGCCAGCTCCTGCTGGGTCTGACATCGATTGTAAAAGAGTAGATCTGTCCTGCATATGGAAGCAGTCTGGAGCTGGTTTCATCATCGTGTTTACCGTGTTGCAGCATCTGCCCCGTCACTGATGAACTATGCAGCTCTTTTTACATGATTTGATGTTCTTTTGATCAACAGTATAACTACGAGTTACAGTAACTTTACATTTTCTTTAATTTCGTACAAGCTTGGAAAAATCTGCAGGACTGTTGAACTGTGCTTCGTCTCGCCCGAGCTGACAGTGATGATTTTCAGCGCTGTGAACTTGTCTCAGAGGAGAGTGCTGCCACTCCACTGACCCAGAGAAAAAGCCTCTGATGTACTTGCAAGTCCTGACCTCAACTGAAGGCAAACCAGGTGTGAAGTGACTTACATAGGAGTGTCTGGCGAAGACCTCGAACTCGGTGTTCATCTGGCCCGTGCCCCCCACAACAGCAGGAGCAGAGAGGATCCCATAAACGCTCTGGATGCGTTCGCCGGCCTGCTCGACTTCCTTCATGATGGTCCAGGCCTCGCCTTTCTCTGCGAACTCCCTCACTCCATTACTGGCAAACTCATTACGCTGCCACATGTGGTAATCGGAGCTGTGCGTCACCCCTAACAGCAGAGAGGAGGGAGGAGATGTTCGTCGATGCAACAGATGAATTAAAACGTGATCACATGTGATATTAATGCATCGATACAGTGTGTTTATTGCTCTTTGTTTGGAAGACTGCATCTGCACATCAGTAGTGTGTTCAATGAGAGTGACATCAGTTTGCACCCACCAATCAGGTTCGACCACTGGGCGGGAGGACGGTAGACGGGATACTGTTTGGGGAAAGCAGCCTGGGTCCACTTGCCAGTGAAAGTGAGCCTGTACTGAGCAGCTTCTGTGGCTGTGCACATGGGCACATCAGTAGGAACGGGCATGGGATGAACACCTACGCCCAGTGTCAGCATGATGAGGAGCAGGTGGGAGGGGGCCTCAGAGATGAGCAGGATGCTGCGTGTGGTGTCCATGCTGACCAGCGCTGATTAGGTGGAGGATGATGGACCTAAGAGACGTCACAAAGAGGAGGAGAGAAAAGACATCTGTAAAGTCATCAGAAAATACTGCACACACACACACACACACACACACACACACACACACAGAGGTCTGTTTGAGCTAACTCGTACCAGCTGTGATAGCTTAATGTCTTCAACCTGAGACTCGCGCCTCTTTTTCCAAACAGGACGTGTCCTCTGTCTCCTGCAGGGATCTGGGAGTTATTCGTCACATGTCATTGATTTTCACATCTATACTCGCAGTTATCACTTCCTGTCAAATCCTGTGCACCACAAAGAGCAAGCAGGAGAACCAGCGTGTGGTTGAACCTCCAGTGTGAGTTTAACAAGTGGTGTATGTGAGTCAGACGGGACCAGTGTTTGTGTTGCTGTGTTTTTTTCCACTGTTTAGACTCGTGACGCCAGTTAAGTCTTGTATTAATTAAGAGGCAAATACTTGAAGTTTGGCTCTCTGTTGCTGCTGTAGCTACAGCCCGGGGAGCTGTAAATTCCAAGTTCAGGAATATTATCTAACAGCATGAAGCCCTGCCAGCTGACGGTGGAGGAGTGGATACCTCGCTGTCTCAGCTGTAACAAAAGCAAGAAGGAACTCGGAGCGCTCTTTCTAAGCATCTTCAGTCATTAAAGACGGAAACTGTTCAGAGTTCTTCTTTTTCAGAAGTATTCTCATGAGGAGCTCAGAGAGGGATGTGCAGCTTTAATCCAAACTCTGCATTAAGGCTTTGATCTATAATAGTAAAGGTTTTATGAACCACACTCACAGTTGACATACTTTAGCCTGGATAAAACAGAATGTGGTTGATGCTGGTCTGTAAATGTTTGCATCCTCTGCAGGACTTGTAAGATTTTACATGCATAAACTTTCAGCATCATCTATTTTCACCGTCACAGCAAAGAACTGAATGCATCCTCCTCTGCTTTCTACAAACAGCTTATCCCCAGACCTCAGTGAACTCCATCAAGTGTTCGCTCTCTGTTCTGACATGTAGTCACCTCAGTGTAGATGTGGTGCAGAAACTACTCACTGATTCGTCTCGATGGTCCGGTTGGATGAAGGGCTGCAGCAGATGAGTGAGAGGCTGGGGCTGGAGGTGGAGAGAGGGGAAGAGGGGAGCGATGGATGTGGCTGTCGGAGAGAATGACTGCAAGGCTCCAAGTCCTCTGTCTCCTTTTTATTTCCTCCAGGAGCTTCACCCTCCCCTCCCTCCACCCCCTTCGTCACTCCCCTCCTCAGCGGGCTTCACTCTTCCTGTAATAATACTTTCTATCTGCTCGTCAGTGACCTTCCTGCCCCCCTCATGGCCTTTGACACTGGCCCCTCCTCCTCCCTCTCCTCTCTCTCCTCCTGTTTTAAAGGAGCCCATAAACTGGATAATGTGTTCAGCAGTTTTGGATGCTCAGCCAGTGGTCCTGTGGTCCTGTGGTCCTGTGGTCCAGTGGTCCTGTGGTCCAGTGGTCCAGTGGTCCTGTGGTCCTGTGGTCCTGTGGTCCAGTGGTCCTGTGGTCCAGTGGTCCAGTGGTCCAGTGGTCCTGTGGTCCAGTGGTCCTGTGTGTCTGTGTGGGTGTGGTCCAGTGGTCCAGTGGTCCAGTGGTCCTGTGGTCCAGTGGTCCAGTGGTCCAGTGGTCCAGTGGTCCTGTGTGTCTGTGTGTCTGTGGTCCTGTGGTCCAGTGTGTCTGTGTGGGTGGAGTGTCGTCCAGCAGTGTGAAGAGTAGCTCCCTTTATCTCCAGATATGCCGACTGAGGCCAGTAACGTGTTTCTAGAGATGTCTCCCGGTCCGGTTTCTGAGCTTCCTCCAACCTGCTCGATCTGATTCTACCGCTGCTGTTTGACTCAGGTCTGTAGTAACGACGCTGTGTTACAGTCCATTTGTATAACAGCTGTGATGTGTTTTTCAGTTCAGGGGCTCATAAAGTGAGAAGAGTGGAGGGATCGTCCAGTCAATAAACCACAGAGACGGTGTGTGTTGGCACAGGGTCTCAGGTGAACTTAACACCTTCAGAAATTTAACCTGAAGCAGTTATAAGTGTGTGTTGTGTTCAGTATCCCACATTTCTGAAGGTTTTTTAAATTCAGTGATTTTTTTTTTTTTCCATTTTGTAAAAACTGTTTGCACAACAAAATGTAAAACCTGACTTTAATACTGAAGTGTCTCTGCTGTGATACGACCCCAGGTCAATGAAGCTGGGATGTCGTGTAAATAAAAACAGAATACAGTTCACCTGAATCCACCACAAAGACGAGATATTTACTGTTCAAACTCATAAACTTTATTGATTTCTGTAAATATTCTCTCATTTTGAATTTGATGTCTGCAACACGTTCCTAAAAAGCTGGGACAGGGTCAACAACAGACTGGGAAAGTTGAGGAATGCTCCAAAAACACCTGTTTGGAACATTCCACAGGTGAACAGGTTCATTGGAAACAGGTGAGGGTCATGATTGGGTATAAAAGGAGCATCCCTGAAAGGCTCAGTCGTTCACAAGCAAGGATGGGGCGAGGTTCAACACTTTGTGAACAACTGCGTGAGCAAATAGTCCAACAGTTTAAGAACAATGTTTCTCAACAATGTGAAAGAGTTGATGGATTTGATCATCTACAGTCCATAATATCATCAACAGATTCAGAGAATCTGGAGAAATCTCTTACAACATCGTGGCTTCGTAGTAAAAGAGTGCAGGTATTAGACCGGCCTGCCTGCAGTCCAGACCTGTCTCCCATTGAAAACGTATGGAGCATTATGAAGCACGAAATACAACAACAGAGACCTCAGACTGTAGATCAGCTGAAGCTGTTCATCAATCAAGAATGGTAAAGAATTCACCTCCGAAGCTTCAACAGTTTGTGTCCTCAGTTCACAAACACTGACTGAGTGTTGATGAAAGGTGATGAACACAGAGGAAACATGAGCCTGAACCAGAACCTGAACCAGCTTTACAGGAACATGATGCAGGCGTCAGATTCAAAATGAGTCAATATGTGTAAAAACAATAAAGTTTATCAGTTTGAAGAACAAATATCTGGTCTTTGTGGTGTTTTCAGTTGAATAAAGGTTCAACAGGGTTTACAAATCATTGTTTCTGTTTTTATTTACGTTTTACACAACGTCCCAACTTCACTGGAGTTGGTTTGAATATATAGACCCGTTATTTATTTCCTGCCAATAAACGAGTAAAGATGCAGAGGGACTGAGAAAAACACACACACAGGTGTTTTTATTTATAAACTCCAGTTCAGACTGGACAGGAACAGGGGGCACAGTGTCCATGTGAGGACTTTACAGTGTGTGATGTGTGACTTCCACACCTACAGCCAGCCGTGATAACAGCTGCTGGTCTCTCTCTCCTGGACCTGCAGTTGTGTGTCTTCAGTCCCTGTGACAGGTTTAAGACAATGTGTTTGTCAGTGTGTGTAGACTGAGGGCAGGGGTCCCTCCTCACACAGCCTGAAGGGAACACACAGCGCTCCACACTCGCCTGCACACACAGAGCTGTGGCAGCAGCCTGCTGAATCAGCCCACATCTAATCATTTCCACATGGTCACGTTTTTTTTTTTTTTTTTTTTTTTTAAGGCTCGAACTAACACACCTACACACTCATACACACTCATACACACACCTACACACTCATACACACACATACACACACCTACACACTCATACACACGAAGACCAGTTACCCTCACTCAACCTCTTTCATTTCAAGGATTTACTGTCTTGACTCAAAGTCCAGTCTGCCTTCAGGTTTTGCCGTTTAACGGGGGAAGTTAACTCATCATCACCCTGCTGCTCTGCAGCCCTGAACAGAGCTGCACTGTGCTCACGTTTATTGAGGGTAGTGGAGCAACATGAGAGGAAAACAGCCGGCGTGAAGCAGAAGTAGGTTGTTTCTAATTCTGGTCACTGGGCTAAAGAGCACTTCCATCCCTGACTGGTGTAATTGATTCATTATCATCATTAACGATGAAAACACTCGTCTTCTGGTGTCCGTTAACATCAGTGCTGCAGTGCTGAGTCCCATCCACTTCCTGGTCCGTGGCTCTGCAGCAGACCTCTGACCCCTGACCTTTCCAGAAACCTAAACTGTCCCCCAGGGATCAACAAAACATCAAGTTTCTATGTGTGGTAGTATCAGTGTTAGGTCATAATTATATGACATGTGGGCAGTCACAGCTTCCAGAGGACAAAAGCAAGTCTCAACTCAAAGTCCAGACACAGACTTTCCTAAAGTCTGACTTTTTAAAGTCCTAACAGTCCTTTTTCTTCAAGGCTCTGTGAAGACCGTCTGAAGTGGATCACAGCGCCACCTTCTGGCTGCACACTGTGGTGATGTCATGACTCTCAACAAGGCATGTGTTTGTTTTGGAAATGAATGGAGATCAGATCTTCTTTTTAACACTACTTTTCTTTGATCAAGACGACTTTTTACTGGATACAACGTGAGGAGGTAAGGTATTTATCAACAGTCACTTTATGAGTTTATGTAGTTCAGTAGATGGCTACATTTAGTGCCACTCAGCCCAGCGCTCTTGTGTTTTAGCCTTCTTCTTGTATTTTAGCCTTTAGCCTGTGTTTTAGCCTTTAGCTCATGTTTTAGCCTTTAGCTCATGTTTTAGCCTTTAGCTCATGTTTTAGCCTTTAGCCTATGGTTTAGCCTTTAGCTCATGTTTTAGCCTTTATCCTGTGCTCTCTCTCTCTCTCTCCTGTTTCTCTTTCTTCTTCTCTTCTGTCCTTTTTCTGTCTGTCAGTTCAGCTCCAGTCTCCACCATCTCGACTAAATTAATCACAGAAATCGTTTCCAGCAGAGACAAACTCAGATCTCTCTTCTCTCTGATAAACTTCATCAGCTGGCGTGGTGTTGTCATGGAGACTTCAACGTGCTGTAAATCAATCCGATCCTGTCCGACCCGATCAGGGAGCTCAGAAATATCATTTATCAATAACCTACTGTATATTGGTTTATGATAATCTGATTGTAAGTTGTGGATCAGGATCAGGCAGAGATCTGGAAGAGAGACTTTTTCAGGATCTCTCAGAAAGTCCTCACAGGAAGTTTAAATGAGACTTAAGATCTGAAACTTCTGAGCACAACTGGAACATTCTGGTTGTGTTCAGCTGGAAGTTGAAAGTATTAATTTTGTTTTCTTTTATATTTAATGATCCAAATAATGACACACACTGTTCCACACTGCCTTACCCACAATGTAAACAGTTTCTTCTGTCTTGTTAATCTTGTTTAGTTTTTATTACTTATCGATCACTCCTGGTATTCACCACTTATTTTTATTTTTATTTTATTTTATTTTATTTCTTATCTTATTGTTTATCTTATCACTTGTTTTATTTTCCTTCTCTTCTCTATGTAAGAGCAACGGTCACACTGAGTTTCCCTCTGGGATTAATAATAATTCATTCTCTGGGCTCCTTCTCTCTGTGACTCCTTCTCTCAGAGGGTTGAGGCAGATGTCGGTCTAACATGAGTCTGGTTCTGCTCAGGGTTTCTGCCTGTTAAAAGGAAGTTTTTTAAACACTCTTCTCATGATGGGATCAGGTGGGATCAGACTCCTCGTCTTGTTTTGATGGTTCAGTGTATTTAGTTGAATATAAATTAGTTTAAGGTGGGTTAAAGTCCTCTCCAGTCCTTATGAGTCACTGCATTAACGGCACGTTTAAAGCTTGAATTATCCGTTACTGTCCCTGCTTACCCTTGGCTGCACCCACAAACTATTCCACTGTTTCATAACAGTAAAGGTTGTGAAACAGATTTAGTCCTTTTTATATGTACGCAGAAACTTTTCATTGCTAAGAAAAATCATCCAAATCTGGTTTACAAGCTGCTCCTTGGCCAAGTAACATCACTGAACTTTTTAACAGAGAGCAGGAAGTAAGTCTGAACGCTGATTCGAGGGTCTGGGTGACTGTCAGAACACTGAAGGTCACAGTGGGGTAACCAAAGGTCAACAGAGCCAACCAGATACACCTGCAGACTGAACAATAGCGTTTGTTGTTGTCTGGGTGATAGCCAGCGTTGCTGTGGTGACAGAAGATGAGGTCATTGTTGGGTTTTCTGGCTTCGTTTTAGTGAAGGTTTGTGTCGACCGCAGTGGATCTGGAAATACTGCTTAATGAAAATGCACACGGGGACGAGGAGAAGCCGTGTCACGTGTAGGAAGAAACTCAGGCCAACACACGGCCGTGCAATGATTCACATAAAAGCTCCCACACAGGATAAAACAGCAGCTACACCCTCACAAGTCTTCATTAACATCCACCGCAGGAAGTTTTTACTCAACGATTATTCAGATCAAAGATTCATTAATTCACTCTAATGTAAGACACCCTGACTCCAGTCTGCAGCTTCATGATGGATGTTTATTCACTGTATACACACACAGCTTCATGCAAATACAGTTTATTTACTGTAAGAGACTAAAAACCAGTTTCAACTGGAACCACAAATCATCTTCACTTTGTGCTGGAGGCGTTCAGGCGTTTGGATCTTAGTCGATCTGGAATCAACCTTCATTAAACTTCCTGTGAGGAGTTTCCAAGTGATCCTGAAAGAAGATTCTCACACAGTAAAACAAAGAGTGTGTGTAGCCTCTGACTTTGTCCAGACCAACACACACCGTTTGGCTCCTCACTAACACCTGGTGTCAACATCGAACCTTCTTCTCACTGTTCTCTCCTCTGAGCTCCACTCAGGAGTCCCCGGGGCCTCCTCACACCAGCAATCAAGCCTGATTTCCAGGAGTCATTTCCTCCAGTGTGTGGGAGCAGGCTGTGTGCACGTGCATTCATTTGCACCTTCATGGGTAAAATGTGTGTGTGTGTGTGTGTGTGTGTGTGTGTGTGTGTGTGTGTGTGTGTGTGTGTGTGTGTGTGTGTGTGTGTGTGTGTGTGTGTGTCTGCTGATGGAAGCTGCAGGCAGACCATGATATATCAGTGTGGCTGATGGCTCGCTCTGGTTGGCTGGAGCTCTGCTTGTGTTTACTCTTGTTTCAGGTTTCTGTGCTTCCTGCCGCCTGTCTGTGTTCAGTGTTAAATGAATATTTTACAGGTTTCAAACACCGCGCTGAACTTTCTGACCCGCCTCCGCTCTGCGATGATCCATTATCTGAGCCCTACTGTTGGACTCTGCAGACATGGACTGCTGGTATTTTAACAGACTGAGCTGAATGTTTGTGTCATCAATCATCAGAACCCACCACAGTCAGAAAAGCCACTGTGAGACGTCGAGGCCAAATTTATACCAGAGAGTTCTGGATGAGCAGCTCTGGTCTGAGGTATCAAATGACCACAGAGTATTAAAACACAGCGCATGTAAAATCACTGCTGCTGACTCTGCTGCTTTCTGTTGTTTTTGTCTGTCATGACTTTGAGGAGGGCGCTTTGCACCTGGGTTGCATTGTTCACTTGAAGTTGGAGACCTCTTAAAGGCACAAGCAGCAGATTGAAACATCGGCCCCTTTAACAGAGAAGCAGGGGTCATCCGGGGAAGACCGGCAGTGAGTGAGCCGTCACTGTCGTTTAGTTTTACGTGGGCATGACCTTCAGCAGACTTTACTTAGCTCAGGGAAATGGGCTACTGGAGCAGGAGGGCGAGCGGTTCCTCCACTTTTCCTTCTGTTCGTGACTGTTTTGAACTCTTAGTTTCTCAGAGAAATCGAGCTGCGTCTGCAGCTTTTGAAAGTGTGGGACGTTAACCTGATGAGACGTGTATGACTGAGAGCAGAGAGCACAGAGCACAGAGCACGGTTTGTTTAACACACTGAGCACTGCGCTTCCATCCAGTTGCATCTTTAGTCCTCATTCAGGTCTGTTTGGATCCGTTTAGGAATGAGCTCAAGCTAGCCGTGTAGCCATCCAGAGAATAACGTCTGTTTTCTGTCCTCACCAACAATGACTGCTGTAACTTTATTTATATCTTTAACCAACTTCCTCAAGGTGACTGCACCGTGTGGCATCTGATTGGTCCAAAGTTTCAGTGCTAAGGTCCAGTTTACAAATGAACAGTTGTTGGATGAAATGCAAAAGTATTGTTGCCTTTCAGCCTCTCATCTGCATGGAAACAGCATTTTAGCCGACCTACAACGGAACCTTTTGCAAACGTCCTCCAGAGAGGAATTTTTCTTAAGCGTCATGGCCGCCATTGTCATGTGACCAGCAAGCCGGAGTTTTCGGTAGAAACGCTGACGTCACGCTCCGCTTTGAGCTGTTACACGGTCATTGTTGCCATGAGCAAACCAGACAACAACAGTCACAATGGAGGACGAACATGTTGAGCTTCGGCTGCTGAATCTGTTGAATCAGCTGACCGCCTTTAACCAAATGTTCATCTTTTGCTCCACTTCTGCTCTCAGATGATCCGTGTAAACGGGGCCTGATTTTAAAAGCTTCATCATCTAGCTGTCAGTCACTGCTGTTTTCTTCTGAGTGGTTCGTTGCACATGTTAATAATTTATCTGTGGAATAAACTGGGACGTAACTTTAAACCAGCTCTCAGTTCTTGCTGGACTCCATTAGAAACTGGTGCAAACCTGCTTTCCTCTGGTGGTTCTTTCTGGAAGGTTGGGCCCCAAATAGGTCAGAGCACTTTTCTGATGGGCCCCTGAACTCTCATTGGGTTTTAATGATGCTTGTTGCAGGTTTGAGTCTTGGTGTTCAGGTTACGTGATCCCTGGTCCTGGAGGTCGTCTCTGGTAGAGGGCGGCTGTCTCTGCCTCCTGACCTGCTTTCATTAACCTGAAATAACGAGCACACAAACCACAGGGTGATGAAGAGGAGTCAGACCTGTGAGGTGGAGGGAGTGCTGCTGCTCATTCTGTCTGCTCTGAGTTCTGACTTTGATAAGGAGGCGGATTTTTCACCGTGTTTCAGTTTTAGTATCTCAGTCTGAGCGTATTTCACCTCCTGCTGTCTGAGACAGATCGTCCACCTCCTTCACAGACCATCATGCTCGTTTGCCCTTTTCCTCCCTCACCGCCTCTCCCTGTGACCCACTAAAGTGAGACCCTGTCATGTTTTTCCCATCATGCTCTCCTCCCACCCTGTGGTGAGGCGGTGAACCCCCGGCCGGAGGTATAAAGGATGTGATTTACGGGGCTCCTTTCTCCAACGGCAGAAAAAAGGAGAGGAGCCTTGAATGAGAGCTCAGCTTTCCAGCCCAGCAGCTCTCTGCTCCTCACTGCTCCTCACTGCTCCTCACTGCTCCTCTCTGCCCCTCACTGCTCCTCTCTGCACCTCACTGCTTCTCTCTGCACCTCACTGCTTCTCTCTGCTCCTCTCTGCTCCTCACTGCTCCTCACTGCTCCTCTGTGCTCCTCACTGCTCCTCACTGCTCCTCTGTGCTCCTCTCTGCTCCTCTGTTCTCCTCACTGCTCCTCACTGCTCCTCACTGCTCCTCTGTGCTCCTCTCATCTCCTCACTGCTCCTCTCTGCTCCTCTGTGCTCCTCTGTGCTCCTCATTGCTCCTCTCTGCTCCTCACTGCTCCTCACTGCTCCTCACTGCTCCTCACTGCTTCTCTCTGCTCCTTACTGCTCCTCTCTGCTCTTCTGTGCTCCTCACTGCTCCTCTCTGCTCCTCACTGCTCCTCTCTGCTCTTCTGTGCTCCTCTCTGCTCCTTACTGCTCCTCTCTGCTCCTCTTTGCTCCTCACTGCTCCTCACTGGTCCTCACTGGTCCTCACTGCTCCTCACTGCTCCTCTGTGCTCCTCTCATCTCCTCACTGCTCCTCTCTGCTCCTCTGTGCTCCTCTGTGCTCCTCTCTGCTCCTCACTGCTCCTCTCTGCTCCTCACTGCTCCTCACTGCTCCTAGCTGCTCCTCTCTGCTCCTCTCTGCTCCTCACTGCTCCTCTCTGCTCCTCACTGCTCCTCTGTGCTCCTCTCACTGCTCCTCACTGTTCCTCTCTGCTCCTCACTGCTCCTCTGTGCTCCTCACTGCTCCTCACTGCTACTCTCTGCTCCTCACTGCTCCTCACTGCTCCTCTCTGCTCCTCACTGCTCCTCTCTGCTCCTCTCTGCTCCTCACTGCTCCTCTCTGCTCCTAGCTGCTCCTCACTGCTCCTCTCTGCTCCTAGCTGCTCCTAGCTGCTCCTCTCTGCTCCTCTGTGCTCCTCTCTGCTCCTAGCTGCTCCTCTCTGCTCCTCACTGCTCCTCTGTGCTCCTCACTGCTCCTCTGTGCTCCTCTCTGCTCCTCACTGCTACTCTCTGCTCCTCACTGCTCCTCTCTGCTCCTCTCTGCTCCTCACTGCTCCTCTCTGCTCCTCACTGCTACTCTCTGCTCCTCGCTGCTCCTCACTGCTCCTCTGTGCTCCTCTCTGCTCCTCACTGCTACTCTCTGCTCCTCACTGCTCCTCACTGCTCCTCACTGCACCTCTGTGCTCCTCACTGCTCCTCTATGCTCCTCTGTGCTCCTCTCTGCTCCTCTCTGCTCCTCTCTGCACCTCACTGCTCCTCTCTGCTCCTCACTGCTCCTCTCTGCACCTCTCTGCTCCTCTGTGCTCCTCACTGCTCCTCTCTGCTCCTCTCTGCTCCTCACTGCTCCTCTCTGCTCCTCTATGCTCCTCTCTGCTCCTCACTGCTCCTCTTGTTGACATGTCTTCTTGGTGGAGTTGAAGCGTTGAGGCTTGAAGCTGCAGTACTGACACGTTACCCTCTGCCAGCTCCTGCACTTTGAAGCAGTGTGTGTGTGTGTGCGTGTGTGCGTGTGTGTGTGTGTGTGTGTGTGTGTGTGTGTGTGTGTGTGTGTGTGTGTGTGTGTGTGTGTGTATGTGTGTGTGTGTGTGTGTGTGTGTGTGTGTATATCCTGCTCTGATCAGGTGTTTTTGGCCCCTTCAGCCTGAAGCAGGATAAACAGATTCTACCTGTACGTCTCTTACAGACGGATGTTTTAAATCAATCGTTGCTCAACAGCTGGTTCACATAAAAAAACTGTTTTCTTTGTTTTCAACAAGAATCCAGGAACCAGAATTCCAAAAATAAAATGTTTTGCTGGTTTTCATTCTGAGAAACGACATCATTTTTATGACCCACCTGCTTCCTCCAATCAGAGCTCTTCATGGAACGTCTGGCATAAACAGAAATATAAATGTATATAAATATATATAAAAAGTTACTAAAAACAACTTTAACTGTATGATGGGTTCCTCCAAATGTTAAGCTTCATTTAATGATAGGGGTGTGACGGTACGTGTACTCAGACTGGACCGTTTCAGGGTCTTCAGTCCGGTCCACACATGGACTGATGGGGAGCCGTATGTCCTGGACTATAAGTCTCATTTTTTTCATGGTTTAGCTGGTCCTGACACTGAAGGTCAGGTGAAACATACCACTAACACTAAAGATCACTAACTTCATACATGTGGAATATTGATGAGGAAATATCTCTGCAGCTCCCATGAACTGAAAATACAGCGAGACTTAAATATGTTCTGTTTCCTCTCCATGAAGCATTTTTTGACTGATGTGACTTATACTCCAGAAAATACGGTACACACGGAACAAAAGTGCTTTAATATGTGTTCCCACACGATCCACAGACCCGGAGCACACAACAGACAGCAAGCAGCACGGCAGCCTCAACAAACCAGCAGCTGGAGCTGGAAGGTCCCAAACCCAAGCTTCAAATCTGAGAACTGAACCAAACTGAAACTTTTGTGCACTAAATGATCAGTCAGAGGACTGACCCATGACTTCTTCTGCTGAGTGGTACGAAGCCAACAGCCTGGAAGTGATCGTCTGCTTGAGGCTGAAAATTCAAAGATTAAGTGATGAAGAGTCAAAGTGAGTAAAACATTCTTCTGTTACCACCCCGGTGTTTTCCTCCCAACCATGAAGATGGAACGGGTCCAGGTTGTATCTAATTATGCTAAAGAGGGAGTATTTGGCTTCATACTGTCCCTCTGAGGCTCCCGTAGAAACTTTACCTGATTCACAGTTTAAAAAAATCCATGTTTTGTCACCTGGTGTTTAAGAAAACATGTATTTCATCCTCTATCCAAAACGCTTCATCTCAGCTGCTGTCTGTGTGACGTGCCCCCCTCTAACCCCCCCTCTAACCCCCCCTCTAACCCCCCCTCTAACCCCCCCTCTAACCCCCCCTCTCCTCAGGTAGGACTGCCTCCTGAACTGCTGCTCATTTTCTACATATGCACACCTGACCAACACTTTAAGACCAGTTGAAAAACTGCAGAAGTTTACATTTAACCAGGATTTGAACCGGCGACCTTCTTGCTGTGAATCAACAGCACTAAGAGCTGTGCTCCCGTAACATGTGATCTGAAGCTGAAGGTCTGATGGTGTCACAGAGGTCTGAGCTCTGACGTGGCTCCGATACTTCATCTGAAAGTCTTCATTTCATGACGCTCCGTCCCAAAGATCTTCAAATATTTCTGAACAACAGTTCTTCAAAACTTCTCACTGGATTTATTTCATTCACCCATTTCTGTTTACAGGCTGTCTGCAGCTTCTAAATCTGATCACCACCATCATGAAATCTGCAGCGTTCGGAGGATTATCATCTGGAAACAACAAACTTCTTCTTGTGTTATTGTACTCAAAGGTGCTTCAGCTGTTCCTGGAAAGACCAAAGCAGTTCCAGACTCGCTGCGTAATCCAGAAACATTTCTGTCCTGACATTTTAACAGCTTGATGTGATTCTGGGGCCAGTTTTTTGTGTGTTGTTCCTCATCGTCTCTGATTATGTAATCCACGGCTCACGCTGCTGCTGCTCCTGAACACGATGTGGTAAAACCATCACGGTCTGCACGGACTGTCCACGGTGACCCTGACTGAGGGACTGGCTGCCCTGATGGGCTGATTTAAGGCTGCTCTGAGCTTTGGGGCTAATTATGAACATCAGCACAGAAATACAGTGAAGACGCTTGTGTTGCTGAAGGCTGATGGGATAAACACGCCTCATGGGGGTTTGGATCCCACATGTTCAAAATATTCAGTCAGCATCTCCTTCATGTGGTTGTTTGACTGTTTTCAGGTGTTTTCGAGGCTTTCAGTAAACCAATAAATACAAATTTATACAGAAAGAAGAAGAAGAAGAAACTGCTTCATAATCTGGAGCAACATCTCTGTGTCAGAGACGTGAGGGTGAGCGACGGTCCGGCCGGTATCGGTATCTGCAGTTATCTGCAGGTATCTGCAGGTGTCTGCAGGTGTCTGCATGTGTCTGCAGGTGTCTGCAGGTGTCTGCTGGTGTCTGCAGGTGTCTGCAGGTGTCTGCAGGTGTCTGCAGGTGTCTGCAGGTGTCTGCAGGTATCTGCAGGTGTCTGCAGGTGTCTGCAGGTGTCTGCAGGTGTCTGCAGGTCTTACCTTGTGTCTGATGATGGAGCCCAGCAGGAGGTTCGAGGGTTAAAAACATGAGTAATGAAACAGATCGATCATGTGATGCGTTGACTTTAATAAGCCCGGGGCCGGAGTGACTGTGAGTGAGTGTGTTATGTAACTGTGGATGAATAACACATTGTGTTTGTTTTTGAGTCCAAGAAAGGACATAAAACATGTAACTTCATAAAAAACAGGTCCAATGAAGACAAACCTCTGTCCCCTTCAAGTCCTTAATCCAAGGATTACAGCCTGCAAGTTTGTTTTCTGCTCACTGAATCAAAAAGGAAACGTGAACTCTAAACTCTTCAGTCTGCAAACAGAAGCTCCTGATTTACATCAAATTCAAGAACACATCAGCATGAGTGTTACTCAGCAACAGGTCGTTGAATGTAGGACGATGTTCATTTAACACCTCAGCGATGGTCATGATGTGACCCTTCAGTGTCTGGACGACACATCTCCAGGTTTATGTGACGTTATCTCAACCTTCTGTCTTTAACTCTTTCACCAGCCGCAGGCTGTCAGAAGAGAAGAAGAACTGCTGACGGTGGTTATAGAGAATCTAAAAGATGTTTTTTTTTTTCCATCCGTCTTTAGGTGCAAAGTTTCGTACCCAAAGGTTCAATCATGTGATCATGATCTGATAATGCTGCTGGTGATTCACGGTAACGTTACATGTTGTTACCGTGTGCAGGACTGTGTTTCTAAACTAGCGTCTCTGTCACTTTACTCAGTTTGTTTCAGACCCGTCCAGAGACTCTTCTTCTATAAAGGGACAAATCCAGCGTCTTGTCTTTAGTTTGTGGACGGAGTGAAGCATGTGTTGATCTTCAACGAGCAGCGGGCGCTGAGCCCCTCCCCTCTCCAAACACAGACTCCTCCCCTCTCAGCAGAGCCTCCAGGCTGCAGCCAGAGCAGACGACTCTGTGCTGATGAATCACACTAATGTTTCTCTTTCAGGTCACTTCATCCGGTCAGACGCTCCTTCAGATGAAGGAGGAGGGATTTTATTTAAACATGAAAAACAAGACTGGAGAGAAGAAAGTTCATTTACAGTTATTAACACGTTCACTGTGTCCTCAGTACAAACTGACCTGTCACTGCTTCACACCTGTTCTTTGCTTGTTTTGTTTTTTATTTTAAGAAGAAAACAGTAAAAGAAAAAATCAGATGAAAAATTTAACTCAAGAGTTGAACCACAACATGTATTAAAATGTTATTTTTGTTACAGCTGATATAAATATTGGTACAGAAGAAAGTATCATTCAGGAAGCGGTATCAAAGTGAAGGTATCAGCATCACTACAGGAGTCTGAAGTTTCAGATTGATACCCGCCTGAGTCCTTTCCATGTGCCGTCTGCCTCCTAAACTCTAAAGCTTTAGAGTTCAGTGTTTTAAAAATGTTCACTCTTCAACTTACTTACAGACTAAAAGGTTTTTACCAGATAAAGACAGCACGAGTGAACTCTGATCTTAATTGTTCAACAGTTCAGCAGGCAGGCAGGCAGGCAGGCCCGTTCCTCAGTCTGAACTCTGGACTGTGTGACTGCTGGAAGAAGCTTCTGTTGGACAGAAGTCTGTCAGGCTGTCAGGCTCTGATGCAGATGACTTACTAATCGTTTGGAAATAAAGAAAACAGAGGAGGATATTAAATGATCGCAGAAGTCAAGGGGAAAAACCTCAAATCTCTGAAGACGTATACTTTTCACCCTGCAGTAAAACTTCAGCTTAAACTCTTCTTTTCCTGAAAAAGGTGTAAATGTGTGAGATCAGAGTGCTTTCCCTCAAAAACTCAAGACTATAAGAAGAGGGTCTGATGCGGCTTTGGGTAGTCCAGATCGCATCACTTGAGAAGCATGAGCTCACCTCTCTGCCAGTGATTTCCTCAAGATTTTAAGATGCTACTCTACACCTGATGAGTTGTCAAGCTGCGTGGATTTTGCAGCGTAGGAGAAAGAGAAAACCATCTCTTCTGTTCCATGTGATGCCAGTAGATTAACAAATAAAAAAACTACAAGCAGCTTTGAATGGTTTGCACAGGCAGAGGGGTCGCAGCGCTCCCTCAGCCTGTTGAAGGGTGACATCAAGGCTAAGAGGAAGCTGAAATGAAGCAAAAGCCACAGTGAAAACCAAAGATTTCCACACGGCTGAGGTATTGCATAACAACACTTGGATGGTGAGATGCTGTCCTCAGTCCCCTGGTGGTGATAAATCTCTGGACTGTTAGTCCTGCAAATCAAAGCCTGATCGACAAGCTGCTGAAGTCACTGCACACAAACACACAGATGATCCTGGAAAAAAAACAGCAGGCATGCAAAACAGTGGCCGTCACCCAGCCGCCATGCACTCAGTGACACCACTGTGCTGATGAATAAAGAACAGGATCAATAAAATGCAAGAACACATCCAGGAACCCTGAGTGAAGATGTGGTTGGATATTAGACCAGATGTCTGCTCTTCTGTTTCTGGAATTACGTTGAGGGAAAATTACTCTGCACAAAAAGTACATTCAGGCACATTCAGACAAGAAGTCTCACAAAGACAGACCTTTCTTTAGGACAAGACACAGGAGACTTTGATACAAACAACGCCTACTTACACACTCCAAAGGCATACTGACACACCTTATCAGCTTTCATCACGTCAGCCAGAGAGCTCACCTGGTGTTTCTGGTGTCCCTGTCTTTTTAGGGATTATCTGTCTCCCTCTGAAGAACTGCTAATGCTGAAAAGTTGCCCAGAGATCCTGTGAGATCCTTATTAGGAGCACAGCTGGACACATAATGTCAAAGAACTAGTGGGAGCACCTGCTGTTTCCATGAAACTGACCGTCCAGAAGAGGCCAGCTGAGGCCAATGACTGTTCACTCAAATCACCCAATAAATCGCCCAGTGCCGTCAAGGGTTTGGACCAGTGGATGGAGGACATTTGAGTCGTAGAACACTTCATCCTGGTACATAGATGTTGTCAACAGAGGCGCAATTCAGCAACGTCACCGAAACTGGAGACGTGCAGTTGAGTTGGGATATAACTGGTCAATGAATTTTAAAGGATCTGTGCAGACTGCGAGATTTGAAATTAGATCATCAGATCCAAAACCAGTTATTTCTAAATCTTATTTCTCAGTATCCCTGGTCTACTCCACTAATCCACGTATGACACAAAGACCTGAAGTCTCTTAGAGGCTGCTGGGATAGCTGATGAAGTTTAGAAGATAGAAGCAAGATCTGCCCTTTTTTCACTGTGGAAAGAGTGTCTGAGATTATTTTGTAGTAATGGTGGACACTGAAGCTGGACTGGCCAAAAGAGACAGGAGGTCAGAGCAGCAGAGAGCTAAACAGGAGAGTGATAGAGCATGGGCTAAAACAAGGGTTAAAGGCTAAAGTAAGAGCTAAAGGCTAAGACACAAGCTAAAGGCTAAATCACAAGCTAAAGGCTAAGACACAAGCTAAAGGCTAAATCACGAGCTAAAGGCTAAGACACAAGCTAAAGGCTAAATCACGAGCTAAAGGCTAAATCACAAGCTGAAGGCTAAAACATGGGCTAAAGGCTAAATCACAAGCTGAAGGCTAAATCACGAGCTAAAGGCTAAATCACAAGCTGAAGGCTAAAACATGGGCTAAAGGCTAAATCACAAGCTGAAGGCTAAATCACGAGCTAAAGGCTAAGACACAAGCTAAAGGCTAAATCACGAGCTAAAGGCTAAGACACAAGCTAAAGGCTAAATCACGAGATAAAGGCTAAGACACAAGCTAAAGGCTAAATCACGAGCTAAAGGCTAAATCACAAGCTGAAGGCTAAAACATGGGCTAAAGGCTAAATCACAAGCTGAAGGCTAAAACATGGGCTAAAGGCTAAATCCCGAGCTAAAGGCTAAGACATGAGCTAAAGGCTAAATCACGAGATAAAGGCTAAGACACAAGCTAAAGGCTAAATCACGAGCTAAAGGCTAAATCACAAGCTGAAGGCTAAAACATGGGCTAAAGGCTAAATCCCGAGCTAAAGGCTAAGACATGAGCTAAAGGCTAACTCTCGAGCTAAAGGCTAAATCACAAGCTGAAGGCTAAAACATGGGCTAAAGGCTAAATCACAAGCTGAAGGCTAAAACATGGGCTAAAGGCTAAATCCCGAGCTAAAGGCTAAGACATGAGCTAAAGGCTAAATCACGAGATAAAGGCTAAGACACAAGCTAAAGGCTAAATCACGAGCTAAAGGCTAAATCACAAGCTGAAGGCTAAAACATGGGCTAAAGGCTAAATCCCGAGCTAAAGGCTAAGACATGAGCTAAAGGCTAACTCTCGAGCTAAAGGCTTGAACCTGGCTATAACCTGTTTGTGATAATGTTCATTCAGACCTCATGCAGCAGTTATTCTGCAGTGATCTGATCAAACTTGAGAGTCTGTCAGTTAAATGTAGAGTGAGGTCACGTTAGCTCTGATTGGTGAGGTTGGAGTTGGTAGATGAGCTCTGGTAGGACAGAACAAGGATTCACTAACGTTACAGACTCGTCTCAGAGCAGCGGGCTGAGAGGAACGCTGAACCGTCTGCTCACCTTCAGGACTCTGAACTACAAACTGACTCCACTGAGTTTGGTTATTGTTTCAAACAGCAGCAGTACGTCACTAACCTCACTGCTCTGCATCCTGTAACCTGAACACAGAAAAGTGGTGTTAAAAAGAAGAACAGAAGAAAACAACTGCATGTGTTAGCAAGAGTCACGTCTTTACAGCAATGGGTGACGGTGCTCATGGGAAACAGAGTCTTAATCCTGGAAAAACTCTTCCGATTATGGCCAAAGGTTTCACGAACAGATAGTCCTCACAGCACCTTCAGTTCCATCATACAAAACTGAAACTAGTTTTTATGTTAACGTTTTCCCAGGATTGGTAAAAAATTAGAATAGAATAGAATAGAATAGAATGAACTTTATTAACTCTCAAAGGTAAATTCAGGTAAAGATGTGAATCTTTCTAAGCTCGGGTGTAAATAATTGCTCAAAGGCCATGATCAGGAGAATGTGGTTACCTGGTGGACATCTCTGATCTAAGGCAGACCGTGAGCCCCCGTGCAGGCCGTCCTGGAGCAGGTCAAAGACTGGAATGGAATCTTTGTGTGGACAGTCAGGTGGTTAAATGGCTCTGCAGGACTCGACAGGACGGGCGGATAAATGACCCCGTAGCACGTAGGTGGAGCAGCTTTGAAGTGCAACTTAAGGTCAGTCGTGTAACTTGACCCCTCAGGGGACTGGACATGGAGGCGGGATTTCTCCTGAGGATGGTTGGAAAGGCATGACTGGTCTGGGGCCCAGTGTGGCCCCTTATAATACCAATGAAATTCAAGACAGGTTGCTCGAAGGGTAACCCATTGATGAGCTTAACAGGAGACTGGCGTGATTAGAGCTGAGAAGAAGTCCAGCACCAGAGGTGCAGAGCAGGAGGATGGAGGCAGGACCACATCACTCCACCTGCAGGCCAAGACGACCAATCATGGAGAATGAATGGAGGCTAGCATTAGTGCCGCAGTTTGGAGCCAAAGTTGTTGGACAGTAGCTACTGAGATACAGACAAAGAGTTACTGGAGGTGATGTTTGCAGCTTCATGGACCGGATGTTTGTACAGCTGGTATCAATCAAAACTTTCTGATACCTGTACCAGTTCTGATACCTTCTCTTTGATACCAGTTCCTGAACAATACTTCTTTGGATACCTTCTTTTTTTTTTACTTTATATTTATTCATTGGATTCCAATTTTTTATCAATTCTGACAAGAACATCACACTAGTGTAGAAATTTTAGAAATTTTTTAGAAGTTTTAATTTTCAGCTTTAAAGTTTTTTTTTACTCTGAGCAGTTTTCTGACATAAAAAAACAAACAAATATATAACAAAAAAGAACAGACCTGTCACAAACATGTGACTGTCTGTGGTTTGGGACCAGCAAAGCGACTTTAAGGAGCCAAGCATGAGCGTGATTCATCTGCATGCAGTCGTCTGCTCTGGCTGCAGCTTGGAGGGTCTGTCTGTGAGTGTTTTGATGGGGGAGGGGCTTAGCACCTGCTGCTGGGTGAGAAGCAGAGGCTGCTGCAGGTCAGTTCATGAGTTCACCTCAGAGTCTCCAAACTGAAGGAAAGTCGTTCGATTTGTTGCTTTTTAAAAAGAGTCGATGGAGGGGTGTGAAAAGTCGCTCAGTTGGAAACACTGTCACTGTGCAGCGTTACAGCCAATCACAGGTGGCTTTATCAGATCTTGGTCACATGATTAACCCTTTGGGTACCGAAACTTGGCACTGAAAGATGAGGCATATTTTGATACTTGGTACTGCAGCATGTCGGTAGGGGCCATAAAATAACCGCAGCTTGGTACCCAGCCCTGATGTTTGCATTGAGATTCAGGGAAGAAGGCCAGAGAGGGGAAAATACCTGAGTGCATGGTGAGCAGATTTCTTGTGGAGTTGGGGGGTGGGGGGTGGGGGGGCTGCCCTCACTCACAGGCATGATGGGAGACAGACGGGAGGAAACCTTGGGGCATGGATTTTAGCCATGACTCAATTCAGTTTTGTCTGGAAGACGTCTGTTAGAAAAAACACTTTAGTCCCACCAAAGGCCCACGATGAACCGTACTGAACCTTACTGAACCGTACTGAACCGTACTGAACCGTACTGAACTGTACTGAACCGTACTGAACTGTACTGAACCGTACTGAACCGTACTGAACCGTACTGATCCGTACTGAACCGTACTGAACCGTACTGAACCGTACTGAACCGTACTGATCCGTACTGAACCGTACTGAACCGTACTGAACCGTACTGATCCGTACTGAACCGTACTGAACCGTACTGAACCGTACTGAACCGTACTGAACCGTACTGATCCGTACTGAACCGTACTGAACCGTACTGAACCGTACTGTGTGTAAATACTGATTGATATGTTGGTTATTGGACGGATAAGGAAGAGGTGTTACTATGTGGTCCAGAGTGTGCTGTCACACTCATGACTGAGCAGCAGGTTCCACACATGGCGATGGGAAAAGGTCCCCCTCACATCTCCACACTGCCTCTGTCACTGTGGGTAAATTTACCTCCTCATTAGACTGGGCAGAGTTTTTCCACAGGATGTTTGGCCAGCTACTTTTGTGTCTTTTTTATGAACCATGATGGTGTGTTGTGCCAAAGAGCCCAAAGGGGCCTGATTCATTGTGACATTTGAGGAGGTTTGAAGGAAAGTGGAGGAAAAAGTTGTGCGTTGAGGACTGAACGGTCTTTATTAACCCTGAAAGGTAACGAACATGTTTCCACTTTGGATATTTTTACTCATATTTTGTGACAAAGACTCTGTTTGTGTTCCCAAATAAAATACCTGAAGCAGACTTTACGGCTGAGTTTAAGCTGCGTCTCGGACCCACTTTGGGCCAATAAACTGAATTAATGTAATTTTCCAACCTTTTTACATTCTTCTGAATGAGTTCGCCTAATTTTACCACCATCATCCTCGCATGCATGGATAGGTTTTGGCATTGCAGGAGTTATTCACTGCAGTGGCTTGCTTTTCAGTTTCATATAGTTTCATATATACCTTGAGTGAACAAAGGTCAGAGTTAGCTGGAATCTGCTCTCTTCCTCCTGTAATTATGACCGATTACAGTCAGATAAGCCTGAGTATTTTCTCAGTACGGTTACTGTAACACCATAATCTCTTTCTTCCTGTCCCTGGTTTCCTGTGACGTCTTGAAACAGTGATGAAGCTAACTCCACTTTGTTTTCATAGGTGTGAGCAGTAACTACATGATACCCTGCAGTGAAGGTCTTTACCAGCTGCTGTTTCTCAGCTTTCTGTCAGAATGGAATAATGATGACTGATGTGAGAACTGCTGACCATGAAGCTGACTGCTGAGGGGGGTTACTGAGAGGAGGACTCCTGTGTGTCTTCCCCTCTTTGTCTGCCTTAAACACACTGAGAGGTTCATTAAAGCAGGTGTATCAGAGAGCAGCGCTGAACCTGAGATCACCTCCAAACACACACCAAGGTGTGAACACAGCGCTGTGTTCTGAGGTTTGAGTTATCTGACTGTTGGTGTCTTTGCTGAGCACCCAGCAGTTATGTTATGTTGTGGTGTGTGTGTGTGTGTGTGTGTGTGTGTATGTGTGTGTGTGTGTGTCTGGAGACATCATTATCTGTGTAATATGAGGTCAAATTAATCACTCCCGTCTCTTCTTGCCTAATGAGCACATAATTATCTGCTCATGACTTCATCCTACGAACAACCTTCCAGCACAGCTCTGCTCCTCACTGTTCAACATAAACTGGGATGTGTTTATATTTCAACGCCAGTTTAAAAAGACTCTCAGTGGTAACAGCACTGCCAAAACTGGAGAAGGAGACGGTGGTGGTGTCCTGCTCAGAGCGCCTCGTTTAGATTTAGAGTCTTTAAAGATTTGAATGATTATGATTATTATTAAATATCCACATATCCATATCTACTGATGTCTTTATACGTGTTATTCTGTCGTTTTGTTGGAGTGTTTATGAATGTTCAGCATCCTTGTGTCTGGGTTACAGAAAGTTAGAGTGCTGTAAAAAGGCAAAAACAGGTGTTCAATAACAGGTGTTCAAAAACAGGTGTTCAATAACAGGTGTTCAATAACAGGTGTTATAGAAGGAAGAACATCCATGAAAACAAACAACAAACTTGTTATTGGCACAAACCTGTGAGCCTGACCTGCTGTCCTTTGTTTGTTGTAACTCTATAAAAATAAAGTTAAACTTCTCTTTCTTCAGCTCTGAATCTGATCACACACACACACACACACACACACACACACACACACACACACACACACACACACACACACACACACACACACACACACACACAGTGTATCGTCACACCCCTGCTGACTATTGTCTTTAACCCACTTTCTTTATCAGTATTTGCTCAGAGCCCTTTTTAAGCTCTCATAAATCCCAGATGCATTTTTTTCAATCACTGCTTTGGCACCAAGAACTGGAGGGAAGCGTTTGGCCAACGTGAGCTTCATTTAAATGCATCATCTTAGTGTAAAAGTATAGCAAGCATGAGCAGGCCTCCAGCCAACAGGTAAAACACACACGCTTCATGTGAAAGCATTAATTATTTACGTTTTATTAAGATAAAACCAAACGTTCACAGTAAGTTTACCGAGAATGATCAGATCATGACATCAACATTGAGATTAACTGTCGCCCCAACACCAACAATCAAAAGACACCTGTGTCTTGGTTTCATCATGAGGTCAACATTGTTCCCAAAGGTGTTCCTCAGGGCTTCATTCTAGGTCTACTACCGTTAACCGTTTAATGCTTCCTGTTCATCAGATGATCTGGAGCCAAGTCTGCAAACTTCAATCAAAACATGAGACACAGCATGAAAAGAAAATGCCCAGACTTTACCCTGATAAGAGACTTTTTCACAGTTTAACGTTTTTCTAAGTGGAGGAAAATGTTAGCATTGTGTTTGAACATAACCAAGATGTATCTGAGCTCAGTATAACTAAAGTAAAATGGATCTATACAAGGAGAAAACAGTATTCAAAGTGTTTGCTTCTTTACTGTCTCTGTGGATATTACAGCATCTCCCTGTTTGAAGAGATCTTTCCAGTGGAGGGTCATAAAAACCACAGGACTAATCCAGATAAGAAAGTTGGACAATGATGCCTTTTGCATAACACACTCATCTGTTTTGTACGAGAATGAGTGTACATCTGGTCCACAGAGCAGCCCTGCAGTTAGAAACTCCCCGTTACTCAGAGTCTGTTGATTTAACTGCTGGTTCCACCTTTGACCAGTTTATTGCATCAACGTTATGTTATGTTGATGCAAAAAAACTCTGTGAACTCACCCAAACTTTTCATCAAACAAAGGTTCAGATTGAAGTGCTGCAGAGCGCTTCTTCCAGGGTTTTCTGGTGGTTTTTGATCAGCCAGTGTTGACTGATTTTGCAGCATCGTTTCTACATTCAGAGCTGAATTAGAAGTTGCAGTGTTGAGATACCTGCTGTCATGGAAGTAGGGACGAATCTCCGACACAAAGACGATGCAGACGTGCTTAAACCTGCGGTTTGTTGAGTGTCTGCTTGAGGCAAAACTAAAAAAAGATGATTTTTATTTTAAAGATGAACACGTTTACAACCTGGGACAAAGAATCTGTGTGAGGAGCTCCTCTCTCTAACGGCACACATCCTACCAGGGGTGATTTCTTTTAACAACTCAGCAGTTTAGAAGATATTAAGAGCACAAGTTTGACCAATCAGAGGCACAGCTCACCTGAGTGACAAGTGGGCCCCCTGTAGCTGTTAGTGAAGAGGCTCAAAGCCTGATTATGCTTTCCACACGAATGTGACGGGCGGAAATCAGACATTATATCTGCACCAGAGAACACGTGAGGCTTTATGCTTTTTCACACGCCACGCAGTGTCTGTTCCCAAACTGCAGGGGGCGGTGTGTCACAAACACACGTCTACGTCTAGAAAGAGAGAAAGAGAAAACACTGATGTCTGCAGCAAACTGACTCAGTCCAAATAAACCATATTATCAGGTTCATAAATGAAATATTTTAAATATACTCTGAGATGATGTTTCATAACTAATGACTGATGTCATCAGTTCACTGTCACTTATAGGAAGGTGAATGATTTAATACGTGTCATGCTTTTGTGGTTCCACCATCTGACAGTTTAAAGGGACGGATTCTTTAACTGGTTCAAACTGGAAGAAACGTCATAAAACACTCTGAATGTGTAGTCATCATGTCTTGTTGGTGTCAAACAAACATCAATAAACATGTTGGTTTAACAGGTTTGAAGCAGGTTTTCATAGCAGCCCTCATGTCCCACATCCTAATATTATACCAGCCTACAGGAAGTAACCGGGAAGAGCGTTAAATGAAGCCAGTGATTGGTCCAGAAAGTCGTCTACTGATATTTATCACTTTTGACTTTGTGACACTTTTTATTAAAAACAAACAAAAAACAAACAAACAAACAAACAAAAAACAAACAAAAAACAAACAAAAAACAATTATTGTATCTGAAGTCAACTGATTGACCTCATTTCAATTTAAAATTTTAGTGCTAACTTTCCGAGCCCTTCATGGACAGGCCCCATTTTATATTGTGGACTTAATTAAGCCCTATAGCTCAGCCTGAAGTCTGAGGTCGTCTGGGCAAAACTTGTTGATGGTTCCTCGAACCTGCTTTAAAACTCGCGGTGACCGATCCTTTAAAGCTGTTGCTCCCAGACTATGGAATGAACTTCCCCAGGACCTGCGCTCTCTGGACTCAGTAGACACCTTCAAAAAGCTCTTGAAGTCACATTTATTTAGGCGAGCATTTGCGTCTTAACACGTCCGGTGGTGGCACTGATTGAGCACTGTGATTTTAGAAATGTTGTTTTATGTTTTTAGCTGTACTATGTTCTTAAGTATGTTGCTTTTAAGTATTTGTTTTATGTACAGGTGTACTAGGTTTTTTGAGTATGTTGCTTTTAACTATTTTGTTATTTTGTACTATGTCCTCTACTGTGAAGCACTTTGTGACTTGTGTCTGTGAAAAGTGCTATACAAATAAAATTTACTTACTTACTTACTTACTTACTTACTATTTCTCAGTGTTCTCAGTTCCAAATCGTGGTAAAGGACTGTGACCCAGAGTAAAGTCACATCTGAACTCAACAGACCGGACAGTGCAGCCTGGCAGAGATCAGTCCTGAGTGAATGTGGTGAAACCCATGAATGTGGTCAAACGATGTGTTAAAACCAGCTGAACCCCAGAATGACTTTAGCAGAACACACAGAGACGATTCTGGGCAGCAAAAACAATAAAGACTGAAAAAAAAACCAGCAAACTTAAGACTCCAAAATAATTTAGGATCATTTGATACGTTTTCAGTCAGTTTGGGAAGGTGAGCTCAGGTTTTCTCTGGATGGTTAGTAATGAGCCATGTGGTGCCTTAAGAGTGCTACGTAGCTAATGTAGCTAATGTAGCTTTAGAGGTCTTATTGCCGTCAAGCTGCAGAGTCATGGTGGATGCGTACAGTTACCCACCTGCCACCTCCTCCTGGCTGTTGGCCTCTCCGTCTGTTTTGTGAATCCCCGTGTGTATAATATCCCAGATCATCCGTGTTGGCCTTGACATCCAAAGTCATGTGACGGAGTCGACTCTGAAGAATCTTCCTGGATCAAGGTTTGGAAAAGCTGCTGTTATTAATCTGTGACGGAGTGAAGCGCTGCCATGGGAGCTAAATTTATTCTCCACTTATTCCCAGAAGATGACGACACTTCATGTGTTCGAACACAGAACCAGGCACTTCTGCAGATACTCGGGATTTTCTTGGAAGTATTTGTGTGGGGATTGAGGCAAACAAGTCTGGAGTAGTTTGACTTTGAAAGGACAAAGTTGTTTAAAGCCCTGAGTGAAGCTGAAAGTGTCTAAGATTTGGATAAAAGAATCTTCAAACCACATTTTTTTCAGTCTGTAGGTGAAGGTTTGTTTTCTCTGTGGATGATTTGAAGCTTTCTCTCCTGAATGAAGGAGCTGTGTAGCTGTGTAGCTGTGTAGCTGTGTAGCTGTGTAGCTGTGTAGCTGTGTACCTTCTGTAGAGGCTGATGTTTGTCAGACAAAGTGCCTGCTGGGTAACTAAGAGCTGTGAGCTTGCTTCTGTTTCTGACTTGATGGACTGAACACACACTTTGGTAACTTCCCAAACTGAACCTGATTTGTAATCTTCTCTTGAGCTCTCATTTTTCATTTTATTTCTCTAAAAACAGTCAAAAGAAACAAATTCAGGAGAGGAAATTTACAGAAACATCGACTGTCTTGGGAGCGATCCCATCCTTGGCAGCTTTGCACTTTCTTGAGATGGCATATGAAGTACTTTTCCTGGAAAGAACCCGTCGGGAGCTAAAGTTTTATGTCACTTGTGCAGAGCTTGTCCAGAAGCTGATCTTTATCCCGGTCTCTCTCAGGCTGCTGAGGGTCACTTCAGGTAAAGTAAACACGTCTTTTTTTATATCCACTGGAAGCGTCGTCAATCCAATGATCTGTCAGTCTTCACCATATGGTTCATAAGTTTGCTTCAGATTTGAGATCTGTCGTACCTGCTGCAGGAACCAATGGTCATGAAGGGCTTTGATGAACTGTTGGTGCTGATTGGCCGTTCATCAAACAGAGACAGTGTTTACAGTTTACAGTCCACACCTTCATTCAGCAGACGCGTTTTCCCAAAGTGACAAACAACACAAGCAAGAATGTAAACAGGAAGGAGAAACCTTATCAGGTGTGAGGAAATGCTTCAAGTTAGTGGGTCACAGCAAGTGCCCACAGACCACCCCCCCCCCCCCCCCCCCTTTTCTTTAACTAGTATTCCATCTAAATAGACCAGGGGGGGGCCAACCTGCGGCTCATCGATTCATTCAGAACAACAACAACAACAGAGAGATCAGTTCATTCGTCACCACATTTAGAAACTTTTCAGACCCCTCCAGCAACTCTTTTCAAAAACAGTGACGAGTGACGAATCTAGTGACTTTTCTGGAGTTTGGAGACTGACGTGAAAGCATGTGTTGATCTCAGGTACCTGCCCCCCCCCCACTCACAGCAGTCCCTCCAAGCTGCAGCCTGAGCAGATGACTGTGTGCAAATGAATCAGGCTCGTTCATCTCTCTTGGGTCACTTTTGTCGGTCAAAAGCCCAGAAAAGGACGAGCGTTTTTATTGTGACATAAAAAGAAGAATCAACTGAAGAAAGTGTGACAGCGGGCCGTACTGGCCAGCTGAGGAGTGACGCTGTGGGGGGGGGGGGGTAATCGTGCTTAAATACAGCTCGGTTTGGATGGCCAGTGACCACGTCTTGAGACCACTGGGCCACCTGCTCCGAGTCTCCTGCTTTTTAACCCTTTCTCTCCTGCTGAACTCCTGACCTGTATTTATGCATCTGTTGTTTTTGTGGTAGTTTGAGTTGTCACAGTGAAACAACGTAGTAAGTAGTGAGTGAAGAGAACTGGGACTTCGGCTTGCTGTTACACGGCAAGAGCAAAATTTCATTCTCGAGGCCGTTTTCAAAAGTTACCATTTTAGGTCGTCTCAAACATTTGTGTAGCTTTTTGCTTTTTGCTTTTTGTCCTAAATGGACATGTCCTAATTGTGTAAATGGCCCCATAGGAAGAATGAGCGTTACCCAAACGTTGTCTGATAGAGGACAGTGGAGCAAGGAATCTGTCGTCATGAAGTGAGAAACTGGGACGTGTGTGTCGGTCCGTCTGTGTGAAGGGTTAAAAAATGAAAAAGCAGCTCAGTGAAAGGGAAGAAAAACCACATTTACCATCCGTAGGTCACGTGTGTGTAAGTCCCTGCTCATGGGCTTCTGTCTACCTATATCTGCTTTCTCCATGTGTGTGTGTGTGTGTGTGTTTATGGAGCCAAATGGAACCTGTCAAGTGTCAGCCCCTCCCTCCTCACACACATGTGGCTGACAGGAAAAAACACAGAAAACTCCAGAAACCTGGCTGCAGAAACTGGGTCAACACCTTCACACTCTCAGCTGGCACACACACAAAATACACACACACACACAAAATACACACACACACACACACACACACACACACACACACACACACAACATAACACGTTGGGGGAAAATGTGAAAACGTGAGCGGCACCTTGGCGTAAAGATGTAAACAGACTGATTAAAGAGAGCAGGAAGTGTGACCTTATTCCTGAAGAGACGTCTCTCAAACCCATCCTCCATCTTTTCCTCCTCTTCTTCGTTTATCTCCTCTTTCACTCTTTCCGTCTGTGAGCTTCTCTGCCTCTCTCGTTATATTTTTCCTCATGTTTATTTCTTTGTGGTTCCTCCTGCAGCGTGAGCTCTTTGCAGCTGTGTTTACGTCTCATGAAAATGACTGCACGGTGTCTTTGAGCTTTGGGTCGAACAAAACCCATTAAGCCAGAGATAACGACATCGTTTACTTTTACAGACTCTATTTTGGAGTTAAAGCCGGGTTAGGGCTTCTTCTGGGCTGGTTTAAAGGCCTGAATATTGACTGAGGCGTTCAGAGGTAGAAACCCTGTGTGTGTTTGTTTGGCAGACAGCTGCAGTCAGAGGGTTTAAATCTGTCCTGCACATGGATGATCTGCAGCAGGAGCTTTCTGTTACAGCTCCATATTATCATCATGGTAACAGTTGCTCCGCTGTGCTTTGAAGAAAGCAGCTTTTTTAAGCTAACTTCCATCTGCTGGTGTCACTTTGAAACCCTCTTTAATGATGCTGCCTGGCTGCAGGATCACAACACATTTTCTGCATGTGTGGGACGTCAGCGGACGGTTCCTGCACAAACGGATCGATTGAGTCGATACACAGCAGATAGTTTGGAAGCGCTCAGCTTCTATGATGCCTCTGACTGAATACTGGTGAGCGACGGGGCAGCCAGTGGGGTTGGCACCATTCGAGCCGCAGCCAGCATTTACAAGCACGTGTCTGGTGTTTATTACCAGCAGACGTTTTTCTTGGCAGGGTGGAAAAGCCCAATGAAACAGTATGTGGACCCACTGGATACTGAAACCTGCCATTGAAACGAATGTTAATGGAAACCCTGCGCTGGTGAGGAACTGCTCTCAGCAGGGCGTCTCACCTCCTCAGTGAGGGAGCAGCCGTGGTGTTCGAGCACATTTCAGCGGATAGTGATCCTTTGTTAGGTCGTATTTTGGAGTAAAGGAGAGGAGAGGATGGCAGGATGTGAAGCAGAGGGGAGGAAGTGTCAGGAGGTGAAAGCACGGAGAGGTGTGAGCTGATGTGAGGCGAGCAGAGGGAGAGGAAACCCAGCAGCTTCCTGCGTCTCCATCATCGACCGATTCATCAAGACCAGGACCAACCTGGAGCAAACACACAGCAGGTCACAGTGATGGAGGTGTGCGCTCTGGAAGCTGAAGCTGCTGCAGCTTCCAGACGACTGAACACGAACGAGGAGCAGGTTCTGACCTCCAGCTGAGAAAGTTTAAAGACCACAGTCAGACAGTTCAGTGCTTCCTGTACGAGGATCAGACTTTATTCCTCTTTGTTCTGTAGGAACAAACTTCAGTTCAGACTCCATCAGCCCCCCGTCTGATTCACAGCGTGGTCTTTATGATCCTTCAGTTCAGTTTGTGCTGAAAGTTTAAAGTCAGGTGACCTCTGGGTGTGTTTCAGCAGTATGATGGATGCTCCTCATCGTCACTGTGGACTCAAACAGCACGCTGTGTGTGCCATGTCCCAGAAGCAGTTCTTGTTTTTGCTACATAAACTGGACTCTGTGGTCCGGTCTGGAGCTCCTTCATGGTTGGACCATGAGCTGCTGCTTTAACCTGGTTTCCTCAGGTTCTTTTCCAAGCTCACGTTCTTCAGCTGTCTAACACAAAAGTTCATCGTTTTATTAAAGTTTGGCCTCTTTTGTCTCTGTTAGCACGTTTTTGACCCTGTATGTAACTGAGTGAGAAAAGAAACCCTAACCCACATGTGTCAAACTCAAGGCCCGCGGGCCAAATATGGCCCGCCACGTAATTTTATGTGGCCCGTGAGAGCTTAAAAGGTTTGAGTGTTTAAAAATCAATAGGTCAAAAGTGTGCTTTGACCAAAAACTACATTTCCCACAATGCCTGTCGACTATGATACCCGCGATTTGACGGCTCACCGCCACTACACAGCAGTGTTTCTACATCAATGCCAACGAGTGGAATTGAGAAATAAATAATGATCCCAAAATGTCCAAGAAGAGAAAAGTTGATAAAGATGGAAGACTGTTTCAAGAAAGATGGGAAGGCCAATACAAGGAGAAAGACCGGTATGTCTTTTGTGTTACGAGGCGTTGTCTGTTGTCAAAGAGTACAATCTGCGGCGGCATTTTGACACCAAACACGGAGCTAAGTACGCAAAGCTAGCCTTCAAGAAAAGCAACAAATTGCCCAAGAATTAAAAGGCAAACTGCGGTTGCAGCAGAGCGTGTTTTCAAAAGCCACAGCCCAAAATAAGGAGTATTACGTTTATTTCACATTACATTCGATTACATTTACTTACATTTATAAGTTACATCTGGCCCTTTGAGGACAGCCATTAGGCTGATGTGGCCCTCGCTGAAAATGAGTTTGACACCCCTGATCTAACCCTTAAAATCATCCCGTCAGTCTCCGCTCTGTTCTCCATATTTGATTCAGGCCTCTTCTTTCCATTCCTACGAGCTGTTGACTTCATCATCTCCTCATTAGGAGGACCAAACTTTGCTTCACCTCTTGAACCCTGTAAAACAAGATTCTGCCTGAACATGGATTAATGTTACATAAGAGGCCAAAGGCGGACATGTTGTAGTTCCTGAAGAAGTGGAGAGCGTTCGTCATTCACCTGCTTCCCCCGACATTTTCCTCTTCCTCCAACCAGCCAGCATCTCTTAAATCTTCAGGATAAGTCTGTGTTCACAGAGGAGGATGTGACTGCTGAAAACATCTCCACTCTTATTTCATGACCTCTGTGACCTCACAGTTGAGGTCCGATGGTGGTCGCCACAGACTCTCTAAGAGCGATCCAGCGGCCCCATGAAGGCCCATCGTCCTGTTTGCTCAGTGCCCTGTGGAGGTCCCCGAGCCCGCTGCCTGTTTTTTCTCTGCTTTAACTCCATCTGGATCCCATCCTGCTTCCTGAGGTTCAGATTGAACCATCAAGAGTTTCCAGCTGCAGAGGAGAGGGCTCCAGCAGCTGTAACTCTGAATGGCTGAACCAGAGAGGCAGAGGAAGAGGAGAAGAGGAGAAGACGGAGAGATCTGAGGTAACGGAGGGAGCAAAGAGAGACAGACACAGAGAACAGTGAAGAGATGTAGTTCAGAAGTCAGCTGCAGCCAGTTTAAAGCCTCGTTTCCACCAAGCGGTCCGCTCTGGATCAGCACAGTTTGGAACGGGTCGGATCGGTACGGCCTGATCCTGTTTGTGTTTCCACAGCCACACACGGTGTCCCCCACTGATCCATCCACCGAGGAAGAAAAACCTGACACAGGAAACAAAAGCAACAACGATTCTTTCAACCAATCAGTGGACTGCAGAGTTTCCAGCTCCACCTTCTGGGGTCGGGTTGTGTGTCATCCCAACAGAAGGGTCCCAAAAAGTGGGACGGTACGGGTCAGTAGTTTGGGGACCTGTCCCGGTTCAGTCAAAGGAAATGCTTCAAAATGTGAGCTGAACCGAGACGAACCGGACTGAGCCGCCTGGTGGGAGCAGGTCTGAGGACCTGGTGATGGTCCGGAGGAAGTTACCAGGGATTATTTTTTACCTTTTATTACAGAAACACAGCAGAAGAAAAAGCTGAGAGCACAGGGTGCTGTTAAGGTTTGAATCCAGCCTGCAGCTCCTTACCCTGCATGTCACTCCTCGCTCCTCGCTCCTCGCTCCTCGCTCCTCGCTCCTCGCTCCTCGCTCCTCGCTCCTCGCTCCTCGCCCTGTTTCCTGCTCCATCATCCGTCTGATCTTCTCCACAGTCAAAGGCCCACAGCTCAGCCGTCACAGTAATATGACGAATATGAGCTTTTATCAGGTCGCACCTCAGAGGAGCAGAGACGATCAAAGTTTGTTTGCTCTAAAGTTTGGCTGTTTGATCAGGGATCACTTCAACAGGTTTTGTCAGTTTGGTTTACATCAGGTGAGTTTTCAGGTCTTAAATCACCAGATTGAACCTTCTCTCATGAATCCACTGAAAGCCTAAAAGTTGTTAAATCATCAGAACCAAAAGTTATGACTCCACTCTGAAGCTCTTTGTGTTTGATTGTATAACGTGTTGTTGGGGAACAGCCGTGTTTGTGTTTGAGCAGTAAATAAATACAGGAAGTGTTATAACTGCTGTGTGTCTGACTCAGAGAACACACACACAGAGTCCTTCAGATTTACTGCACAGCTCACGTAAACAGAAGACGCTGCTGCTCAGCTGCTCTGCTGCTCTGCGGTCTTTCTCCACGGCGCTCCTGCTGCAGCTGAAGTGGTGACATCTGTTGGAGTCCAGGAGGAACTTCTTCATCCCCGTCTGCTCAGGAACAGACTGACTGAGGTGATGAAAGCTCCTCACTGTTTGCTGCTGACTGTCACAGACCGTCTGTACTGACTCTGCTGTAAAACGTGTTTGATGTTCAGCATATCGACCCTCCTCAGTCTCTTTTTAATCTGATGGCTGGAAGAGATGGATTTTAATCTGGATTATTTTGGCTAGCATCATCCCACCCACAGCACCATCTGATTGGTTACGCACAGAGCCACCGCTCTTATTGATTGGTTGATTTAACTCTTATTGGTGTGGGCCCTGTAGAACCAGTCTATCGGTCCGTCTCTGTTTCACGCAGCGTGTTTTCAACATCAGCAGGAAGAGACGACTCAAACTTTACTCTCCACAGTTTATTTCCTTTTAAAATAATTCATACAAATGCATACAGTCACAAACATATCTTTGTCAGGTTGTCAGTTTTGACCAAAAATAATGATATTTACTGTAGAATATAGAATATGTATACTGTATATTGCTACGCCTACTACTTTACCATAAAGGGGACCAAGGTAGGCAACAGTGGACTGTGTGTTACTACCAGGGATGGAATTTCAATGAGCAGCTGGACTCTTGAGAAGCTCGTCTGTTGTTTTGGCGTGTGGCACCCGTTGGTCTGAAGAAGGAATGCTGACAGTGTTTATCAGGAAGTGTTGGCGTCCAGTTTCTCCCCTCTGACAGGCAGCTAGTGAGGAAAGTTTGAGAGTAACATCGGACATGTCCGAGCAGTGCAGGCAGGATTGGTGGGCTCTTGTCTGATATTTGAATTTCATTTCAGTACCTGCTGAGCTCGGGCACATCCTTCATTTTCACCCTCAGCAGCTGGTGAAATTTCCATCCCTGATTGCTACTCTTACTACCTCACCATGAAGAAGACCAGGTAGGCAACAGTGGACTGTTTTTACTACTCAGCTGCTGGTAGAAGGGGGGGGGGGGGTCCAAAAAGCACCGCCACTTAGCTGACATGCTAACGACAACGACACGACAGCAGTTATAAATATTCCAATTTGAAAACCACTCCAGGTCGTTCATGCCTGACGCATCCTCTGAACGTCATCACTGGCTCGGTTTGCTAGCGTTAGCTCTGGGTGGACCTGTTTGCATTTAGTGTGTTACGTTGTGTGTTTTGATGGCAGTCTTTGTCGTGATGCTTTGTGGAGAGAACTTTTCCTCACCCCTCCTCCCAGAGCTGCTCATTTAGACACAGATACAACCAAGTCACATTGACACAGGCAGGCAGAACACCATATGTACACATAGACACAGAGGCCACAGGAAGTGGCTGAACAGTATACCCAGGAAGGACCCATGGTGACATGTTACACTAGACTTTAAAGAAAGATCACTACATCCTGACATGCTCAGTCAAACCACAGTTTGATCAGAGGTGGAGTTTAACTTCAGAGAGGAACCAAAGATGCTTTCAGCAGAACTCACCATGTGGTGAAACTGGTTTGTTGATGCAGATTTTCACGTCTTTTCAGCTGATATGACTGAAGGAAAACTTCTGAAGGTCTTTTGCATATTTATGTGTTTTTTTCTAACTTTGCTGTCTGGCTAACAGAACCAGCACCGTCCAGATGTGGAAGTACTGGAGGATCAGACATGAAGAGAAGCAGGTGAATGACCAAACTCATCATCATCATCATCATCATCATCATCATCATCATCATCATCATCATCATCAACCTTCCTCTCCTTCAGAGCGAT